>VZTD01003259.1:271925-435294 GCA_013397725.1 Rhagologus leucostigma | reverse complement strand
AAAAAAAACCCCCAATGAACCAACAAACCAAAAACCCACAAACAACAAACGAAAACCAAAATCCCAAGTTCAGGTTTCTCTTTTCAACCTATTTGTACCAATTGCAACTGTTAATCAGCATCTAAAATCTCTCTCCTCAATACAGTTTATACAGTTTTCTATTTGATTTCTTGTCCTTGGCCCTCCAAACAGACAAATATAAACCTCAAAATTTAAAATACAGAAGATTACGTTATCGAGCTAACTCAGTGATGCCAGTGCAAGATTATTCCCTACAGCATATTTGCTAGTGCCTAATGGAGTCCATACTGTGTGTCCTAACACATTATGCAAATGACACACACATAAAAGAAAATGCCTATCTCAGAGTGCCCCCCTCCACCAACAGACAATCTGTAATTAGCCATGTCCTCTAAGGAGGCACCTCATTCACTCTCACCAAAGCAGCAGCTGCTGGCAAATGGAAATAAAGAAATTTAGAACAAAAATAAGCCTACTGCCTATACTTCCCAAGGTGTATACTCATGGTTGCAAGCCAGAGTCAAAATCTAAACAGCTGTTTGTATTTTTCCAGAATGCCCACACAGAACCTCTCATGCCCAGCACCAAATATTTACTAACACGATTTGTGTCAGGCTCTCTCAAACATGCTGTACAGAAAGCTGCAGCAACAGATCCCAAGGCTTCACTAAAACACTTCTGATCTACAAGGTCTCAGTGCAAAAATCTACAACAGAAAATATAAAGCAGCAACACTTTCTGCTGAACACACTTTCCTGACATACAGAACAACAGGGTACACCAATTCAGAAAAATGCAGTAGTTCTAGCCCCCAGCACAGAGATGCAGAGAACAAAGCATACAGTTGTGCCTAATCTTTACCATCCTATTACCAAGTGAGCCAATCACTAAACTCTAATATCATTTCCTCAGAAAAGTTCTCTTCAAATCCAACAGCAGTCATTAAACAGTAAATTCTGAAAATTGTTTCCCTATTACCAAAGTCAACAACAATTCAGGGAGTAGCCAGAGTTCCCATCTAACTAGAGTAAATGAAAAATGCATTTCACCATTGTTAAAAAAACCAAAAAACACAACAATAAAAAAGAAAAACACACCACAGAGGAAGACTTCCCATTAAATAACCTTTATGTACTCAAGAACTGTATACATAAAACAATTTAATCCCATCTTGCAACTCTAAGATTATGCACTTTCAGGTTTACAAGACGTGTCAGGCCTCTGATGTGAACACAATCAAAGCCTGTTTGATGTCACTGCTCCCACCCATCATACTTCTACTGTGTGCACCTACTACTGGGTGATGGGCAAAAAATACCATGGAAGTGTCTTTGCAAAAATAATAAAAATTACAAGACATATAAGGATTTGGACAGCAGAAATGCACAGCATTTATAATAATCTACATTTTGTATTATAAACAGGCAAAGTTTTACAAGATTCCTGTAAAAAGAAATCAATCTGATCAGACAACATAACTTGCATCCACTGTCTGTGTGCAATGCTTAGCATAACATATTTTTAGTATATATCCATTATCTTTTGTGGCAGGCAGACAAACACCTCCTCTGTAGCAAGGCCCTAAGTTCAAGGCTTTGACGAGATTGTAGGCTCTGACGAGATTGTAGGCTCTGACAGCTTCCACAATCATGGAATTTTATCTAACATCTCACCAGACTGACTTCTGGAGTACTGTCAATTGAATACTGTTTCAATGCAATTTAGAAGCCTCAACATTTATACCAGGGCTAACCCATATTTTTTTTTAAAAAATTACTCCTGTTAACCACCAGAAATCAATTTTGTTTTCATTTAACATAATTTCATAATTTTTTATATCTGCTTCCTATTCTATGCAATTTAACACACAAAACAACTGCAAGGAAGAACAGCACACAACCTCTGAATGCTAGAAACCCTCAATTTTTTCTTCCAGTTGTTACCAGAGAAAAAAAAGAAAACATCAGCTACAAAGGACCAGTATATATTCCTAACACCTTCGCCTAACAGTACCACTTAGACTTTCTTAGAAAGGTAATATTTTTCTTTTAGTAAGGCTCACAGGTTGCACATGCTTATATTGCAATCATCAACTACATAGCCACATATGTACGTAGTCAGAGAATTAAAGAAAAAAATACCAGCTTTTACTCTCTTCAGAGCCCATACTGTTCAGTTATGATTTGGTTTTCCACCTACAGTAAGATGTTTTCAAAAATACGAGACAAGATCACAAATGCATACAATGAGATAAAATACGGCCTCTTCCGCAACTGTTCTTTCAATTGTTTTCGCATGTAAGTAAATACAAATGACATGAAATAATATGTCTGAAGTAGTAGACATTATTTTTGCATCTTAATAATAAAAATCATGAAAAATAGCTTATATAGAGAAAAAAGTCAACTTAGTGCTTTGATGTTTGTCAAACCTGCTAAAGAAAAAGGTTCAGTTGTATAATGCATATACTGCATACAATAAATGCAATTATTTCATACAGACACAGGTCAAGATACTCTCAGTCCATTGCATTTCTCTTGCAAAAGTATTTTTTTCAGACAATTATACCAAAGTGGTACAATCAACAAAGTCGTATAACTGGGAAGCAAGAAGTCACTTTAGAAAAACACATCAAATGCAGTTACATTGGAAGGCAGATACCCTCCTTTTTTTGAAGGAACGACTTCCTGCTTCATATTGTCACTTATCAAATACGTAACATTTTCTCATGGAACAGGTCCATGTTTTGTCAAATTATTCTAGGCTTATGCTGACATAAATCAGAGTAGAAGTCAGCATTATGCTTGCGTGATTAAACGGGATTTGACTCAAGCTTTTTGAACAGCTGCAACCAAAACTCCTGGTAAGGCTAGTATTTATACTGAATTTATTTAACAGAAGCTTTGTGCAGAATTCTTTATCACCCTAAGTAATGTACACTTCTAACAACTAGTATTGTGTACTATTTGACATATAAAATCTTACACATGGATTTCTCTGACTCTGATTTTTAACATTACGATTAAACCTTCCAGTGTCTGAGTATGAGGCATACAAAAAGCACCAATACCCAACAACAGAAAGTTCCAGAACAGTTCACATGTTTACAGGCATAACTACAGAAAGACTGACATTCTGCTCCGATAGTAGAGAGATGTAACACCTGGGAGTCACCACTTGAAGTTCACCAGTGTCATCCCAACCAGGCTGTTAAAATAGTAAACGATCTATTCATTATTGTTAGCAAGAAGGCAAATGATTTTCTATTTTTAGTGCCATCACTGCCCTTCTCTGGTTCCTGACCCAGTACATGCTTCTCCTCAGTTTACGCAGTTGCGCTCTCTTTGATAAGGTGTAGCAGGGAGAATATTGTAGGGTTTTCTTCTTCTCTGAAACTGAGCAGTTGTGATTACAAAGCAAGTACTGATAAACTCCTTTTTTTTTTTTTTTTTACAAAAGTCTTTGGAAATGTATTCCTAACTTTTGACAAATACAGAAGCTCTGGGGAATCACTAAAGACCGTTCACTATTCCTAACAACGAACCTGCTAAGCAAAACAAAAACATGTCACAAAACCAAAAGAAAAATACCAGTCTTAGTAAAATTATTTGATGAAGTATTTTTAGTATTCATTTTACTATTCATAAACCAAGGAAATATGATTGTTAAGAATTAAAATTTGGCTTTTAAGGCCACACACACACTTTGGTTTATATTTTCTTCAACCTGCATTTAATGTTCTGAATGTAATTTTAATACAGATTAACAGTAAACTATACCACAAAGACACAGCAATTCTTTCAATGCAAAACAGTAAGAATAGAAAAACAAAAATATCCCAAAAAATAAAAGCACTTTTTGTTATGCCTTTATAGGCAAAGGATGGGAAATTAAATTTACACTAACAAAGACACCAGTTCCAGCCTCAAATCTGGACAGGCCTGGTGGGATGTTGTGACTGAAGCAGTACTGGCTGTACCTCAGCAGGACTCAAACTCTCCAGAAAAACACCACTACAACCTGACGGAACAGAGATAGCCGATGCTTATTAATCGAAAAGCCAGAAAGAACACGCTCTCACTTATCTGTCCTTATGAACATAAGCCCAGCAATTCTTCCATTTGTAAACGTGTGTCAGATTTCAAACAGAATGGCAAACAGCCCAGAGAGTCCCTGGCCCTCTCAGCCAGCTCCCCCAGGAGCCCAGAATACGTGACCTGTCCCTTTGAATAGGCGCTCCATGTTCAGACGGAGCCCGCAAGCCTGAACGTGCAATCTTTGTTCGCAACCGTCGTTTCAGTGAAGGGGCTCTGAAGGGAGAAAGACCACTAGGTACAGTCTCAAATGGAAAACCAAAAAAAAAATAAAGTGAAAATAAAAATAGAAAACGTGGCAAGGCATGACCAAACAGAACTTAGTATCAGAGTAGGCAGGCATCCAAAACAAAACACAATTACTGACCAACATACGTGGTATCCAGACGACTCAAATCGCATGTTCTCTGTTCTCCCACCTGTGTACACAAAGGTCCACAGAAGCACCACTTCTCAGTCAGACATTCCCTTTATTAGTCTGACCATTGATCTTGAAGCAAGAAGACAAGTTTTTCAGTTCTTGCTCAAACCTTGATGATTACAGTTGTGCATTTCCAAAACCTTAAACTGATCAAATATCCTAATTTCTGTCGCAACTCCCTTGACTGTGGTGAACAACGGCTATGCTTGGAGTGTTCCTTGCGACGACCTGCTGTCTGTATAGGTCTACACCTAAACATTAAATGTGGATGACTTAATTACTGCATTATAATGCAAACACCATATGGGATCCAGTGTCTCAAAAACATAAATCATTTCCCAAAACTGCTAATACCTTGCACATCACTATTAAAACACTACAAACCCTTGCAACTGCAGCAATTTTTCTGAAAAGCTGAAGTCCCTTTTTAATAGTAATTATCTTTCATTAAAGGTGTTTTCTGATTTTTTACACAGAAAAGCCATTCTTACTGTTCAGTACAAACAAGAGAGACTTCCACTAAAGGGATTTGTTCACATATAGCACATGAAGCACTGTACACAGTAACTACTTCATCAGCTGAACTGAGAGAGCAGATGCCAAGCCACAAACCCTCACTTTCTTGGCATTTTACACAAATCCATGAAAATAAAGTTGTAAGAAAATAAACTGAACTTTAAGACGTGCAGCAATATTACACGAAGGCAACGGAGAATGCACTGCAACCTTGATCAGACATTCACCAGGGCTGTCTAAGTTCAAGCAAAGATTACATCAGGCCTGCTGTGATTAAGGCAATCACCGGTCTGAGCGCATGTTTTCTACCAGTTACATTTTAACTCCAACATGTAAGCACCTGGCAAAAAAACAGGCAGACCAGTCCTTTTTGCAATTCCACGCCTATTAGTAGCCCTCAATTAGACAGCTTTAACACGATGAACTCCGTAAGTGCCACAGGCTTTGTTAGGACTTACCACCACAGGGAGAGGTAGACTATGACAAGGGCCAGTGCCAAAGACCAAAGTTTCAATATGACAGAATTAAAAAGCAGATATTAATTTTTACCCTTAGACACGTGGTTTTCTCCTTCTTCCCAAACTATCTGAACAGTATTGAAGAACAGGTTCTCCAAATACAGCACTGATTTTCAGTCGTATTTTATCACAAATTCTTAACATGTTCTGTGCTCCTACTTAAGACTCCGATTTTATCCTCACCTAACCCACCTGGCTTTAAGAGACTGTGTGAATCTCTTAATTGAGGTGATAGCAGAAAGGAAAATCCTACAATACCATACACTTTCAGACCAAGACAAAAGCGTGAATACAAGACAGCAGTAAACTAAAACCCACTGTCCTATGGAAAAAAAACACCAACAAAAAAAATCACACAACAAAAAACCACAAGCAAACCAAAAATCATCGACACTTTTAAATTTAAGTTCTGTATGTTTAAAAATCACTCAATTGTATTTCAACTTCAGCAAACAAAAGGGGGAATACCTACATAAAGGGCATATATTTCACAGCCCTATGCAGATTTAAATCAGCTTTTTCTTCAGCACAACATACATACTCTAACTTGGAGAAATACAAAATCAAGTTTGTCTTTGTAAATAAAGTTTAAGACAAATCTTAAAACAAGTCTACTGAAACTATTATATGTATTTTGTTGAATCTGAAGTTAATAGTTGTTTCAGAGACATTTATTACTATTAATAGGGAGCACAGAAGGATCAGACACGGTTCTGTGTTAAAAACTTTGTCTTGCAAGCCAAAACATGCAATGCTGCCACCATAGGGCATACTATTAAGTTTCTGAACTAAACACACAGAGGATCGTTCCAGCAACAACTGCTACGGATAGAAATATCCTTAATACAAGCTGCTGCGGATAGACAGGAGAGTGGCAAGCACTGAGTACAAGCAGACAGAGGCCAGACTCTTATTTCTACTAAAAATCACCACGGCAGAAATGTGACAGGAACGAAGCCGTACCCCTGAGTGCCCAGCTAAGCGCTCCTCCAGGACGGGCAGGTTGGGCGTGGGAGCGACACGCCACGCTCTGCCCGCGGGGCCAGGGGGGGCAAGGGGCCCAGGGGGCGGCCCCGTGGAAACCTCCGTCCCGAGGGCCAGGGCGGCGGCGGCTCCGCGGGGCGAGAAGCGGAGCCGCCGCCCGGCCCGTGAGGCAGCGGAGGCGCCGCCGCCTCCTGGCCCGGGAGCGGTGNGGCCCGGCCCGCGCCCCGCCCGCCTCTGCCGCTCCTACCTGGCCGCCGGCGCCGCTGCCGCCGCCCGGGGGGGGCTCGTTGTCTCCATCTCCGCCGGGTGGCCCCGCTGCCCACCGGGTCGCCATTATTTCATTCCCGGTTACAAAGGAGGCGCAAATCCTCTGGAGCCCACATCGGGGAAGGGAAGGGACGGGAGGGGGGAGCCAACGCCAGAGCCACTTGCGTACACCAGGCTCGGCCAGCCCAGCCCCGCCGCCGGGGAACGGGGGTCGGCCCCTTCACGCGGTTGCCATAGGGAAGAGCACCGGAACGACCCTGGGCTTCAGCTACGCTCCCCGGCTTCTGCTTTCATGGCTGGAGGAGGAGAGAAAGCAGATGTGTCAGTCCTCGGCGCGGGGCCGCCACCGCCTCCGCCGCCCGTCCCTTGTTAGGCTAATTGCACCCACTCGTCATCTTCCTCTTCCTCCGGCTCCTCCTATCCAGAGCCCCAGCCGCGGGGAGGAGAGGGCAAGCACGGAGAGGCGGGCGTCGTCCGCTCCCTCCTACTTCGCTACACGCCGCCGGAGGGAGCGAGGACGGGGCAGCGCTGTCCGGGCAGCCCCGGCTGGCGGGGCGGTAGGGCCGCTCCCCACCGCGGCCCAGCCGAACTTTGATCAACTGGTGGAGGAGGAGGACGGGACCCGGGGCCGAAGGGCCGCTCGCTCTCCGGGCCGGGCGGAAGCCGCCGCCTGCTCACGATTCCCGCCCGGGCTGTATCCAGCGGCGTGCCGGGGCGGGGGACGGCAGCAGAAAGCGCACAAGCCCCGATGAAGAAGCGGTAACAAAAGATCCCTCCGGCAGCAGCGAGACCGTGCCGGGCTTTTGTCTCTTACGCGGGTCTGCCCCGCTCGCAGGCGGCTCCCTCCCCCCCCCGTCTACGTAGCCGGAGCCGTTCGCGATCAGACCACCGCGCCCCACGCCCCGCCCGCGCCCCTCCCTCGGGCCTCCCCCCCGCACAGACATTGCTTCGCTTCGACAGCGGCAGCCCCCGGCTGCTGCGGCCTCGCCGGCGGCAATCAGGGCGTCTTGGTGCTGGGGCCATCGCGCTGCACCAGCTGCGACACCCCCCCGGGCTCCTCCCAGGGCTCCCCCGGCTACCTGTGCACCGGCCCGGGCTNAGGTGCAGGGCTGTGCGCGGCTGTGCCGCCTCCCCCGTGCCGCTCACCGCGATCGCTTCCCCGGGCCCTACCACGGCGCCCTTTCTGCCCCGTCTCATTACAACCCATCCCCGGGCAGGCCCCGGGTCCCTCCCAGCGCCGCAGGCGGCCAGAGCCCTGACGAGAAGAGCGGGTGACCACCGCCCCCAAGCCCGCCGGGCCGGCAACGCGACCCCGCGAAGGGCGCCGGCGCCGCCCCACAGCCCGCCAGGCGGCCCTTCTTACTCGGCGGCCCACGGGGCTAATGGTCCTTCCTCCGCCGCGGCGTTCCCGGCGCTGGCGGCTCCCGCTGCCTCTGCCGGTGGGGAGCATGTCCCCTTCCCCTGCCTGCCGGCTGGCGCTTTCTCTTCCCTCCAAAAATCCACCCACCTTCTCAGACGACACCGCGAGGGCAGGAACTGGCTCCCGGCTGCCGTCCAGGGCACCCGCCCTGCGGTCGGGGAGCGCAGAGCCCCGCCGGCCCCCGCCCGCCAGCACGGCCTGGGGCGGTGGCGTTTGCTGCTGCTTCCCTGGGCGTTTTCGGGGGTGATCGCACAGAAGCGATCTCAGACTTTCCACCCTAACGCAGGATTTGCTGCTTCTGCTGCCAGCTCCACCTGCACCTGGCTCCGGGAGGACAGGGACCGCAACCGCCTCTCGGCTGGCTTTGGACGGTCCCGGCCGAAGTCCCGGGCCGCCCCTGGGCGAGTGGCGGGAGGGGGCTTGGTTTTGTTGTAGCCGCGAAGGCGGTAAATGGAAACATCTTCTGTACTTTATCATCATCGGAGTGTGTGATTTTTAATTTCTTTTCGGTTTTTAGAATGCCATTTTCCAGCGTAGAGGCTGGACAAGTAAGGTCTCTGTGAAAGGGAACAAAGAAAAACAAAGCATTTGCAAGAATTGGTAAAGAATTGAGTGAAACGAAAGGTTGTGTCTAGTTTGTGTTCTGAAAACAATAGTAATGGTTTGGGTTGTGGTTTTTTTACTGTGCTACCCTTGAGCATGAAATCGCAGTCTCTGAAAAGAGGTGACTGCCCTCGTTATCCATCAGCAACTTGCATCGTCAGCAGGGATGAAACTGGTATCCAGAGAACTGCAGAATGAGCTTACTTCCAGTAGCTGGAGGAAAAGTCTCAAGGCCCATATTGCTAATTATTGCCAACCAAGGTCACATCTGCTAGGTTTAAAAGGGTGTTACAATTCACAGCCTGTTGCACTGATTCAGGTGCTTAACTACAATACTGTGTGTTGCTGTGGATTTCATTAGGCATATAGATAGTTAAAATGTGTGGTAGTTTCTGAATTTGAGTTCCTCATAAATTTCTGGTGTTAAAGACTACTTTGTGGCTGAACCTGATCTGGTCCAGAGATTACATACGGATATTTTGAATAAGCATAGGGCTGTCCAGGTGGCAATCTACAGGAGGGTTCTGCCCAGCTCGCTAATAATTTCTCACTGTCCTACAACATTTAAAGATTTATTTGCCATCCAGACCCAGAGAAAACTGTTATAATATAGTTTGCACAATGGTTGTCAAGAAGTTGAAAAGACCAGGATTGAAATCACTTGACATTTTTGAAGGGTGGAGAAGGGGCACATTTGGGGCACTTCTGTTGAGACTCTGTTATCAAACAGAACCAAGAAATGTAGCTGTGTGCTCAGCTGCCTGCTGTTCTCTGAACAGTCATCATGCCAATCTGCAGAACACCATCAAGAATCCATGATGTATACAAAATCAGTTCATGCATTCATAATAACATTTTTTTCTATAGGAGCCACAGTACTGACTCCAAATCTAAATTAGCATAATAACTAATACCCATATAGAATGTTGTCAGATTTACAAAATGTCTTGGAGAGATTGAACTACAAGTGGACCCTGACTATAGTATCTAACAAGTCTCTATATCAGCATAGCTACATCAGTACAGAGACAAATCTTCCAGTTTTACTTTTTTTATATTGCCAGTCAATTTCTCTAGCTTTAGCTTTCAAACTTTAACAGGGAGATGAAAATATCAGAGGAAAATTTGATCCTAAAATCACATATTACTTCATTGCTAGGTTGTGGGACTAGATCTCTTTATTGACTCTGAGATGTTTATATTTGTGTAATTATCAGAAGAAAATTCAGGCTACACAAACCTTTGTTAAACTGTGTACTTGATTTTCTTCCTCATATTACAGTGTTCTGTTTTTTTAGTGGCAGATGTTTTTGTTCAAGACACTGAAGTGTTTTTAGGACTCTCCTGTATAAGACTATCTTGCTGTAATTTTTCGTTGTAAATATGGTGTCATAGTTACAATAAAAGCTTAAGGAAGGACACAAACTTTTGGAAACATACTCCGTATCTTGGGTTCATAACACATAAGCAAACCTTTAAGTCCCTTAATCGTCCTTGAAAGTGATTTAATAAAAGAGGTTGCAAAAGCAGAAATAGGGTAACTGAAAGCTATAATTTCACTTTCTCACCTTCCAGTCTGGAGGTGTTGACACATACTCACTTAGCAGGCAGCTGCAGCAGCTTAAAGTGTTAGCACCGTCCTACTGTTTATTATCACTCCTTGCTAAAGAGTATCATCCCCACAGGAGAGCTGCTGCAGACATCTCTGAGCGCATCTCAGCCACTTCAGTGCAAAGTCTAGCAGCTGATTTAAATTGCCAAGGTAGGCAGAGTTAAGCGTGTCCTGCAGTCAGGGGGCTCAATCATTCTGTTCTGCCCATTCTGCTGGGTCAGTGGTGGCACAATTATTGGGCTCTATCTTCTTAAACTATCATTTGCTGAATGAACGTGTTGGTGTGTTGAGAATATAGATATTCTAGACGCTAATTTGTGGGCATCAAAATTCACTTGGCCAAGACTCCAGTCTTGGTAGACTGGAGTACTGAATTTCATTACACTAAATATGTTTTAGGTACCTGCCTCCTTTCCAGATGGTGCATCGCACCTGCCTCTGGCAGGGCACAGGGGCATGCCTTTCTCTCACGCACAAGTGTATAGACCTGTAACCTGCACCCAGGTGAAGCAACTCATTTGCCAAGAAGTTCTGTTGTCCTTGCCATCTTGAAGACTCTCTTGTTTTTCACCGCCTGCAGCCCACCATGATATGTCAGACCTGAGGTGCCACAGGCACTGAGGAGGCTCAGCCATAGCCGGTCCCAAATGCCCAACCGTTGGGTTAGACAACAACAGGAGTGGAGAGAAAAGGAACTTAAAGTGAGAGCAGGTTTTTTACAGGACTTTTTAGATTAGATTAGTGTGGAGTACCTGAGTAAAATAGATTAGATTAGCAGCAGTGGGAGATAGCAGTTAATCTTGGGTATTTTGTGCTGGGAGAAGGACTTCTCTCCTAAGGAGAAGTCTGAAAAGTTAAGTAGGAAAAGGTCCAAGTTTAACAGGGCCTGAGTTTAGGGATGAAAGGAAGAGTGAATGGGTGGAGATGCGCCTCAGGCAAGTAGATGTTTGTACTGATGTTTGCCCTCAGAAACTGTCACTTGTAGGAGCTGCTGAGGTAATGATCGTTCTGATAAGAGTTTCTGCTATAGTCACCAGTGGCTTTAATGTCACGATCAGGGCCTGCTTTGAGAGGTTCAGACTGAACCTGGACACCTCTGCTATGTTCTTTGTTTTGGACTTGAGAAATATTACTGCCTGCCAGGAAGTGTTTGCAAGCACCACAGTGTGCCTGACTACAGACTTTTCTCCACTGGCATTGGCCTAACAGCATCCCCACTCCCTGAGGATGCTGACAGCTGCCTGAGAATGGTTCAGCAGATTCTCCCCAGCATGGAAGTCTGGAGAGTGGATTACACATATATTTTTCATTCATTGGTATTTCCAAGATACTGCGGATAGTAGTCAGACCCTCCTAGACATGTAAAAGCCATGAAATCATTACTACAGCTACACAGTAATGTGACCATTGTCTGCAACTGCATTTGCTTTACAGATTTCTGCATTGAAATTCCTGTGATTCAGTCATGATACATGCATCTGTTTCCTGTCCAGCACTAGTACAGTATTCATCCTAGACATCAGTAGTGATGGCTGTTTTCTTGGTAACCATACCACAATATTTCCCTTTCACTTCATGGGTGTTCCTATCACCAACACTCAGGAAACAGAAATAAATGTCATTGCTGCCTTGCCTACATCTTGCCTCCCCTTTTACACCAAACCCTTACAAATGTGTCTCCTTTCTTTTATTTCAATCTTCTCTTCACAGGAGATCACACCTACTTCACTTGGCCTCAGATACTGATGCTTTTAAAGTGCTCCAGAACACTGCCAGAGAGAATTGCAGCAAGGCCTATCACTGGGTCCATAGTAAGAGAGGATTTTGACGTCCTGAAGCTTCAGTCAGCTGTCTCCATCAGTCACAGGGTGTTAGGCAATACCTCCTAGAAGTAACACCATTTTAAGTGCATACAGTATTCTGCAAGAATACTCTCAGGGAAAATCACTGCTTGGGGGTGCCAACAGAGAGTAACATTGCATCTTGGGTGGAAGTCTGGGCATCTAGTTCTTATCCTGCTGCACTGTAGGGAGAAAGAAGCCATTTGGCTTCTGGCAGTTGTCCACTTTTGGGAACCAGCTACCTGTGTTATGAAAACCAGTGTCTCAGATGATATGTCTTACACTCCTCAGTGTAGTCTTCTCAGATAACAAAGCTGAGGTGTAGAGGGAGACCTGTGTCTGTCAGGATGCTGCTCCTGATGTTGTCAGGGTAGCAATGTCTGAAGCACAATGAGAAGCCAGGAGTGGACAGCAAGACAACTGTTACTCCTGGCCAGCATCCCTGATCCATCGCCACTCTTCCTGAGCTGGACCCAGAGGTGTTTCTGTGAGTCTACCAATGTGCACCAAGGCAGGCTGGCACAGCTTTTACAGCAGCAAGCCTTAGCTGTTCACACTAATCATCCCTGCTATTCTGAGTCTGGAGTTGGATGCATTTTGGTGGGTTTGCAGCATTAGTATTTCAGCTCAGACCACAAATTTCGTACTCCGTGAAGAAATACAAAGTTGTTCAAGCCTGCAGGAATTTACTATCATCCAGCCAGGGATGAAAACAATTTCAAGTATAATTCAGTGAGCCCAGGAGAATGGGTTGCAGTATAAAATTTGAGCAAGCAATATTATGGTTAGGAGGAGCCCAGCAGAACTCACTTAATACTTTTAACTTGGGTTCCTAGCAGTGAAAATCTACTGACACACTCTGAAACCACGAGCAAAGCAAAACTTGTTTTTCATGCTTTGCTGTTGGAAACTGTCACTGTGGAATAACAACAGTGACAATGTTTCTGAAGATGCTGTGCGTGTTTACAGAGGATTTCCTAATTTTTTAAAGGTCGAGGGGAAAAAAATCACTGCAATCTTTTCTGCATTCACTTAAACTATCTACATTCTTTCATTTGTTTTAAATTAGAGGAGCCAGAGTCTAACAGATAAAGTCATCGGCCTCAGTTCTGCTGAGGGTTTATTCACTTTAGGTCAAACAATGTTAACTTGTCTTAGAAAGCCATCAGGGACTATTACATGTGCAGCATTTTCCCTCAGAAACCCTCCCCTCCCACACACACACAGTTTAAAAGAGTTCAACACAATAAATATCGGACCTATTTAAAACTGGCCATGACAGGAAGGGTTTAAGTGCTCGAATGGCAGAGAAAAGTGAAATGACAATTTGAGTTAGCTCCTCTACTGAAATAACAGCTCTGTGTTTGGTTCTGTGCTTCTGACTGGAAGGTAATAAATCAGCCCTATTTTGTAAAATGTTTAGTTTAACTACTGAACTGACAATTTAGGTGGAAGTAGTTGGTGATGAATTGACAACAATGTTATCACTCTCTCCTTTCTTTATCACATAATCAGCAGCTTGATCCGCTGATTAGCGAAGCCTTGTTTTAGTAGCACAGAGGTGCTAACAGCCATCCCCAAAATTCAGGCTACCCATCTTGTATTTTTTCTGACTATCCACAGCTTCCCTCTAGATGGACAAAGTGTGGCAGCTTTCTCCTGAGCTCTGCCGTGTAACAGATCTTCCTCTAGAGTTGAGCTGGATCAAGACAGCTTTCAGGCATTGAGGAAAAGCTCAGGAGTGAAAATTAGACGTATCACATGAATATGTTCATTTCCTTCAAACCCTCCCTCCTTCCAAAAATGGCGTGCCCCACCCAAAGGCAATGTGTCAGTTGCTGCTCCCACATTCTACCTACTCTGTCCAAAGAGCTCTTACTTCACTTTGAGCTCATCAGAACCTCACTGCCAGATAACCTGTAGAAACCACGTACTTGGCTTTTACTGGCTTCTAAACCTGACTTCATGTGCTGCTGCTTATGCCAACTGACCGCTGCTCAGCTCTTTTCACTGAAGAGACACAAGAGATGTTCTCTAGGACAGCAGGAGTCATCCAAAGGCCAGAAGGTGTCTAAACCTGTAAGCTGATTACTATTTATGGGGACTAGGCTATGAAAGTGATATTACACTGGGGTAGGGGTTTTTTTGGTTGATTGGTTGGTTGGGGGTTTGTTGGTTGATTTGTTTCCCCATTTCTTTCCCACCACCCATCTTTCTGCTGAAGCTTTTAAAAAGTGAGATGGAAAATGGGGAGACAGCATCCAGGGAAGCATGATCCCCACAAAAAAAGAAAGACGAAAAACAGACAAACCAAAACCCAAACCAAAAACCAAACGTGGGAGGCAAGCTGGATTGTATTTATGTCTGTATGGTATAAATTTTCGAGAAGAGACTGGATTAGGAATATCTTTGGTGTTTTAACAGAACTAAGCTTTTACTATAGCTTCCTGAAAGAAGTATAAATTCCCCAGCAAGCTACATCCTGCTTCCAAAGGAAGAATTGTATATGAATGCTGCCTTCAAGAAGAAGAAAATACAGGATTAATTGTCTTTCAGTGTTTTACAAACCCTTTGAACAAATGGTGCAGAAGATGCTTGCTGCTTGTAGTTAGAGATACTATCTAATATGACTGATTCTGCTCTAGCTTTAGGGACCAACATAGACAACTGTGGGAATTAGGGACACTCAGGATTGGGTTCAGGTTTCAAGTGGCTCATCTGTCTTTACGGAAAAAAAAACAACATAGGAATTCAGCAATGTAAATTATTGCAACTAATGAACAGAAATGCTCACTAATTTTCTGTAAACAGGCTGTGTTGATTGCGTATGCAAACTGTGGTATGGAAAGAAGAAACACGCTTTCGAACTGACTGAAGAAAGCATTAAACACAACATGTTTCTAGTGTGACTAAATTAATCATCAGCACCCTCCACCAGTTTGTCCCGGTTTGGCAATGGACTTAGAGCTTCAAATCTAGTCAAAACTCAATCCAGAAATCTGATCAGCAGTAACATAATGCTGGAAGAAGTCGAAATTAAAATAATGAGCTAAAGAACAAAGCCACGTTTACAGAATATTTTCAGCCCAGTCTTCTGCTGAGACACCCTCAGATGTTCATTTCAGAACTGCTTTCCCAGAAAAAAAGCAGCAGCCAAATATTTTAACTCATTAGATACACTTGAACTTTTCACTGCAGTATTGTGCTGTTTTACATGCGCCAGACTCCAAATGGCTCCATGTGGATGCAAAGTATGTCCACACAAAGGTCATTTGCAGGAGTAGACCAAAGAGTTGCAAGGGAGGCAAGGGAAAGCAGTCCAAGTTAGTTTAATTCTCAAGGCGGTCCTTAGGGCCTAAGCAAAATACAAAGCAACCTCTGAGCACAGTAATGCAAAGCATTTTTCCCTGATGTCTAGGGTCAGGGATTAATATTTTTGATATATTAAGAGTGGTCTTTCCTTTTGATCAGGTAGAGATGGACTATGAGCTTTCAGGACTATATGACTACCTGAGGTGAGGGCCACAAGGATCTTACAACTTTTATAAAGGTAATTAGCCTGAGTAACTGGATCTAATTAATATAAAAAAGACATCCAAAGGGAAAACCCTCCTCCTTGATATGACATATTCCTGTTTACTCTTCTCATCCCCTGTGGGACCAGCTGCAGGAGCAACAGGTTCTATTCCATTTGCAATGTGTCAGGCTGCTCTTCTGGAGACACCTAAGTTTAAGAGAAATCTTGATGAAAGCCAGAGAAAAAGCAAAGATTTGCAGCAGTCGTCATTTGTCAAACTTCTCTATTCACTAAAACTTTTGTGCTGCTCTTAGCTCCTATGTTTATTTAATCTGCTTTTCCTTATTTATTGCTTTCTTTTATAAAACAACAGTTGTTAAAATACTGGCAGCTCAATCATTTTCTTAAAAATTAGTTATATTGCCCTTTGATCTGTGTGATACTTCCAAAGCACAAAAGAGTTAAAGAAAAATCAACAGATTACTGCAACTTTCTGCATTTCAAAATAGAGGTAAATAACATCTGTGCAGTGCTCAAGTCCCTTCCAATAGTTAGCTGCTTTAGCAAAAGGGTGAACCACGTGCAAACACTGCAGCAGTCATCTTTTGGCTTTTCCTCCTGCAAGATATGTTTTCTGACTCCAGCTCAGAGGATTATGCTCTTCTTGCTCATGACAATACTGTTCTTACAAGAACAAAGATGAGAGCAGAGAGTGAGGCACATTGCTTGGATCACGGGGAAGGACGGTCCATGCTAGTGCTGCCTGAAGACAGCTACCTCAAACAGCTCCCTGATTTAGCTGCATCTGAAACTAAATGCTTATTTCACAGACTGCTGGACTAATGAAATAGTGCCCCCACCCCCCTCCTTTTCATGCTGCTCTGCATTGAGAGAGGGTACAGAAAATGACCCAGCTGGAGGGGATGCCGGCTGTAGGGAGACTGGTCCTTCTGAGTGACAGAATTGTGCCGGTCAATGATCCTGCTCCTTGCAGCATCCTCTGCAGAAGCGTTGCTGGAGCACCTTATTCCTGTCAAATGTGTCACTCGGTGCAGAGCAGACTGGCAGGGTGCCCTAACCCATGTCAGGGCTCACCTGCCACTCTTCAACAGATGTGGTCCACTTAGTAGTCAAATATTTTGGTTCTTCTTTGATAAATGCCAGAGCCTTGTAATCCGGAGTCTAGTCTGTTGTAGTCTTTGCTCATTTTACGTTGGCTTCCTGCAAGCCTTTCCAGTTTCTGCTCCTGCAATTTCCCTTGATTATGCATAAGATGCCTGTAGAATCTAAATGTTCCTTAGCTCATTGGCTGGAAAAGCTTTAATTAAATGGATCTCATACTCTCTTATTCTTTTTAATGAGATGACTCCTTTTGGTTCCAATTCAGAGCAGGAGCACTGCTGAAATATTGAAAACATTAATGGATTATCAAAGCATATGCTGGGTACGCTCCTTCAAAAATATGAATGTCTTATTCACCTTCAGTTCAGTGAAGACAAGAATGAGGGGCTCTTGTTGCAGATACAGGTGTTCCTGCACAGCCACTATTGTTTATTCCAGGAGCAAGTGAGTCCTTACAAATCTGGCTGCAATAGGACTCCCTTTCTGGGCAAACAGAGAGCTTAATAACACAACTCCTTAATATCCTGAGACAAGGGAAATTTTCTGCTTGCCTTGTGCTCTCCAAATGCACTAGACACTGAGGATGGTATTCATGACACCTGATTTTACCCGTCTATAAATTATTCATTTCATCTGGCCTAATCAGCTATGCTCCCTCAATAGTCAATGAAGAGACAAAGAAGCTGGCCAGACACGTTCATACCACAAATAAGATGGCTTGCATCAACCTCTCAGGGCTCTTATTTCTCTCCAGTGACTTCTGGGAAAGCCCAGACTACTGCAACTGCAATGACATATTAGCCCACTTTCTTTTTGTCCACCCTCATATTGAGAGAATTACAGAAAAAGTAACAATTTATTATTGTGTATAAAACACATCCCTTTGATAGCTAGCCAGGGACAGCTGTGCAATTCTGCTCTGTGTAACTATACATATAAAAGTATTAATTATTTCTATATTTAGAAATAAATATGACATGAGGTAACAGCAAGGCTTTCATCCAAGTGTGTAGCGAGAATTTTCTCTTGGTAACATTGCTGTTAACCAAGTATATTAACTGAGACATTTCAATTATGTTAATTAGTTATTTTCCAGTTCTTTAGCTTTATAAATTGTCATGCCATTTTGTGAGGTGAGAGCAACAGTGTGACTATACTGCAGGATCTGTATTACTAGAAGCTTGTCTTTATTAAGGAAGAATTTTTTACTCTGAACAAGGTACCAGGCCTTGTATTTTGAAAGCTTCTGTAAAAGAAAATATTCATTTTCAGTTTAGTTTCATTCATCATGTTAAAATATTTAGCAGTCTGGCTGTCACAAACTATACCAAGAATGTTTGAGACCCTGGAAACAATATACCTAGTACATGCACTTTTTTTTTTACATAGAAACTGGATCCATTTAATAGTAATAAAGAATTGAGCCGTGTGTCCCCTACCACAGGAAATTATTAGAAGATCTGTTTCACAACTGACTTGTGTGTAAGTCCAGAGAAAAATAAAATATTGAAACATGATATAATTGACATCTCTTGAGGTAAAGAAACATCATAAACTATGTGCCAAATGCATTAAAACTAAATTCAAATCTTTTCTTTTCAAAGTACACACTCTCTTGAGGGCTGGGGGTTTTTTATTCATTGTATATCTGTATGTCAGCATCATAGAAAGACTTTCTGGACAGATATTCTTTAAACTACTCTGTAGCAAAGAGTGATTAAATCCTTATCTTGTTCACCTGGACAAGACAGTGATTGGAGATGTGTTCTTTTCATGGAACTGGGATTGAGAACGAAGGCCACCCTACAGCAGGATGCTTTTCAGTCGTGTGTGACTTGAACTGAGACCGCTGCAGTTATTCTTCTGATGCTGCCAGGAAACAGCATGAAACAATAACTTTGTTATCCAAGCATTGCCACATTTATCACAGCCTGGATGTTAATTTAGAAAGCAAATACAACTCAGGGCTTTAACTGTATGTCTGTGTTAAGGCTCAGTATATGGGAAGGCATGTCAGGAGTCAAAGGTACTGTTGACGACAGTTATGAATTAGAAAAGAAGTTTTGGGAAGGAGATCAAAAATAAACTTAGTTTTGTGAGTGTTAGCACTGTAGAATCTATGACTCAGGCATCCATTGAACACATGCAAAAAGCATTTGGCAGCAAGATGGTCCTTCAGGAGAAACCACAGTATTTCTAAAGGTGCCAGAACACATAAGTAGCTGGGTATGGCCCCCACGGATCGCCTGGTAGCAGCTCCTGCAAAGTGCTCGGAAGCCTATGCATCTCTCACTGTAAATTCTCATTTATCTACTTGCCTTTGGAGTCAAGAAACAGCCTCCCACGAGTTCCTGAGTGCCAAAATTACGGTTACCCACTCTCTCATTATAAAAGCCTCTCGTTCTCCTATGACAACTGTTGGAGTGGAGCAGTGCCGGGGGCGGGTCCTGCAGCCCACTGGCTCCTGGCAAGTATAGGAAGGCAGCATTACACTGGAAGAAGATCTGCACAGGATATTGATCATTATTTCAACATAAACATATTTGAAATAATGAATATACTATAGAATATACTGTGTGATTTCCTTCTGTGTTGTAAGAAACCCTTTTTTCATCTCTCTATGAGGCTGACATCAAAATGTGCCTCTGTCACAGGACCTGCAAACCCCACTTTTTTTTTTTTTAAGACCCTTCATCTTGATTAGCAGGATTTCCAGTATTATAGCTATGTCAACAAAGTCAAACTAACTTAGAAGCCATCTCACACACTACTGTGTTAGCCTGGGGGCAGATCAGGCCTCATTACTCCTTTCATGAAGCCGTAGTGTTATGATCACTATTATAAGGACCTGAGGGCCTTTGGGAAATTAGTCACATATTATATCTCCTCCCTTATGTTCCTTGTGAATTTTGGAGCTTTTAATCATTTTTCTTTTATGTGGAGAAATCCCTACCAATGTAGGAGCCAGTTTCTAGTCACCCAAATAGTCATACACACAACCCATAATTGCAGAATTTGTATTCAAGGAGCTATGCTCACAGTGTTTATTTTACCCACTTCATGACTGGATGGAACTACACAGCTCCATACTTATTTCAGGCTAAAAGCATGCAAGTGTTCAGCATTGAACCAGAAGAATATCTTTTCCTGGTTTACCTCCAAAGTAGTTCTGTTATGAAGATCTATTCCTAAACTAGCACATAGATGTCACTTAGAGACAGGTTGTAATGGGAAACACTGGCTTTTTGGCTAGATTAGTGCATTTAAATGGATCAGTGATGTGATGCAGCTGTAGGGTGGAGGCTTTTTAAAAGCTGCGCTTCTCAGTGCCAAATATAATGAAATACGGATGACTTCCAGCTAACTTATTGTTGATCTTTATACGAGGGGAAATTTTGCCACATGAGTATTTGATACTGTGAAGCTGCGCTGTGGAAAATCAAAAAAGATACATAGAGATTATAAAGATAAGACAGATACAGGGAGGAAGCAAAAATTGACAAAATTGGTAAAATAAATGTGAAATGAGCTGTAGACAATACAATCAAATAATAATCAAAGATGAGTAAAATAGAAATTCTAAAACTCAGTTAAAAAAAGAGATTAAAATAATGGAAAATACAACACAGAGTGAGTAACATGGAAATTATCAATAAAAGACTGGATGCAAACAGAATAATTATTATAAGACAAATAAATTCTTCTGGAACAAACCGTAAAGCTATACAAATTCAGAGCTAAGAAGCTTAGCCTGATTCTGAACTGATCACTTATCAACACAGATTTTTTTTTTCTGTGTTGTACTCACAGCTCTTGATTTGGATTGTGTCTTATTACCTAAACTTACAATCTCAGATAGGTAACAAAGGGAGACCCATGAAATAGTTCAGAACAATGTTCTTGTTTCCCAAGTAATTCTCTCTACCACCATTGGCAGCCATTGTCAGTATATTTTCCTTGTTTCTGACTGTAAGATGGGAAACTCTCAGGCATTTCGTGCTAATCCAACAATAGTTTAAAAAAAAAAAGTCTTTTGCCAACTGAGAAATGCAGCAGCCCACGTGAAGGTGCTCAGCTGAAAAAGAAATAATACACACAAAAAGCCCCTGACTTATTGTCCTCTTCAGCAAACCATAGAAAATGAAGACAGTTCTGGAGATAACAGAACTCAAGTACTTTTTTTATCAGATCCTTAAACTTGAAGTTATGTGTTTAATTTCAAAAGAAATCCCCAAAATGTGACCCAGTTTGTGTTCAGGTTTCCTCAGCACTTCAGCCCAAAAAAAATGCATTGCAGTAGAGTTCAGTGAGTTGGAAGAACAGCTGAGTGTGGAGTGAGAGCGGTGCTGTGTGTGGAATGAGCAGTGCTGTGTGTGGAGTGAGAGCAGTGCTGTGTGTGGAGTGAGAGCAGTGCTGTGTGTGGAGTGAGAGCAGTGCTGTGTGTGGAGTGAGAGCAGTGCTGTGTGTGGAGTGAGAGCAGTGCTGTGTGTGGAGTGAGAGCAGTGCTGTGTGTGGAGTGAGAGCAGTGCTGTGTGTGGAGTGAGAGCAGTGCTGTGTGTGGAGTGAGAGCAGTGCTGTGTGTGGAGTGAGAGCAGTGCTGTGTGTGGAGTGAGAGCAGTGCTGTGTGTGGAGTGAGAGCAGTGCTGTGTGTGGAGTGAGAGCAGTGCTGTGTGTGGAGTGAGAGCAGTGCTGTGTGTGGAGTGAGAGCAGTGCTGTGTGTGGAGTGAGAGCAGTGCTGTGTGTGGAGTGAGAGCAGTGCTGTGTGTGGAGTGAGAGCAGTGCTGTGTGTGGAGTGAGAGCAGTGCTGTGTGTGGAGTGAGAGCAGTGCTGTGTGTGGAGTGAGAGCAGTGCTGTGTGTGGAGTGAGAGCAGTGCTGTGTGTGGAGTGAGAGCAGTGCTGTGTGTGGAGTGAGAGCAGTGCTGTGTGTGGAGTGAGAGCAGTGCTGTGTGTGGAGTGAGAGCAGTGCTGTGTGTGGAGTGAGAGCAGTGCTGTGTGTGGAGTGAGAGCAGTGCTGTGTGTGGAGTGAGAGCAGTGCTGTGTGTGGACCGACGCGGCTGACGGGATAACCCCTCGTGTTATGTAACAGAAGGTGTGAAAGTGTAAATGGACAAGGTCTCTTGTATCTTCTCTGAACTTGCCTCATCACTTTTGTTGCTTTTCCAAGCATCTGTACAACTGTATTACGGCTGATTTTTTTTCAAGAAGTCAGTGTGGCTGGACCCTGGGGGTTTGCTAAAGACACAAGCATAAATGAACCATTTTTTTGGCCTGCTGCTTTTGAGAACTTGAAACTTGAATCGTTTATGAAAAACAATATTCTTTTTGGGCCAAGGCCTTACTGCATTAACTGCACATAGAGTTGGACCATCTCTCACATGCAGCAAAAAGTGACCCATGGCAACAGAACGTGTTTCTAGCCAGTAGCTCTGAAGAAATTAGAGGGCTGGCTATGGCAGTCCCTGTTCCGGCAGGGCTGTGTAAAGCATTTTGCATTGTAAATTGCTTCAGCTCTGCCATCTAGGGGAGCTCAGCCCAGCAGGGTATGTGCTATAGGAAATAATAAGGAATCTGTTGAAAACAAAGGATTTTGGCAGAAAAATCCAAGGACAGTCCCCAGCCAGGCCTGTGATTTGGGGAGGAGGAGGGCCTGTACAGGACTCCTCTGGTCACCCTGCCAGGCTTTAGCTGTGATGTGGCCACAGCACAGAAAACTGACCGGACAGAGTCACATTAGCATTTGAACCTGGCCGTAATGAGTAGAACACATGCAGCTGCAGGTTTGTCAGTCTCATGTAAGCAGACCCTAAACAAGGCTTGTTATTTAATTTCAGGGGAAGAGAAACTGAGACTAAAAACATCTTTCAAAACTGTCTAGTTCATCCCCTTCCAATTCCAATTGGGTTGTTCCCAGCGCTCTGTTTTTCAGTGATTTATCTGTTCTAATTTTAAATTACTCAAGAGATGGAGTTTCCACCTCTTCCCGTGGGAAATTAGTCCATGGTCTGATAGACACAGCCAGGATATTTTCCTGATGTTCAACCTTCAGTGGTTTTCCTTTGTTCAGTTTAATCTCATTACTCCCAGTTATTCCCTGTTGGTCAGTGCCAAGCACTCAGCCCCTCTCTTTTGTGTTTACACCTTCACAGTTGGATACAGTTGTCTCTAGAAAAATCTGGTAGGCTTGATTATGTATTGTCCACTTTCTCAAATGAAGAGAAAAAACAAAAACAAGAAGAAATATGAGTAAAGGACAGTGCAAGTTAGTCTTAAAGGATGTTTTCAAGACTTAATCTACTTCCATTCACCAAACCTCACTGAGACCTGCTCATGTTTTTTAGGTTACAGTGACTGGTGAACCCACATAAACCCATCACAGCTTTCCTACCCATATAGAACTATGGGAACATAAGTTATACAAGGTGGGAGTAACGGATGTGAGAAACCAAAATCAGGTTTCTATAATAAGAGGACACAGAAGCCCAAGAGTTGCGAGAAAAATGTGTTCAGTGGAGTGGCATTAAAAGATTACCAAAAATATCTGATTGTGACAAATAGGAAGTAGAAAAGATGGTGAATCATAAGCATGGACAAAGCTGGCGAAATGGTATTTATGATGAGATCCTTCAGAGGCAAAGTACAGAGAGGGAAGAAGAGGTGATTGAATACAGCTATTTCTTGAATTTGCAGAAAATGCTGAAAAGAGAATAAGGATCCCTTAACACCTTGTAAGAAAGATTAAAAATGTGGAAGTGGAAATAGAATCATGGAAGCTAAATGAAAGAATGGAGAATAATCTGAGCAAATCCCTTGAAAGTAGGAGACAGAGCAGAGGAGGAAGGTAGTATTAGCTAGATATAAATCAATAGAAGCTTTTGTGGGACCCTCAGCAGACAGCTGGGCTTTCTGTAAGCTTGGTCTGAAATGCAGTATCAATAGAACAGTCTGTTCCTGCTTTGCCCTCATCATAAGGAAGCTGCTGGAAGAGACGCACTATTCCTTCTCCTTCCCCCACAAGCTTCTGTCTTTAATATACCTGAGTTTTACATATAACAGTTTAAAATGTTTTTCAAGTGACAGTTTAAAATTAGAATGTAAGACTCATCTTGCCTCCAGTTCTGAACTTTATGGACATAATGAGCCCAGTATACTGATTCAGTGGAGCAGAGGTGGCAGAAGCTGAATCAGGGAAGAGTTAGGTCAGAACTGAAGAAGAAAACTCTGAGCAATGATGTGGTGCTCAAGGAGCAGACCTCCAGCAAGGAGGAGAGAGCACCCGGACGGACAGCTCGGGTCAAGGACAGGATTTTAAGGTGGGAGAGACTAAAGTATCCTTGGAAAGCATTGCTCATTACACCTGCAAATATGCTATTTCCTCTTTTGCAGTGAATCCACTGAGGAGGCAGCAGGAGAACATTGCTTTTGTCAGGGATAATGACTGTAACTCCGTGGCACTGACATTATCAGGGGCCACTCCAACAGCACGCGCACAAGCTCCAGGCCCTTGTCCTTTGCACACAAGTGGAAACAAGAACATTCAGATACTAAGTAGTACAAAAAGTTGTTATGGGCTCAGGCATGGCTGTTCCTGGGACACTGCATTGCCTTCCAGCCCATCTGGACTGCAGCGAGGTGTGGAAGAAAATTCTCTGGCATATCTTCATGAGCTAAGCGTAAAGTTATTATTGTTATGTGATGGCTAGCGATAGAAACTGGAAGAACTCATCTGGACACAGCAGAATCTCCTTTCAGCTAGCTCAGTTCAGATAATGCCAAATAGACAGACCCTAGCCAGAGACATCCGAGCCCAGAGATACATTTAAAAGTGCATAAGACATTCAGATTTTGAATTTTAGAAGTTTAAACCCAATATGCTCTCTTGCCATAGATAACCTTCTGTAATACATATTTAAAAATTAGTTTTCTCTATAACCTCTTACTTTCTTCTCTTATGCATTTTTTTTTCTCATTGGACAGATTGCCCAGTTTAAGGTTGCAGATTTTCAGTTGGACTGGAACAAGCTGAAGTGCCTGGGAGCTGGCTAGGGTCACCAGCACTCTAGTTGTCAGGCAGGAACAAAGAAAGGCTGCAAAATGGCAAATAAGATCTCAGGTTGAACTTTTTGAAGAAGATAATAAATCAAGGGTTATAAGATGTTAGGAAATTTTAAACTGATTTAGGAGCTGTAAGGCTATGTAATTTTTAATTCATCTGGGAAGCAATCATACAAATATAAAAGTTTTGTCTAGACCAACATCTAGTGATCTTTTCTAATTCTGCATTTTGCAGTGACTCCTAAGCCATTTGTCTTGATATTATTTGGCTGGACTGTAGTGGCGTGGTATGCAATATCACTTACTTATCCATTTTAACGATCAGGCTTCAGCTCAGAAAGATAAGAGAAACTGTCAGGACAGACAGCAAGAATCTGTGATTCAAGATGTCACATGCTTCAGTTTCTTGACAGGAATTTCTGAAACAAGAACCACCTGCTCCTGGTAGTAATGCAGCATCTCAGCTCTACAGCTATTTCAGTAGAGTCTGGGGGGAAAAAAAAGCTACAAGAAAGAAATTCTGCCAGAAGCTTCAGCAGCAGTCCTGCGAGACCAGAAAGGAAGTGCAGCAGATCCTTCAGTCTGAGAGCCCAGCAGAAGGCTGCTGGTTCCAGCAAAATTAAGACAAAGCAGAGCTAGAAATACAACAAAAGAAGACAATAGAAGAAATGCAGTGGGGAAAAAACAGAGTAGTATTAGGAAGATGCCCAGGTGCTGCAAGCAGAATATTATCTAGCAGCTGATCTGTTGGGCAAGGGGCCAGTTAGCTAAACCCCAGCACACCCTAAGCCCCAGGCATGTGATGGAGCATCCCCTCAGGGTGCTGCTCTTGAACAGGACACTTTGCCATGTGCAGTGCCACTGCTGGGGATGAAAAGCTGGGACACCTTAGCCCCTACAGAACCTTGGTTTCATTTGTTGCGGGACACTCTCTAATAGCTTGAAAGTAGTGCTTATACATATATCTAAAATCAGGCCTGTAACGTCTCGATTTTTGAAACAGAAAATCTGTGTTCTTGCCCACATCCTGTATTTGTGCTGTGAAAGCCAGCTCAGACATATCTGCAAAAGGCCGACCTGTAACAGTCTTATCTAATGCAGTACTTTTCTCTTGGATGTCACTGCACTTGGCTGTCCACTCGATTAGATGAGCTTCCATGTTTTTCAAGACTGATTTGAAAATACAAAGATATAAAAGGGAAGATGATATCCAGAAAGGAGAAGAGGGGTGGAATCTGGCCTTCAGCAATACCTGATATTTGGGTGGGAGCTGAAAGCATACAGCTGTTGCTTTTGATTTCAATTGCAATAGAATTTAAAAGAATTGTAATTAATATGACATGAAAGCTCAGATGGAATGGTCTGGCATAAACTGAACCTGTGGTTAGTTTAAACATCTATCACACTGACCTCTCATAAATCAGGTCAGGAAATAATGAGGGGGCAGGCAAGTGTTTGTGATGTTGTTTGCTGACTGGATGTTCAAAGGAATGCTGGAAGAATGTGCCAAGAATCTGGCTTTGTCAGGAAAAAGAGGTTTTGTTTTTGAAAAGACTGACAGATCTTTAGAGACAAAGAAGAACAAGCTGGCACACGGGTGAAGCAGACTAAACCCAGAAGCAGGGCTTCTAGAAGTTTCTCCAGGTGTTGCAAATAATTAAAACTAGTAGGAGAGGCCTAAGACATTGGGCTGTAATCCAACATTATGCTGTGCCTGTGCGTGGAACCAGTCCCAAGGCTGGGAGTGAGGTGGGGGTCTCGGCAGCCTGTAAGGCTTGTGCAGGTGCCTGCCCAGTCCAGAGAGCCGGGAAAGCAAACCTGGGGTTGCAGAGATAGATACTGATTGCAATGCACTGGGAAAAGCAGGTCAGCAATCTCTGGCATTGCCACAAAAATCTGCAGCGGGAACTCAGATGAGGCCCAGCATATATTCTATGCTATTGTCATGGCCAGAAGGGCTGAAATGATGAAGGATATTCCTCTAAAGCCAGTTGTTCTCACTTCAAGGCTGCCTTATTGTGCCATAAAATGTCACTGGAGCAAGAGAAAACAATTTCATAGTTGCTGAGATAATTCAGAACTTAAATGTGATCCACTATGAACACACCCAAGATGTATTGGGAGAAATAAGGTGTGTCGACCTGCTGTGGAAAGCACGAGGGAGGGCAACAAGAAAGTTAAGCTGGATGAGCAATCTGCATTGCCACCTTTGAAATATACTTGTTGGAAGGAGGGAAAGTGAGCATCCTAAGTTAAAACCAGACTTGTGAGGGTTCCCTTAACTGGAATTTCTAAGGTCAGTAAAGTAGAGCTAATGAAGCACACTCAATAAGCAATGAGGCAGGAATTCTGTGGCTTAAATTTACTGACTTAAAACATTGAACACAGAAGTTCTGGTAGAATTCTGGAAAATGACTGAGACTATGAGAAATAGAAAAATAACTTTTAGCTGAGACTTTATCAAAACAGGGATAGAACAAACTGATTTTTATTTTGAGCTGTTCTTCTATGTCCAAATTTCTACTAACAACTAATTATTATAGGAACATTATACATAAGTAAGAATTCTTTTTTTATTTTTCAGAAAGCAGTTAATGCATATAGTGACACCTGAATGCTTAAGTGCTTATTTTAAAATTAACTTTTAGAGTGAATTTGGTATGAATTAACTCAGAAGAGTGATGGCAACTTCCCAAGATTTTTCACCTTAGGTGAACATATAGACAAAAGAACAAATCATAAATGCTTTTTTTCCTGGAATGACTAATTAGAAGACTTTTGAAAACAAGCTGGTGAGGGACTTTTGCAAAGTGCGTCAGGGAAGAGGAAAATTTTTTTAAAAGCCAAAGCCTCTCCAAACTCTAAATTCTTAAATAATTATTTACAAGTTTGCAGATCTTTATCTGTTAGCTCTTAGTTTTTACAATAAATACAGTATTACCTACTAGGACACTACATTTTCCTATATATCAAAACTGTCTGAAGGAGTGAAGGCAGCAGCTTCTTTCAACAGCAGCAGACAACATCAGCCAGGCCTTGGTGCCTTGGTGTTTCACGTATCTTGGTACTATAATTTTGATTAAACCTAAACATGGAAATCACTTGATTTTCAAAGTAAATCACTTTGATTTACTTTCTTGATTTTCAAAATAACTTTTTCCCACTCACCCTATTATTTCAGTTGTAGCCACAGGCTGGGAAGGAGTGGTAGGTCAGGAATGATAATATTGAACTGTAAAACACACATTTATGAAGCAGTCTCAGGCAAGAGCTAGAGCCAATGGATGGTGAGAAAAACCGGTTCTGGAAAGAAGCTGAACCAAGGTAGCACTGGCAGCCAGGGAGAGCAGCACAAACCCTCAGGAGAAGGGCAGGGATATTTATAAAGGTAGCGTGATGACATTTTTTATTTAGAGTTTGTTCTTGGTGAAATGCTAACTCCTACACCTTTACAGTTTTAAACTGTGATCGCATCTGCTCTAACACTGGGAGCTGAGCTTGGAAAATACCAGGAGACCTCAGCAGGGTGCTGGACTTGACAATGGGAGCTGCCACGAGAGGCTCTGAGCCCTGAGGAAGCACTGTGCTTCTGATGAGGTGCTCTGGCTGCTGCATAAACCAAAGACTGTGGTTGTCCTTCTCATCCCCTCAGCCCAGCCCTTCCAAAAATGTCAGGGTAAAATGCCACTATCCCCATCCCAGTTCAGCCCAAGCCTGTTACTCTATAGGCTGTGCTGATACCCAGTACTTTGTGGCCACTCCTGCGCTACATAACTGATAATAATTTTACATAGTTTAGTTTTTAGCTTTGGCTGGGAAAGGGTTTCTCTTAGCAAATTAAGGTAGAAGATGCAGAGGTTCTGCCTGCTCTGTCAGGATAATGACTGTGGAAGAACTGTGGCTTTAGGCAGGCCAGGTTGGTCTTGAGGAGTCTCAAGGGAGAAAGCCTTCGAATTCATGGGCAGGTGAACTACAGAGCAGAATAAAGCAGCTGTGCTCTGTGATGATTGTTATGATTCATGAACTAGAGTTTATATTCTACTCTTTTTGTTTAACTAGAAATGGGCCTTGTAAATTATTATGAATTTGGAAAGTCTGCCTAATTATAGCTGAGAACAGCTACGATGTGCCTTTGTCTCCTCAGGTAATGAAGATTTACCTCAACAGCAGAGATTTCCAGAGCACATTGGTGGATGAACCTGTGGTGAGCCTTACTTCAAACTGCATGCCTGCTTTCCTGTCATATTTAGTAATGTATTCAATTTTGTGCCCAAACTTTACGTTCTTGTAGTTAACAATAGTACAAAAGTTCCTAATTTTAGGCCGATGCCATTATATTAAAGGACGCAAAAGGACTGTTTGGAATAACATCCATATTGAAAATTATACTATTTTCGTGTGTACACCTATAGTAACAAAAGTCTGTGGCTCTGATCTTGCTCAGACTCCATAGGGGCTGAACTTGGGGTGTATGAGCAATGGTTGTCACTTGGTCTGTGTTCCTCCGTAGGAACGCGGCTTGTATGTGTGGAGTGAGTGTGCCATTCAATTACAAAGGGCATGCACTCCTTCTTGAGTAGCTTTACATACAGTTTTCACAACCAATTTTGGCGTCACAAAATACTGCTGTCCTTCTGCATAAAAAAATTTACATGTCTCAGAGACTGCTGAAGTTGAGACAGTCTAAACACAGTTTAGGGGATGGAAAATAACCCTGGTAAATTTGTTCCCAACCAAAGACTTCAGATCTGCCTGGGGCAATGCCATGATGTGCCTTGATTCCCTTCTTCCCTTCTGCATAGGAAATGTGTTCTTATGTTTGACTCTTTTTCTATAAATAAACAGACCATAATCAGGAAAACACTTGCTAGCTTTGGACTCCAACTTGTGACTTGTGTGGGGAAAATATTAAAATACTTCGAGGCATATTTTGGCTAGACTGCTGTGAGATATGGCTGAGGCCTGACAGAATCAACAGTATGCCAGACCTGACCGGGATAAACCCTATTCTGTATTTGTCTGAGTTCTGGAGCTAGAAAAGCTGCAGCAAAGGAGGATGTTTGTTGTGCTGATTTGTGTCTCAATGGCTGGATTCGTCCTCCAGCCCCAGCTGCTGCCTCAGCTCTGGGAGCAAATGAAACCACACTGGACAATGGTGGTGGCACAAAATCCTCCCTGCATGCCTTACAAGCCAGTCACCTCCACTCTAACACTTCTGGATACAAACCAGGGATTTTTTTCCCCCCTAAATTTAAATATTTGCTACTTTTCTAAAAATCTCCCATGAAAGACCAGTGACTGCCACTCATCAGAGTATCTCAGCACTTTGTGGATTTTGTTTTCTCTTACAGTTGCAAACTCAGCAGGGTCTGTCTCCAGATCATCCTTTGCCTCTCTCCCAGCACCTGTGAGCTTGTAAATCAGCTAACAGGCTACGAGGAATTGGGAGAAATTAAGATGTAAGGAATAGGGGTAAAGCGTAGATGGAAAGACCTTAAAACCAGAGAAAATAAAGCAGAGAGGCTGTGAGGAACAACACTGCGATCTATATAGATGGAGTAACAGGTGTCTAGTACTTGATTAAATTTAAGACAGAGAGATTGAGATTGACTTTACAAGGCTGAGGTTGTCTTGTCTGCAGCTTAGGCAAAATAGTACTGGAAGCTTCGGTTGGGTGTTTGTAGTTAAAAGCTGAACACAGTTAATAGCATCATGTTATTATGTGAAATGCTTCTCAAGGAAGATAAACAATTTCAGTTTATTATGGTTTTCTTTCCTATATGGCACAAATAGGCCCAGGACCAAACTGGTTCTCATCAGAAAGCTTCCATCTCCACACTCATTCAGCAGGTCATATTTAACCAATTTTATTATCTTGCCTGTACACCCACTGGTGGATCCATTCCAATCAAAATTCTACAGATAAAGTTTTTTTTATGACACTTCATTTTTACTCTCCTTGACTCTTCTGCCACTGTTGTTGGATATTCCTTTGTAGCTGATCTGTTTTCTCTCTCTGTGCTAATGTTTATGCTGAGTTATTATTTCCAAAAGCTAAATTTTGAGCACTCTCACTTCGTTCCAAATTTCCTAAGAAAGAGCAGAAACACTACTATAATAATTCTCATGAAAACCCAAACAAATAAATCAATTAAACACTTGCATGATTCAGAAAGACAAAGAGAGATTCATGCCCACATCAAAGAATAGCACGATTGTACTTGCCTCTCCTTTTTGTTGTGATATCCTCCTGTTTTCATTCCAAGTTATGTTACTGCTTATTTTCCCAGTCTATCTAGGTTAGGCAAGAAACATATTTTCAAAGGTACATGGTCACTGAAGGATGCAGCTAGGCACCTACCCAAGCAGGTGAAATCCCATAACATTCTCTTGGATGCCTAAGCACCTTTGAAAATCTGCTTTTGAATGTTTCAGGAAAAGGGCTTAACTTTCCTGGTAAACAACAAGCATTTGTGAGTGCCCTTGAAAACTACAGGACTGGCAAGGACTTGGTTAAAAGATATTGCAATAGAATAGAGCATAAAACCAGGGTGTAACTGGAGATAAGAAATCTTAAGAAAATAGATTAATACTTCTAGAAGTTTAGGAAAATGGAAGATTGCTGAGAAAAGGAACTTCAAGATAACTCTGTTTTCTGGCATTGTTTCCAAAACATCTTAGCTAAATTCCAGTGTTTTTCTATGCAAATTCAATAGCTATGAAGGCAAAACATATGTTTTCCAGCAATAGCCGTCCCTTGTGTAACCTCATGACTTAACAGCACTGACAAATGTACAAAGCCCTACTAACAGTAGGAACAATGGATTTTTGAACACATATAGTGATGAGTTAATTTAATGAAATTTTGTGGCATGATTAAAAATAAGACTTTCTTACCATTATCAGAGGCCAAATCATGCAGACTGAAGACAAACTTCTAGAACTACAGTACTACAAGTAATTTTTGTCTCTTTCTGCAATGGAAAAACAGAGGAAAACTTTCATGCCACTCCTGAAACAAACTAAAGGTCATCCTCTGAACAGTATCCAAAACTTAGTATTAGACATAAATTGCTGTACTGCAGACTCCAATAGTTTGTCAGTAGTTCATTGCTCCATGCAGCAGCAGAAGGAACGAGGCTTGACAGCAAGTATTTAACTAATTGAGTTTAAATTTCTGCATTTGGAAACCCCTTGGTGTTCCAAAACAACTGCTGGCGGCAGTGAAAAGTTCAGCTGCGGATACGCATGTGTTCATGTGAAGGTACAAAGAAACCAAGCACTGGTTTATTGACAGAAAGGAAGGCAGGGTCAGCCAGTTCTGTGTAACAGCACAAACATCCAAACTACAGCTGACAGCCTTCAAAGGGCTTACGGAGCCTCACCCAGAACTGATGTCTCCTTTTTTCACGTCTAAAAAATTTTGTGTGTTTTCTGCAAAATAAAGGACAACCTTTCCTCAGTATGTTTGTACTGCCTTCTTTATTTGAGGTGTTTTTCCCTTCTAATCATTTATAAGTGCATAATATTGCTGTTTCTTAACAAACAATTATCCTTTTAACACTACAAAATAATCCCACAGTATAGTTTATGGCTTGTGATCAAACTTTTCTAGCTGGCCAAGTGTTGCTGTGGTGCTGTCACTGCTCTGAATATCCCTGGCAAGCACAGCAGTCATTCCCTAGTGGTACAAACATTTCAGCCAGGTACTGGGATAGCTGTACATGGCTGCCTTCCCAGAGGAAGGCATGTGGCGTTAAAAAAGTAACTGTGAAAAAACTGTGAAAAGCGCATGAAATTAGGACACAAGCTTTTCTTTTCCCTCCACTGTATTTTCAGTTTTTTGAAAGGATGGCTAAAGCACCTGACACCCTGCTTCTCTCACCTACAAGGTTTCAGATGGGGACACTGAGACAAGCACAGGAGGAGGCTGACTCAGCCCCTTAGTCACCTGGAGAGTACAGCCAGAGCTAACTTTCGGAAGACTGAACTGGTAACACACACCTACATTAACTTATATATCTACATTTCTGCCTCCAATTCAAGGAGAAAAAGAATTCAAGATACCTTTCCCAGTACACTGAGATATTGCATTCATCTCAGATCTTTATATTTAGACTATGAGAGGTTTTGGAAAACATTTAAAAAGGTAAAAGAAGGAAAAACCATAAACAAATATGATGGTTTTACAAAAGGGCAAGGAATCCCTGTCTCTTGCTACACAACCCTGTAATGGTTTTCTTTTGAGACTCTAATTTTTAACTGAAACTGAAACTTAAAGTTTTCAAGGTAGCTAGAATCAATTACAGTTTGCATGTGTAACAAGTTTGATTACAATAGGGGTGTTCACTGCTACGTTACCTTAGAAAATCAAAATGCAAGATATGCGGAGAAGCTGATTCAGCCTTTATCTTCTTCAGTATAAAGAAATATTAAAAGCTAGAATTCCCAATATTTGTATTTAAATAAATCTTATTCTTACCACAGACCAATGATGACTCATGACTTAAGTACATCTCAAAATTAATCATTTTACTGTGTATACACTCTGATGATTTGACTCTTTCACAGATCTGAAACTGTTCTGCAGCCAAATACCACATACAGTTAGTATTGTATTTTAGGGGGAAATGTTGGAATTTTACATTATACAAATTTATTAATAACACTCTGAGGGTTAAAATAACATGGTCAATAAATATAACACTAATAGTAAGCAATCAAACAAACAGGCACTATTTTCTTGCTTGTTCAGCTCTAACTGGAAGAGTGCAGCAGCTGATTCAGTTGAAAAAGTATCAATTACAGACCTTTTAGACTATTTAAATTATATTTTTTAGGGAGAAATTAATAGATATTCAGACCATATCTATGGTTTGCAACATGAAATCCTAATTTATATTCAGTCAACCAAGGTGCAGGAATTATTTTTCCTACTTTGACCTTCTCTCCAGAATATCACTTCTGGATATTTTGGAATCGGAAATAAATGGACTGAATAAAGTCTAAAACCTGATGGCTGATAAGTATTTACGTCGCTTTAAACGAAATTACTGTCCATGCTAATTTGTATTCAACAGGTGGGGAAAAGATGCTGGTCTTAACTGCACAAGAAGAAAAACTGAGATAAAAAAGGAAGCCCACGCATAAACGCAATGTCCAAGGAAAATAATGGATTTTAAAGAACATCTTCTTCTCTTAAGTAACAGATGTTACTGAACTGATTAAAAAAACCCAAACATGGCTTTGTGGATCATAGTGTGCAACCACAACTGAAAAAATATTTAGCGGCCTTTTAGCTAAAGGAGTGGAATCAACACTATCACCAAAACACAAGACAATAAATTCTCTGAGCACACCAAAGAGACTAAGCCCAATATTAATCAGTCATATATGCATGACTACCTGTTCCCTCAGTTACACTAATGGTATTTTTGTTAAAGTAATTGAAAGCTAATTTTTCAGGTGGAAGTGCTTCAAGCAAAGAGTAACGTGGATGGCAGCTGAGATGCCTGGAGATGCTCAGATACGTATAGGTACAAGATTCAAATATGGCATTAGAAGAGAAGAACCCCCTTATTCACATAATAAGTGGTATAATTCCACATGAAATTTCACTAGTGAAATCTGTATGGTGCTCTTCCACAATGTTAAAAATATGATGACAGGAGGAAATGGAATTTGAAGAAACATTCCAGTTCTCGTATTTTCTAGAAACCTGGTCTTTTCTATTAAGTATGTAGATTTTAATAATCTGTGTCTTCCAATTAAACAATTTTAACACTGTCTGAAGTGTATGTATCTACAGTTCCTCATATTTTCACACTAATTTTACACTAACTCTCTACATTTTTGTTGTTGCTGAAAGCTGATCAATGTAGCAAGGTGAATTGGACTGTGATTTTTTAAGAAGAAAGGGAAAAAAGGAAATAACCTAATGGATGGCTTGGACTAAGCCTAAGCCTAAGCATGTCAGTCTATGCAGTGTGTCATTACCACTAAACCTATAGCCATCAGAAGCACTAAGAAAAACATCACCACTCTCATAAAACAAAAAGTCATTAAATTCTTCAGCAACTTCTTCCAGGTTCTGTAAGGGTATGCATTATTCTCCAAAACAGAAGAAATTTACTCTGAGGGAAAGCTTTTCAACAGAACTCTTTTAAAATACGAGTTAAGGGAGTAGGAAAGAGCTAAGGCATTTCTCTAGCAATCACCATAATTCTTTGATCTTTTTCATTTCCTGAAAATCATGGATTTTATCCAAATAACAATAGCTTATCAGCTACAGAATACATATATATGGTATGTTTAGATTACCACGTAAATGCGTATTTTTAAAAAGGTTTTATGGGATGTATGAAATATGCTGAAGCAGCAAAACAAACAACTGTGCGATGTAACAAGTATTCTTAATGTTTCTTTATTAGTTTATAGGAATCTGCAGCTAGTAACAATCTGTCTCGCACAGTTCAGAGCAAAGCTACTGACACACAGCTACTTACTTTGCATTGGTTTCCCTGGGGAAGTTGTTAAGAACACTTATATTCAATACAGAATTAAACTTTTCCCAGTTAATACAGTATGTAAATTCACAAACTTCTTCAAACATGGTCTATAAATGAAGGAATTTAGAGTCTACAGCACTCATGCATTAACTGCTTTTCTATGTTGTCCTATACATTTTTCTTTTTTTTCTATACAAGTCTTCTTCAGCATTGTCAGATATATGTTCTCGAAGACTACACATGGTTACAAAAAGTCTCAACTTAGACATTCTACAAAAATCAAATCATAACTGAATAATTGTCTGACTAACATTAAATTTCTGTGTTTAATGATGTTTAGTTAGGAATATAAGCTCAGGAGAACACTGTTAATTTTTACACTCGTTTGTGTCCTAGAGAAGAAAGAGAGACCATGCAGAAATTCAAACCTGCCTGGCATTGGTTTGTCTTGATTAAAATTCAGCACATAAAACAGGTCAGATCTATGGCTACAAGACCTACCAGAACCACAATATCTTCCAATTTCAGATCAACAGTGTCTTGCAAAGTTTCATTTTGACTTGCACTCTAATTCAGAGCATTCTGAGAGCTAAAACTTTGTTTGGAAGAGTGGATAATGAACTGCAACACAACACAGAACTTTAGCTGAAACTTTTGAATTGTGGAATTAAACAAAAATAATGCTTTCCGTTTGGTAGCAGCATATCTGACCAAGAGTAAAAGGATGATGAAGTCAATAAAATGTTGTAAAATAATCTTCATTCACAGAATGGCACTTTTCAACAATCTTACGCAACACAGTGAAGTACAATTGCAATAGGTGGAATGAGGAACTGAGCAAAGAAAAGATGCGTTCACAACGAGACCTGAGGCAGACAAGTTATTAGTCAAAAGGCATCTTAGATGGTAATTTTAATATTTAATAAAGGTAGTAACTGTAAAAGTCATATACTTCACATTTTAGATAAGAGCTCTCACTTGTGTAAATATTCATCAGTATCTCTAGAGTAAACCCCTTATTATACTGAGTTGAAAGACATACGAGTCAGTTGAATCGCTCTTCTGGGAGATGCTTGAGGGAGTGTAGTCAAATTTCTGCTTCACAGAAATATTCAGGTGTGGATGTTACTGCTTCAGACTCTGTATTTTGTTTTGCCATGTTCATTGATAACACATATGTGCTGAAAAAAACAGAACAGATTGCAAAAGCATGGTTGAGTACATTATTAATCATTAATTAATTGTTCAGAAATTCTTAGACTTGGCCAACCTAGTGATCTTATGATTACTCTTTCCTTTCCAGACATCTAGAAGTGAATTCTGATTTCATTTTCTAGCTACAGCAAGTTTTTCCACTTGGAATTCCCAGCTTTGAGGTGCACCCCTGGGAGTACCACAAGAAGCAAAGGCAAGGTTTGCACCTTTTATCCATCCTCACCTCTCTGAGAAAAGGGACAGCCAACATAGCATTCAGACAACCTGTCTGACCTGTGGCTGTGTTTCACTTTTGCTGCTGTCTCTGCATATACTGGCAATGGTGGACCTGAGAAGTCCTAGGCTCACAGAAGATGGAAATTTAGGGAACTTTTAGGGGGAGGGAACTGTTCACAGTGCTGAGCAAGGACTCCTTTGGATTATATGAGGTCTTGCAGGGAGTTCTGCACTCACTGAAGGGATCCCAAATCCCAACCACATCAGAGACATACCTCCACAGGGCCCCAAGGAGACAAATTATGGGATATTTATGGGAATAAATATGGGAAAAGTAGATCAGTGACTTTTAAAACTATTTTTTTAATAAGAAACTTACATTTAGATCTCTGAAGTGCTCATTGTAGTCTAAGGCATAACCTACCACAAATAAATCTGGAATTTCAAAACCGTAATCTGTATTGAGACAAATAACAAACACCATCAATACAAGACCAGTGGCAATTATAAGCCCTTAAATTCATGTGTGGTTCTCAACAAGCAAACTCTGTACATATGTAGTCAGTTGGGGCTGTGTTACTTTTGAATCTGAAAGATCATGGTCAGCAGTAGCCCCATAACCAGTTCCCAGTCATAGAGTACTTGTGACAGAGATGTGAATAGTCAGAGGAGAGGAGAGTTGTATAAAATTATCATCAGGACATTGTGGAAGGAAGCCAAAATCAGAGCTGGAAAATTCTGCTTGCGTTTCGAAGCTCTATTGGTATATTTGGAAGCTCCATTCATATATATGTGTGATGACTACTGTCCTGTATCACAGTAATGACAGGAAAATGCAGAATGTTAAATCAGAAGTAACTTTCAGAGATCTATATATTTTCTGCTAAGAATAGCAAAATCTATCTTGTATTTTATGCTACCAAAACATGTCAAATGTTTCTTAAATTAAAGCCCCAGCCTTATGAAGATTCAAGCACATGCTTAACAAAGTAAATGCATGCAGTGCACCTCAATTATACAGCTCACACACCTGAAGCTAAGCACAGAGGTGAATCCTTTTGAGTGTGAAGGTCTGTGCAATATCAGCACCATATAAAACAAGTTAGACTTTTACAAATTATTCTCTAAATAACTAGTGGAAAACCCAACCTGAGAGACACAAAAATGGTCCACATAACAAATTCTACAGGTATTCAGGTAAGGAATTTATTCAGTTGTTTATGATTGGGGGTAATAGACGCTTTGGAACTGTAAATTTGGGTAAGTGAGGAAATGATACAGCACTGTCAGTGACTTACAAAAGAGATCTCTGATGTTTTATAAAATTCGACTTCAACGCACTATGAATAAACAAGGGTAAAACTTGTTTCATTTAAAAGTTAATACATAAAAATATAAAGCTACCCTTCATGAAGTAATTTTATTGTTTCTTTTATATATTTAACATTAGTGAATCATTCAAATATATGCTTTAATTTACTGGATTAAATTCTAAATGTTAAAAATACCACTCCACTCTATAAAAAGTTGTACAACAAAATGTTTGGATCACAGTTCAGATTACTGGGCTAAAACCTCAGGGCCGTGCCCAACATTTATGCAACTTTTGCTTCATAAATTTTCCTTCTCTCCCACATCCCAAATTAAGACCCTTCATGCTGCCTCCTGGTACTCACCTGCCTACTCTCCTTCTACCCTCCTCCCCAGCTCAGCTGACCAGAGCCTTCTTCAGTAGCAAATACTGGTCGATCTCTTCTAGGTGGATCTATTCTTTTCGTTATTTAGCCACATACCTGTTATTACACCATTTATTCTAAATAAGTCTAAAATGACAATCACTTGGTATAGCTCCATTTACAGCTTCATCATAATACAGTATAAGGACCAATAATTTAGAAAGAAGTGGTGCTGCTGTGGTGCAAACTGAGCAGCAGGAAGAAGTTTAAAAAGCCCAATTTACCTTCTGCTTTTTAGGTGGTGGGATTTAATTATAATACCAGTGTTTTACCTTTGAACAATAATACTTAGAAAAAATAATTAGAAGTGCTTTTATGAATAATAAAATGTAAAACTTGTTAATACTTAGTCACAATAAAACACCTTTCATCCTCAGATGAAATCCTGCAGCTCTTCCAGAGAGAGGCAATGAGGAAGGAAAAAGAAGAAATGGACATTCTCTTCGATATTGTTTTTCAGAGACAGAAGATAAAACACTCACCTTTCACTGGTAAAATTAAACCCTTTCAGAATTTCCCAGTAAAGTTAGTATTCTGCAGAGAACCTAAGGAGGGTAGGCTTTCCAAATGACAGTTATACAAATCCTTCCATTGCATCCCATAGACCCATTGACAACTGGGTCATTGACAACTTGGTATTTTACAATGCTTCTAGCAGTACATAGAATGTTATGAAAGGCAAGTGACAAAGTAGTGGTAACTTCTTCTACTGTCAAGTAGAGATTTTCAGAACACTTACAATCTGGTCTGTACCCATCAGGCCGAGATGTTCTTTTCACCAACAAACTGCAATTAAAAATAAAATAAACCGCATTTAAATCTAGATATGTAACTGAATAACACACATAAAACCTATTCCCTTTATCAAAAATCTTCTGAGCCGTGTGACTCCCTGTGCTTGCTCTGCTTCTCTTCCTGACAACATCCTGATTGCAGGGAAGAGGTGGGTGTATTCCCCTCCCAAGTCCATCAGTGCCAGTCTTGAAATGGCTGGAGGGTCATTGCCAAGGCAGAACAATACAAAAGCATTTCCCCTCCTTTCCTTCACCCTCCCCTTAGTGACTCAGGCAGCTCCTCTGGGCAGCTCTCCTTGATACTGCAGCGCCAAATTAAAGCAGGGTCTCTGAATGGGAACGTACACTGAAAAATATGCTGGACTAGACTAATTAATTACTAAGTTTTGTGATCGTTTTACTCACCTTGCCACTTTAATCATTTTCGGCTTGTATTTTTCTATATTGTTAAGCAGAACCTTCATGGTCCTTCCAGTTCCAACAATATCCTTATAAAACAAGAAAAATAAAGTAAGTAAAACACAAAGGAAAGCTGAAAGGAGGAAATCTGGACAATGACTGAGCAGTTCCACATTCTTATTTTGTAGAGATGATTTATTTTTCCAGTGCATTGTAAACCATATCCAAAAAAGGTTATAACTGAGCTTATACTCTTTGAAACAAGCACTTTCTATTCATAAAATTATCAGTTCAAGGACTGTCCACTTCCTCTTGAAAATAGCTGTGTTGCAAGTACTTGGGATGTAGCATGGGACTGGAGATGACTCTACTGGACACTGCAAGGATGCAGGGATTAGACTTTTCATATTGTGCTCAAGATCACAGTATGTCAACATGTCTCCATGTCAGGACTAAAGCTGCCCTATTTGTTGTTTAATTAGCACAGTACAAATGTGATTTCTCCAGAGCTGCCATACCCAATAACATCTCAATGAGATCAGTAGGTACCTGGCTATAAAACTGACCATGGAGAGCAGCTGTTGATCCTGAACTCCGGGGTTGGATTAGCAACACCTTGTCTCTGCTTAATAGCATTAACAAAATTTGCTGTGGACACTTTTAATTTCTGTTAAAGCCATTAGAATGAGTAAATATGGAGCTCTTAGCAGCTATTCAGGTAACCTGCCATCTCTGTGGCTGATGGCTTTTTTTCCATCCTTTGCTAAGAAAAGTAATTCCAACATTACACAGTTCGTTACACTGTCCAGCTTACTTCCCACACAAGCAGACTGTGTCTGAAATGCCAGGCAGATCCTAATGTGCTCTCTAGCTGTCCCAGTTGCTTACCCAACATTTTTAAAGAGAATCACCTATATTAATCATATGAGATTCATATATTAATTATATGAGATGTGTCACCAGTGAGGTGACACATTCTTTCCCTCTACAACTGAACACTGTTGACTTACATCAGCCGCAGCTCTGTGATGGGCTGTCCCCCAGGGACACTGCTGGGTGGAGAGCTGGATGCAGGAGTCAGGGGGACTTGAGGGAATCACTGATACTCCCAACCAGACTGTGAACAACCCTGGGGCTTTAAAGCATATGCAGGGCCACTATTTCAAAGTCATGCACCTGAGAAACTCAGGGCACCACTGCAGTTGATTCACTGTCCTCCAAGGAACAGAACAACTTGCAGAACAGGAGTTGATGAAACCATAGAAAGAACAAATCAAATGATGCAGAAACAAAGATTCCGGGGTATCACAAGGCAGAGCACCAGTTAGAGCGACAGCAATGCAGTTTGATCTGTCATGCAACTGCAAAAAGACTGAGAGGCCATTAAGCAGATCAAACCCTCTCCCTCTTCACCACCTCCCAGCAAAAGAAGTGTAAACACAGACGGGATTTAGAAACTGAACAGCCAGTCATGATTTGACTGTGTGACTTTATCTAAGTACAATATGATATAAGCACCCAGCTTACCTCCACAATTAGAACATTCTGGAAGAAACAAACAAAAAGGAATACAATTACACAATATTCAGATAGTAAAAGAAACAAATGTTTAAAAAAGGGAAATGAAGATAGGTCCATGTGCGTATGTACAACACAGCAGGACACAAGGAGTTTCCTGTTTCATATTTGTGCCCTGAAAAAGAGCCAGCCATAAGAGCAAGCCCTGCAGTCAGGGACCACAACTTAATTCAGCTCTATCTAGATTATCCTCTTTGTCCAAGAACAGATGTAGCTTCGGAAAATAAAATCAGATGGAAGAAGTCCAAATAGGATGAACTTCACTTCATTCCAGTGTCTCTAGCTGTGTACTACAGTGTATCCTATAGTTCACTTAATACTATTTCCAATGTTAATATGAGAATGCAGCAATAATATTCTTTCTCTGAAATAAATGCTCTTCCTCCCTCCACCCACACCCCAGCAATCTCACAGTAAAGGATTACAGGCCAAGTTGTAACATCTACTCTCAAACTGTGAAGCACTGTCTTTCAATTCAGATACTGCTGCTGAAATTAGTATTATTTGAAGGGAACGGGAGTGGTCCAGCCAAGAGCAGTGATGTCAAGCTTTATGACAGTATCATCACACAGGTGGAATCTTTCTGCTGAAATGGTTCATCAGTGTTCCAGGAATTACTATGTCTAAGGAGACTTCTGTTCTTCTACTAAAAGCAATAGTAAAATACAATGTCCTTATTAGAAGAAATAAAAATCTGTTTATTAGTAGGCATGATCATACGCATGATCAAAAGGATGGAGTCTTACAATCTGGCATTAAGATCTATTTTCTGAAGCGAAACCTGCAGTAGCAAGAGGAAAGTTATTTCACAAATACCTTTATCTATCCATCAATGTATACATCTTAGATGCATGTGCACACTGTGTGTCCTGCAAAACCTTGAGACCACATAGTTTCGTATCCATGCAGTATCCACCAACCTAGTTTACATTCCACTTCCTTTCTATCAGACTTGTTGGCTTTGCTACGTACATAACATGGAGACTGTCTAACTTCCTGTTCCATAACAGAAACCCAAGGTTGAGAGTTGTAAGAGACACTCAAACATACGGAGAAGGAGTGTGTGAAGGGAGCATGCTCACAACCAGCACGCCTTTAACAGCTTCGTTAACCGATATGTAAATAATTTTTAATCTTCAAACCAGAAATTATTAATATAGATTATCCATATTTATATTCATACTGCAGCTCTTCCTAACACTCACAGTGTATGGGAGGGAGACATGGCATACTTCATGCATCAAGCACTGAAGAAACATGTTACCACACACTGTATTATACCTAGATGCTTCTGAAATGGCAAAACTCTTGGTAAAGGTGTGGAGGGAACTCCCGGTAGCAGTTGAGCAAATGTCAGCAATGGAGATACCACTCAAGAAAGCCACTAATTTAGACTGAGCTCTGGTGGAATGTATATTAATCTTGGAGGGAGGCTCCTTTTTGGTGTTTTCATAACAGGTTTCACTGGTGGTTATCCTGCTTGGCACTCCTGACTTTCAACCTCTCAGCTGCTGACACAAACAACTTTGGATCTCAAACACCTTGTCCTGCAAAGGCAAAAAGTTAAAGGCCTCTTAACAACAAAAGTCTGAAGACACCTTGCCTCTAAAAACTTCACCCTTCAAGAAAAAATGGAAGTACGTCTGTTGTCTAGATAAGATGAAGAGACCACAACCACGTTCAGAACAAGCTTGTGACAGGTGTGTAGGAACACATTTTTTTTGAAGGAAGCCATTTGGATCCAAAATCAATTCAGTTCTCATCTGGCTTCCTGTATGAAGTCATAAGTAGGAAAAATACTTCTGAAGACTATCTCAGGACACCTGGATCTGAGGCATAGGGAAATCACTTGATTCAGTCAGTGGACACCTGAAGATAATGTGCAGGAGTAATGGCTTAACCACCCCCAAGGAACTTGTGCAGCTGGTGATATACATAAATATTGATGTTTTTACACACACGCACATGCACGCACATGCACGCACATGCACAGGATATAGGGAGAGAGCTGACAAGGAAAGAACATCACCAGAACTAAAGATGGAAATGAACTCTTTTAGTACCAGGCCCAATGAGAGTAACCATGATCAAACACAGCCCACAGACCTCCAGGAAGATCCATAGCAATGAGACAGATTCAACAAAGTTAGTCTGTGAGTCAGGGTCTGGGTCAATGTTTTCAGTAACGTACAGGTTTGGCTGTAGCTGAGCTGAAGGTCACTACCCACACAGCACAGATCAGGCGCAGACTAAGAGCTCAGGGTTGGGCTGGTGTTCCTGTGCCCACAGGTGTGAGTAGAGGCCCCAAGGGACATAGGTCATGGCCATTAGCATCTATTAGTGCACCTAGTAGTGCACTGTGACAGATGGAGGGGAAAGCAAAGTCCTGGGACATTTCATTGACAGACGAATAGGTTTCTTTGCTACCACAGTTGCTTCAGCTATTCTGTCAAGATTGGCAGCAGGGATTCTCTTGCTTGCTCACGTGTGGAAATCACAAAGTTGCAGTTCTCCTCTGGAATCTGTCCAGTTGGTCAGAACCCTTCTCCAGTTGTGGTGTTCCAAACCAGAAAGAAGTCTTTTCCAGTGTTGAGAGGAATAAAAGAACCACTTTTTATGCTTTATAAATAATCCTCCTTTCTATATATCCCAGTACAACGGTTACATCCTTTATAAAAATCTACTGGTGTTTCATGTGCAACTTGCAATCCACCTATTGTCTCCAGGACTGCTGCTGAGTCAGTCCTCCCTCACCTGCATTTATGCAAAAGATTAGTTCTGTATAAACACAGAAGTTGGTATTCGTCTTTATTGTTGTTACATGTCATTCTTTGAACCAAATTCTTAAAATAATTTCTTAAGATCATAGTATCTTGTAGTATTTTTCCAGGTAGTATGAGTACCATTAAATGCTAATTCCATCTTTTCAATCATGACTTAAATATTGTATAGTCCCTGGAGAGTGTGCTTTAATGCATCTCGTCTGACAGTGAAGCATAATTAACTGTTTCTTGAGAACAGCTTTCCAACCAGTTATACTTCTGTCTAATAGAAATTTAATCTTGTCTGTGTTTCCTTATCACAAATGACTCATATGAAGGAAAGTGGATTCATGTGGATCCAGACATGCCTGAAAGGTTTGCCTGGCTACAGGAGTGACAGGAGTGACAGTCACCTGCACATGACTTCAGCTGAAGTGTAAGATCTCATATTTATTGACTAACTTGAGAAGGAAGGATTTTGGTGGACTCTGTCTCTTGTCCATAGAGCCAAGGAGTCCAACTGTTGCAAATCATATACACTGAGAGATTTGATCCTTTGAAGTTCCTATAAGTTGTCTAGGCCAGAAAACACAGATGCTGTTTTGTATTATGCACATTCTCATTATTTCCAAAACAATGATGAGGATCTTCTGTACTATGGAGGAATCCTGCATGTAAGGACTTTGTAATGGAAAAGCCACTATAAAATATTTAGATGTGAAAGCATTTTGTAACTATAAGTAAGCAGGCATCCTAACTGGTCAGAGTGATACTTCAATCTCTGTTTTCATTATTCAGGGTTAATGTGTCTAAGTCAACATACTTTTCAGTCATTAACTGCTGTTTATGACCGAAGGCATTCAGAGTGGTTTCCCATCCTCTGGTACCACAAACCCTCTCCTACAAAATAATGTTATGTACTGGGAAACTGACTGTCTTGCTGCCTATCCCCTGCCTTTCTACTGTTGAAGCAGTCTACTAATAGAAGATTTCAGAAAAGGGATGGAACAGCAGAGTAATAGAGGAACAAACTACAAACTGCCAAGAAAGGTTTTGATATACAGTGTCCAAGACTAGATAGTGGTGACACCTAACTAAAACTGGTTGAAATAGATTAGCATATCCTTGATCAGATGGATAGCAGAGGACGAAAGAAGAATGCAATGGATACAACAAATTAGTACATTATCAGTAATGTCACCATCATCCTGAAAGCACAGATGGATGCATCCAGCATCTCTTGTGAAAGGTCAGTTATGTGGAAGATATCATTCAGCTTCACTGTGAAATCCACATGTGAGCTGGTCCACAGGAGACTGGTGAAACTCATCAGCTTATGGTGCTCCAGCAGTAACTGATAGCTGGACAAATAGGAAGCTAAAGGCCACTAAAGAAAAGATCTTTTCTCAAGTATGTGTGTTTGGAACTCCTGTACCACATAGATCAAGACTGTTTTGTTCTTTCAGATATATTTGAGGCAAGTACAAAGAAGGAAACCACAAGATAAGAAAACTAATCCAGCTTTCTGGATTCTATCTACTTTTGAAACTCAGAGAACAGGAAATAGGAATATTTACTGACATGTTGATTAGACTAAAGATGGCTTAATTTCTGAGTAGAGCCATCTTCACCAATACAGTCTCTGAAGTACATCCAGAAATCTAATAATGGCCCTAATATATCTTGCAGTGAGACAGAGTACAGTCAGTTTTCAAAAATATGTCCTGGAAAGATTTCATACATAGTCCAAATAAAAAGGGATGCTAGTTCTCAGAGAATGAAACACCTTCCTATTGAGTCACTGCAAAAGAATCAACATTGCAAAAGAATCAGCTTCCATTGCTGATGGATCAGAGGGATGGATGGGAGCCGATGGATTTGGATGACTGTGATTCATTCTGTGTTTACACCTTTGTTTACCAGGTAGCTGGCAGAAGGTAGGCTGGTGCAATATAGGGTCATAGAATATCTCAAGGTGGAAGGGACTCATAAGGACCATCAAGTCCAACTCCCTGCTCTTTGCAGGACTACCTAAAACTAAACCATATGACTAAGAACATTGACCAGGCGCTTCTTGGAACTCCGACGTGCTTCAGACCCTGACCACTTCGCTGGGGAGCCTGTTCCAGCAATGGACCACCCTCTCAGTGAAGAACCTTTTCCTACTGTCCAATCTGAACTTACCCTGACATGGCTTCATTACATTTCCTCATGTCCTGTTGCTGGTCACTAGAGAGCCCTGTGCACTGCCCCCCTTGAGGAAGCTGTAGGCTGTGATGCAGGCACCCCTCAGCCTTCATTTCCCCAGGCTGGACAATCCAAGTGACCTCAGTCACCCCTCAGAAGTCTTGCCCTTGAGCCCTTGCACCAGCTGGGTTGTCCTCTTCTGGACACACTCTAATAGTCAGAAGTTCTCCTTGCATTGTGGCACCCAGAACTGCCCCCAGCACTCAAGGTGAGGCCACCCCAGTGCAGAGCAGAGCAGGACAATCCCCTCCCTTGCCCGGCTGGCGATGCTGTGCCTGATGCCCCCAGGACACAGGTGGCCCTCCTGGCTGCCAGGGCACTGCTGACTCATGTTCAATTTGCCATGGATCAGGACCCCCAGGTCCCTTTACATGGTGTTGCTCTCCAGCCTCTCATCCCTCAGTCTGTATGTATAACAGTGATTACTCTGTCCCAGGTGGAGAATCTTGTTAAATTCCATACGATTGGTGATTGCCCAGCTCTCCAGCCTATGTACATTTCTCTATAAGGCCCCTCTACCTTTAAAGGAACTCCACAGCCCCTCCTGTTTTAGCACCATTGGCAAACTTTCTTAATGTACGTTCAATTTCTGAGTCCAGATCATTTATAAAAACATTAAAGAGCAGGGGCCCTAAAATTGTCCTCTGTGAATGCAAAGGGGTGCTGTGAAGTTTAAAATTCTCCAGTTTTGAGTGATCAGGGCACGCACAGCTTGCAAATCTGTACATGAACATTTGAACTGAGCAGAAATAGTATTTGTGGTGTGAGCTGGATCTGCACAAATATAAAACTTGCACTTTCATTTTCTTTTCTAGACAGTAGTAAAAATGGCCCATAGCAGAACATCTTGGGTCATCTGGAAGAAGAAGAAGGTTTTTCACAATACTAGTACTATATAAAATAAAGAAGAAATAATTTTTAATCCTCGTATAGCATGTGAATTTGCCTCTCACGCTAAAGAGAATTCTCTGTGAATTTTAATTTTTTTTAATAATGAACAGAAAACATGAAAAAATTGAAAATCTGTCATTTACTGCTTTTTAAAGCCACACAAGTTTATACACTGCAAGAAAGTAGGTTGGTTTTACAGTACATGTAAAAAAAATCCTGAATTAAAATAAGATGAAAACTACTCCAGCACTGAGTCAATACATTTCTATTGTTTACCTTCCCACAGGTCAGTAATAAATGGAACAATGTAAGCTAACAAGACCAAGCAGAGTAATGAGAGCATGTATGCCTTCTGCCCGACAGTAGTAAGCGCTATGGAAATTATTTTTCATCTTCCTGGAAAGGAATAACAATTTTTTTTCTAGACTTGGATTTTATGTTCCGTTCAGAAGACTGTTTTCAAAGGAAACTCACTATGAAATAGTAGTACTTTGAAGTTAGCACTGAATAAGGCTTTGAAGAAAACTGTGCCTTTGAATTAATATAAAATGTGAAATTTTAACAAGGTGAAAATTCTAAGTTGCACATTCAGAAAGGGGGAGTATTTTCTTGAAAGCTGAAACTATACTTAAATAATCAAATAAACAACTGTATTTAATGCAATACTACAGCTAAGAGGACAAACTCAGCCCTCACATGTACAGCAAGAAAATCAGGTAGGTACATAAACAGGATATTTTCTCCTTAAATGTTTCAGCATAAAATCAGCAGAATAGCATGCACACACTTTTTTTTTCTTTAATAGAAAGAAAAGAACAGAAAGAACTTAAAACTGAGACGAAAAAAATAATTTGAGACCTGAAAAAAACACCTTAGAGTGAAGTAAGGTTTCTAGCAGGAAGTAACAGCTTTTATTTAATTAACAGTCCATTTCCCAGTGGGGGAACATTTTTCACAAAAGAACTTTGACCTCTCAGCCCACAACCTCAGAGAGAACACAAAATACCTTCAACAGCTGAGCCTGGGAACAAAAATTCAGAACTGCTGTATGCACTCGAAATCACGGACTGAATAAAATACTGGCTTTACAGCACATTGCAATCCTCCACTGCAGCTGCCCTTCAACTCATTTATCAGTGTTCCACAGCTGATAATTTCCTCTCTTATTTTAGCTCAGAGGAATTCTTAACATTTTTATCTGCCCCTCTGGTCACAGGGCAGGTGATTATGTAGAGCAATTGCTTTTCTTATCCCAAATTGTCTGATTACCACATTAGGTTAAAATTAAGAGTTTCTCCCAGTCTGTACTTAGCTTGAAGTTTGCTGATTCTATTCAGACCAACAGAAGGATCTGCATGCTTGAAATTTCATTTCTTCCAACTATATCAGTTGCCTACCAATAATTTCCTGTTGCTAATTCCACCTTCAAACCTTGTCTCATTTACATCCTACAGTATGTCAGTACTGTACAGCAGGCTCCCAATGGATTAGTTTATCTAAAAGAAGCTTAAGTGATGACTGTGTGATAAGCAAATATGCAACCATATGGCAATATAAACTTGATAATGGCTAACTGCTCAATCCAGTAGGCAAAGGTATTAAAAAAGGTAACAGCAAAAGACAAAAACCTGTTCACATTCAGAAGAGAAAATTAGGTTCACCATTTTAGCAGTGATGGCAGTTGACTATTGGTATAACATGCTTGATATATGGAGGTTTCTCCATCAAGTCTCTAAATCAAAATTGTGGGTAGTTCAAAAGATACATTGTAGGTACAGTGGAGAAATTATCATTTGGGACCCTTCATTCTAATCACCCAGAAGTTCAGACAAGATGCTTTTGGGCCTTAAGAGAAAGGAATCTCTAAACAAAGCTCTGTTTGTGATCAGGCCAATTAACTGTCCTGGGAAGGAAAAAAAGAAAGGGAAGAAAATGGCAAGATTGGCAGAATTTGGATGGATGGAAATACTTTTATCTTCAAGTCCCCATTGATATCCTGAGTTCCTTCCTGTCTCTTTCTTGGATAGAGCTATTCTTAAACTATTTGGGAGTACTTGTAACATATTGTTAGTTATACCAGCTTGCAAAGTATACATGAATACACAGTTGCAGGAAAAGGTGAGTTCTTTTATTTTTCCAGTTCTACAGGTGAAAACATATTTGTAAAAAACCCCCAAAACTCCCAGCACCTTCCCCCCACAAAATCAGTTTTTTATCCATCTCTATTTCCTTTTTTGTTTTGTTTTATGGGGATAGTGGGATAAAAAGCAGTAATATAGTGTGTTTTCATTCCTTTTAGTTAAATTTCCACTCAGTAGTCTGCATTTTCAGTTAGACTCTTTCTGAAGACACCTTTTCATGTGTACTCCATATCATCAGAAATACATAAATTGATAATGTGATTCTTCAAACTGAATTTTTAGTGGTTTATCAGTTTACTCATCACACATGCAGTACTTGCTTTTTTAGCATTGTATTTGGGGAACCTCAGGTACCACTGGTTAAACAAGACATTTTGTGACAGTACCACGGAGACAAAGAATCACCATCAAATAAAAATTAAAGAAAAATGCATCGAATTTCAGTGAAGCAGTTCAAAGGAAACTACAAGGACTCCTGTGAGAAGTGAAATCATTTCATGTTATGCACAGAGGAATGAAATCCACAGATACTAACACTTCATCACAATGTCAGAAAATAATATGAAAGACTTTCGTAAAATGAGACTTTCTAACTAGGAACTTTCTATGGGGTTCTAGAAAAGGTCACATATGTCTGATTTTAATCTTTTCTGCTGGGCTCATCCCCATCTTATGGCATACTTGGAAGGACAGATATGATATCTCAAAGATGTTGTTTTTTCAGACACTTGGTTTGGTCAATAGCAGCTGCTGATGGGAGCAAATTGGTTAACGTGTTAAGAGTCCATGTATACAAACTCCAGCTATTTAAATTGTGTCAAACAAGTTCAGAATCTCCAAGAGTTAACAGAGGGGGGGCGTAATGGAGGACCTGATGCTTCGTTCTTAGAGAGCATTGTATTGAATGCTGTGCACACTCACGTTCCACTTGCAGCCATCTTCACAGCATTCTTCTGTTGTGCATAAAAAGTAGAACAACTACCATAATTAATTTAAAGGTAATGCAGGAATGACTCATGTCCCCATTTTCTCACTTGAATGAAAAAGTACAGTCTTCTGGTCATCTGGAATTGGATGAGGACTTTCTGGACATAGGTGAAATAGGATTATGAACAGGTGTGATGCAGAAGCAGGCAGACAGTGGCTGAGCAGAGCCCATGTGAAAAACGGGATAGGAAGGCTGTAAAGGTTTTTTTACAATTTCCTTCCTCCAGAACAACAACAACAACAAAAGAAAATAATGATGAACAGCAGAACAGATTGCCTAAGAAAGAAGTGCAAAGAAAGGTGATTGACTTTGGAGAAGGAAAAAATAGTCTCTTTTGCTTGGAAAAAACAGTTAAGGATGGCAACTGCCAGAAGAATAGACAGTATCAAATCTAATTAAGAAAAAATGCAGAACAACAAAAGTGACTAAAGATGGCAGTTAAGCAGAGGTACTGAAGATGTGCAATGCTTCAAGACACATAAAATCAACCTTTGAAAAGACGAAAAAGGCAAGGCTGCATGTTTGACAGGAATAAAGTAAGATGTTGAGGTGAGTGGGGGACATGACTATTTCCAAAGTGTACAGTGAATTTTGTACTTCTTTATTGTCATATAAACTGACTCTCATGTGCATAATGTTCTAAATAGAAGGCATTATTGGTTCTGCAAATTTATGGGCGGTACTCTCGAAACGAATGCATAGGGGAAGAAACCACAACATTAGTCAAGGCAGTGAATACTGATGGAGAGAATAGAAGTATAGAATGAACAGAATTCTGAGAAAGAAACTTGAAATGGTGAGGATAATACGTACATTAATCTAGAGAATTAAACATTGTGTTAGACAGCTGCCACATGTATAGTTTATTAAATAGTGAAGTGCTAACATATTTAGGAGAATGATAGAGAAACAGCTCTCAGAACTGTTGCTGGAGCCTATAGACATGCATAGAAAATGGTTCAATAAATAGGAACAAAATGAGAGGTATAAGAAGAGAAAGTGAGAATGCTTTATGTTCCTGGAACATCCTCCCAAATGACAAGCTGGGCAAGAAAATGGTAGACAGTGGATAAATTGATTTAGGCAAGACATATAAAGGAAGTTTGGAGATTTTATAGCACAAATCCTGCCAGAAGGAATGAAGAAGTGCTGCATGGAGGATATCTTCTCCTGAGTGAAACTTCTTTTTCGTATGAGCTGATCAGTCATTTTAGGAGACCATGAGTGGTGATGGAGTCCTCAAACTAACACAATGAAGTGCAGAGAAAACACAAATACTCACTTTCTTTTTTTCTTGGTGACTATTACCTTCTACACTTCTCTGAAAATGACAAAACCACTGGCTGTCAACAAGATGTACTTAATATGAACAAGGGGAAATTCATATAGAACACAAGCATTGACAGAATTTCAGAAATTTACTGGCTCCATAATTGTATTGTACTAACAGTAAAACTACTCTGTTTTAATTTGAAGTTCTTATTAACTTAAAAATTAATAATGATTATTTTTGTTCACATCCTATGCTATACAGAAATAGGGGCAATGACAGTAATATATGGATCTGATTTTGACATCAAATATATTATACAACTGTAATAAGTATTTAATAGCAAAATGATATAAACTTTGAATTTAAAATTTTATTTAACTTGTCTCATTTGCAAAGACACAAGTCAAAGTGGTATAGGAGCTTCTTGAAAGGTTACAGGACATATTTTACATATGGAGTGATATACAGAATTATTCCTGTCAGTGGAGACTTTGGACTACAAAACCAGTTCCAAAGCTCTTCAGACAAAATATACATACATACAAATATAGGAGATAAATGGCAGTGATACTCACAACTCCGCTACAGCTGAACCTACTGAAGTTTCTAGATGCTTTAAAATTTACTTTGTTCAAATGTCAGAAATACTTGAAAATATTTTAGGAATTTTTACAGTATTATACAGTATAGTTACAGTATGGATACTAAGCAGGGTTATATTGTTTGTTCTTTCACCTTATCTTCATACATTTTCATTGCCATCTTGCTGTGAAACAGATTTCTGAACAGTAATTAATTATCTCCCCTTTTCAAAATGTCCTCCTCTTTCCAAACATTAATGATAAATTTTACCCAAGTGAGCATTTCAGCTTTAAAGTAGTTGAAAACTAAGTAACTACTTAACTATGAAATCAGATACTGAGAAACTTTATGTTCACTACTTACATGATTAAAGGAGAGATTTTTAAATTATATTTTTCTGGATAGAAATGGTTACAAAGCATTAGAGTGTTAAGCTATATCAGGATTCATTCTTCAAGTACCTTAATTAATGATTCGTGCCATGGAAAAGTTCATTCTTGCCTCAGTGACCTTCTTCACAGAAGAATAATTTCAAATGGAGGACGATTTTCTTCAGGTAACAATTTGGGCAGTTTGGGTCTGTATGCTCTCATAATATTTCTCTTTTTCATGGTTTGGGTCATTATACATTTTTGTCAGGCTTATAATATTTTTATAAACAAAAGCATGTGGTAGAGAAGTACAGAGGAGATATTATTCCGAACAGCTATTATCCTTAACAGCCTCTTTTTAATTAGCTTTTAAATTTTTTTTTCTTTCTTTAAGCTTTCTCAGAAAAAAAAAAAAGTTACATACCAGCATGTTCACTCAGTAATCTGTTCTTCCAATAACCAGAAAAACATGAACATGCCTTAGTTCTTCACTCAGGCTACAGGCTAGCTGAGGTTCCAGGTCTTATTACTTAATGAAAGGCAGTCCAACATTAAAATCTCAGAACCCTTTGTCTGTAAGTTTCAAAACTGTTTACATTCATTGATGCCTTTCAACTTTACAGAAACTTAATGGAACTTTTATTTCAAACCCACGCTGGTGCTTTTGAAAACACCTTCTATGATCAGTAAATTAATGGGATTTCACTCAGTATAGTAATTTTTCAGTATAATTACAATCTCTTCTTATTAAGTAGTCCAAGCAGGCAGAGGAAGAACAGAGCTTGCTCGATAGCAGGGAAGTTGAATTCTATGAGTGAGTCTTCAACTAATTCACTCAGTGACGTTGGATGGTTACTGAACCGGCAGTTTTAAAAGCCAGCAGCTAAAGAGAGGTACTAAAAAACACTTCAAGGAAAGATTTACATGGCCTGTAGGAGGCTCTGAATCAGCCCACAAAAGGCTGATTAGTAAAATGTGCTGAATACTTGCACTAACTGCTGAAGTCAGCAATAGACGGAGGAGGTGGCATCTGTGGACATAAGGCCACTCCTTCACATATCCAACTTTAGATATGTAAGCACGAGCATTTGAGCCGAAGCTTTGCATTCCAGCTTTTCAAACAGTAAAATAAGTCTTAAGGGAACCCTGTTCTCACGTGTTATAATGAAAATGCTATTTCATTATTCATACATCAGCTGTGTCCCAGACAGCCCCACACACAAACAAATGCCAAATAGGCCCTTTGAGCTGCTCCCCTGGCAGGCCCAGCTCTTCCTTCCTGCCTCACTCCAGCCTCCACACCCAGCTTCCAGCACCGGGCTCCCTTCCTGAGCAGCAGCCGCCTTTATTCCCAAACCAGCCACTTCACACCTTCCCAAGAGCCCGGCCTCCTCGCCTAGCCATCTTTAACTATGTTGCTGCTTAGACTTCTCCCCAAGTATCTCCTAGCCTCCCAACAGCCAAATTTAGTGTTGCATTCCATACCTGGGAACAGGAGAGCCATGCCACTGAGAAAAAGAACACCAGGATTTTCATTGTAAGAAAACAATTTACTTAATTTTGGTAGGAGCAGGACTAAATAGGGTGAAATCTTCCTTCTCTCTCATACATATGTGGACTCAGATAAACACACAAAAGTCATGCAAAAAATAATGTTTTGCCCAGTGAATTCAAATGATACTGGAGATATTATGTCTGGAAATAATATTGATATCTGCAACCATTAATCAAGGAAATTTGGGATTGGAAGATGGGGAAGGAGAGCTGGGCCTGGAAGTTTAGAAAGTGTTTGGACTATCTGGGAAAGATGAATCTTAAGTAAGATGAATAGGTGCACTGCCAGTTCTGCCTCTGAGGTAGAGAAACATATGCAAAATCATCATAGAAAAACAGGTAGCTCCAGTGTTTGAATATTAGAAAGTAGCAAATTAATTAATATTTCCCCAGAATATGATTAACACTTTAGCAATTAATTTGGAAATTTACGCTTTAATTTGGAAACAACACCTGGCAGGAGTATTTAGAAGTGTAAATTGAGTACATATATATCACTAAAATATTCTGAGTATAGCAGCATTTTTAAATGTCATTTCTAGTTACATCAAAAGCTGTTTAATATTAATGAAATATTTAAAGTTAAGTTTTTCCCTTCTTTTTCTTGTGTGCTATAGTACAACAAAACAAATGCGTTTGCTAGTGCTCCATTTGAGTGCTTTGAAGAAACTGATATCTACAACCACCTAATAAAACTGGGACTGCACATACAGTACACATAACACGGTTAAGTATTATGTTGCCTTAATGCATAAGTAAAGAATCCATTTTCTGACCATTTGCCACACAAACCATTTGCCTAATGAAATCAGCCTTCCTTCCTCTTCAAACTATTGCTTTGTATTAGCATGGTTGGATGAAAATAGCCTTTTCACTGTCTCAAACCACTCTCTCTCCTTACCACAAGGCTCAAGCATAGTGCAGATTCAGTCATACAGCCAGCCTGATGCTGAAATAAAAAATCCCATTTGATTCTCTGAGTGAAAGGTTCCACAACTGAATTTTGTGCAATAGGCAAAATGGTATTAAACCCATATGCTGAATTCAACAGGTATATGCACTATGCAGTTTGCTTGTGTGCATCCATCAAAGGCAGAAAAAACACGGCTCCGTGACATAAACAAGCTCAGGGAAATATTACAACACAAATTTTGCCCACAATCTCACTGGTAGTACATCTATAACTACTGGGAAGTCCTTACACAAGGATGGAGAGGCTACATTCTGACCTTTTTGGGCATCTGCAATGTGAAAGCAACGGCATCACAGCAATTCAATATAGAAGAATAAATATCTTTGATTCCAGTATTAGTATCTGACAAAAATTCTATAGTTTTTCTCAAATATTTTTAGTAAATTTATTTTCTTTCATAAGTTTAAAATCAACAAACCTTGCCAGTCAGCTTTGAAAGATCATCTCCTCCTATTATCTGCATATCTTGCATAGATTGATCATTCTGAAAGAAGAAAGACAAAACTTTGAAATTGGTTATAACTGTATAAAATAAAAATATAAACCTTACCTTTTTTTTAAAAATCTTGATTACTAGTCTTGGTTATGAAGATTTTCTAATGCTTGTTGGTACTGGTGTACAAGAAAACCACTCTCTCATTTCTTCCTGCGGCTTCCTGCATCTCCTGGTTGTTTTTAAGCTAACATCAAACTCTAGGCTTTACAGGACTAGAAAAGGTTGTATCTTTCTTTTTAAAATAGTGTTCCCTTGTTTGCTATTTCTTAACATGACAAGTGTTGAATAACGTATTCATCCCTTTCAAAATGGGAGTACAGGAGCATCTCAACACTTGACCAAACATTAGTAAGCACATTCTTGGTTTGGAACAGTTTTTGGAAACGCAGGCTAAATGTGCTTACATCTCAGCTCTTTTTGGAGGAATTCACTCCATTTATTTCAGGGAGAAAAAAGTTTTGCAAAATTTATCACTAACTATCAAAAATATTTTCAGTGTGTCATACAGTTTCCAGAGTTTTGTTTATTCTTTTTCAACTGACTCAAAGATAAAATCCTTGAGGTCAATTACTTAAATATGGCCAATCAGGTTGAACTAAATGCAACAGAATAATATGTTTTGATTTTCCTATTAAAAAGGTATTTTTTTGAAAAAGTCGGAACATTTTTTTTGCTGCATTTGTTTTACAGACATTTCTAGTTGAAATTCTTTCTGATGGAAAATTCTCAATCAGCTCTAGCTTCAATTCATTATCAGCAGAGCAAAGAGTTAAGATCACATAAGGGAGACACGTGGAAGCCCTACTTTTAAGGCAAGACAGAAGAGGCCTTTAAGAAGGTGACAAATTAAAAAATACATGGTAATGGCCAGGCTATATGAACTTTTCAGAAAAAGCAAGAGCAGAAATAAGTATAGTTCATGTGGGTTTCTTGCCAAGTCTAATCTTCCTACCCACAGGAAGATAGCATTAGTCCAATTTTAATAATAGCTGCAGTACCACAATGTGACATTGTGGTTTACTGGTATCACCAGGAAGTTTCATCATTACAAACAACTGACAAAAACACAATACTTGAATACTCTGCTTTTATTTCATAAATCCAGTGCTCTGAGGTCAAATGTTTTTCCACAGGTAAATAGTGGACCTCAGGACTCACAAGGTAGGCAAAGATCTACTAGACTAAGGGGTTTATAGCTCTTCTTCTTCCCCTCTCAAAGCAGGACAAGCAGAGGCAGCACTCAGAGGGTCAGAGCTGCCCCCTGTGCAGATGGAACCGCACCTGCCCGCGCTCACAGCCCAGGTGGCACAAGTTCAGGGGCTTGCAAGCACCTTTGCAGATACTTGATCACAAGCAATCCTGGCAACCCCAGGAACTACTCGTGGTCCTCATGGGAATGGATTGTCCAAGTTAATACAGCCTTCCTGACTAACTGTAAGTAAAGGTTGTAGAATTGCCCAAATGAGAATTTCTCCAAGTTTGCATTCTGCAGACCCACCAAAAGTCTCCCTGGCTCTTACTCACACTCCACTCTCCACAAAACCCTCACTCCACAGCTTTATAAGAGGTCCTTAGCAGTCATTGCTTTAAAAGACGGTTTTTAGACCTGCCTTCACTTTTTCTGCACCGGATCTGGGAGCTTTAGATAAATTTCATGCTGCTCTGATCCGTTTCCTGGGAAACAGAGCCAGAGTAGCAATGAAGGTTACATCCCATACATTTTCTAATATAAGTTTCAATATTTCTTTTACTTTTGTGAAGAAAAACAGAAGAAAAACCCAAACAACAACAAAGCAAGCAACTGATTTCCTCAGAAGATTATTTTAAAACTAAATAAAAAGTGGAGATTGAGAAGATTTTAAGTTCAGGCTTGAAAGCATAAGTCTTTTGTTGTAAAGCAAGACAGGTCACTCTTCAAAAGTCGGGGATGTATTCAAGTCAAGACTATTATAAGACTATAAAAAGCAGTTTGTTTCTAATATCTACCACAGCATGTGTAACCAAGGCACTGACAAAATATTTTTTCATTTCCAAATGAGAAAGTGTAGAATTTCATTAGCAACCAGCACACAAGAATTACTGAAGAGGCAGTTTGCCCTTAGCTGCTAGTTGAAAAAGAGAAAAAGAAAAAAGATAACAGTGAGGTGCAATGATTAATGAATTTATTTATTTTTCACTAAAAAAACCTCTCTCTTTCAACAGTATTCACAGCGGCACTGTTTCCTTTGCATTTAGTATTTCTGGCTTCAGCTGAAAGGAAGATGCTGAAATAGCATCTTCATTGCTGGCAAGCAGCTAAGCAAACACAAAAGCCATTGAGAGCAGGGGGATCACAGCATCACGTCAATCTCTGCATTCACACATCGGCTGTTGGGACACAACTGCACACATTTATGAAAATCCTGGTGTTCTGACTGGAGTACGAGTGCTGTCAGAGGACAAGGCTCAGTACTCACGGTGCCTAAAAACCATATCATTTTCTATATGGTTTTTCTATACACAGCTCAGAACCCTCCAGCCAAGGTATTTTCAAAAAAATTAAAGAAATTCCTTGCATCACACTGGAGAGCAATTCTCTTGCTAAAAAAAAATAATTTCAGATCATTGATTATAATGGCATTTATAACAATCTACATTCATCACTTAACTCATGTTGTAAAATACATATCTGCCAAACAGCCAGGCTCGATACCATGGTGTGACATTACCCTGATCATAATGTTCACATAGATAATTTGCACACTATGGTTACCATGGGAACCTCTCAGTGCATATTTTTGAGTTCTCAGTTTATAATCTCAAAATAACACTGCACTAAATGTTAAGTATAAAGTACAATGAATGTCAGGAAAGAAAAAAATCTGTTTCATTCAGTACCAATTAATGTCAATTCAGAACTGTTTGTTTAATTTTCATGGTCTTAAGTCATTCAGAGCTTCTTTCTTCCTGTGGGAGTTGTTCCAACTGATATAACTGAGTATCTGAGTTTTCTTGTAAATACAGAAATATGAATTGAAGCTTCACTTTCTGTCGCCCAAAGTTCCTCAGTACTTGCTTTCTAAAACCCCTAAACACTATCAACTCTTTTTTTAAAAAGATATTTGACACGAAATATATTGGCTTGGATAGAGACAGCTCTAAATCACAGTATGTTTTGGTTAATGCAGCACAAAATTTATTGCAGCTGTTTCTGACAAGACACGATGTGTTGTGTCACATCCCCACACCTCATCCCAAGCTATATTTAATACTACATTTCTGGGTTTTTTTCTGTGCTTAATAAATCTTCATTTTCCAGGATAAATCTCAATTTCTTTGGTTTTAATTGCTGTGTTGTGGTTTTTCACTTGTTCATCTTTGTTGTATAATTTTATTTAATTCTAGGAATACTTGATGAATTAAAGCAAGAATGTTATTTCCACCACCATTTTTCATGGCATACAAGATAAAACTTTTGCTTTCTATGTAGATTGGAAGTATACATATTCAAATTCCATCTATACTAAGTCATGTGTTTTGAACTGGGTGGGGCACAGAATTATCACATCTCTTTTACATCTCCTGAGATCAACACTTGGACATAGTTCAAGTTACAAGTGAAATGAGTTGGGTGGTCTCAGGAAAATTCATTATAAACAGCATTGCTCATCTGAAAATTGCACCAAACTGTGAACATCTGTTACTCTTCTGAAGAAACAGAATCTGGAATACATTAATACTGGGCTCAGTGAAACAAAGATTCTTTAATCACGGAAAAAAAGTAGCTTTAACAGAACAGTTTAAATGCATAACTAAATTATGAAATATGGACACAAAGTCATTATCACACATCTAATTACTGCAGTCTGCAGAGTTCATATGGAATTTCTTAAAAAAATGTGGTTACCTTTTTCTCCCGAAATTCATCAGGGAAACTCAAAGAAGAATGTGACCATCAGGCCTGTTCTATGTTGCTTTTGTCCCCTTGGGTGATAAAGCAGATCCTCCAACCTGAGAATTCCCATTAGAACAGCTCTTTCACTTCACACCATCATTCCATCTCTTACAACTGGGTTTTCCAGGAAGGTTTTGACCAAAAAGAAGTCAGTGACAGACCATTCAGTTGTCCTTTGGATCCTAGTATGAAACTAAATTGCTTTGCAACCTGCCTCCTGAGAAATGCTTTAAAATATGAATATGTTGGTTGGGGAAGTATCAGTATGGCATCTATATGATCTGCTAACCTATTTTGGCTAATAGGTAAAGTCAAACTGATATATAAAGTATAGGCTATGAAATACCCTCAGTGAATCAGCAGAAGTCGAGTGGTAGTACATAAGATGCTGTACTTAAAAGCAACAGTACACTTAAATCGATACAATTTTGGGTTTCTTCTCTCAAGAACAACAGCTAAGAACAAAAGACCTCAAGGGTGTAGAACATGAGCTGTCACAGTTTTCATGGCAGGCACCTAAAAGGACTATCCAGGCTTAAGTAGCAACATTCAGAGGGCAACTAGTAAGTACTGTTAAATTGGAGACTTGTGCAAATGAGTGGGAATGATATGGATCACTTCCCAGTAAAGACTGGAAAGTTTGCCTTCCCTTCCCCAGAATCAAATGTATACCAAAGGCCAGACTGCAACCTCCAGGGTACACCCACATTCAAAATAGTCAAGTGCCAGGTCACTGATATATTTTTAAGAGGTGTCTTGAATACCTTGCAAACAATCCAACAATGCTGAGCCAACTGAGAATCGAATCCAGTCAACTGGCACACACCCACTGCCAGAACATCCCGTTTCCCGCAGGGAAGTACAGGTACATGTGCACTGAAGCATTGACAGTTTTGTACATCTCAGAAAGCTTAAAAGCTGCCTTCCCGAGCTGACCACACCACTGACTGTGCTGCACTGAGACTGGCCTTATTGCTATTGCCAGGATAACAGATGATAGCAAATTTCAGAGTGGTGTAGGTGTATATCTAGCAGAGTTACCACAGTGTAAGACATATTTTACTTCTGTAGGGGTAGATCTACAATATAACTAATTTGAAGATTTACTTATTTTTTATTCTATTTCTTCCTTCTTGTTATTCCTTAACTAAAAATTCCACCACTCAGGTTTGGAACTGCTTCAAATTCAGGCTAGTCTATCCAGTTCCAGGGAAGGCCAGAGTTTTGCAACGAGGAAGTTGGCTTTGGACAGAGAAAGACAAACAATGAACTTACTGACAGCGAGGTACTCCTTATCAGCTGACCTATGGTAACACCTGGGTATGTTTCTTCCCTACTGTAAAAGCAAGGCAGGTCATTCGGCTTAAACAACACTCTGGGATACAGTAAGTTATTAAACTTAATAAATGGAATTGTTTGCAATCATCTGTTCAGACACTCAGTAATTTTTTGTGTACCAGGACTCCTGCATGTCTTCTCTGTATTTAATCCAAGGAAGGTAAGGTATCTTTAAAAAGGGCCAAACTGTCATAAATTGAAGCAGAATTCAGACCAGTTAACTTGGCTAATAAGGATTATAGACAATAAATTATTTCATTTTTAAATTTCTGATTTAGCAATTAAATTTTATGTACTTGCTTAGTATTGGTAAAACGGGTTATTTTGTTTAAGAATGAGGCAGTAAGACTGCAGCACTACATATAACCGTACGGCACAAACAGCACCCGAACACTCAAAAAGATCAGCAAGAACTGAAATCAAGAACATCTGATAACAAAGGTTTTGACTTGTATATGTATCAGAAACACAATAAATCCTCAAAACTCGGGTTAGTTTCCACAGATTGTAGTCTGAGATTTCCGTGTACTCTAGCTTATTTTTATTCTCTAAGATAATATTTAAAACATAGAAATTAAATCTGTGTATGTTTCAGGATGAGAAGAGGTACTAACAATTTTACAGGGCTCTTCAGTCATGTAAGGTAAGGTTCACATCACATAGTTTTTCTCCAGGGATGGGAAGCAAATAAATTTTAAAAGTTACAGGTAAAAGAAAAAATTAGGAAGCATACACTCCAGAACTGCCATAATCCTACTCAGGCACTCCTTTTGGGCTGCCAGAAGGCATTGCTAAGGATGTCTACCTTTTGTGATAATAACGTAATACCAGCCCACACTCTTGGGAAAGCAGACTTGGGATGCTTTTCCTCCTCAGCTCTGTGAGCTAAAGAGTGTATGGAAAATCTTCCTCCTGCTACAGTAATGCAAAAATCATTAAGGTCATCAATCATGCTATGGCAAACTATACTGGACTCGAGCAGGAAAATGTCAGTTTGGATTCAAGTCCACAATAACTGGAGTATCTGTCTTTTGCCCAATTATTGTTCAGCATTAAATGCACAAACATTACAGCAGTGGGAACTAGAAGTTTCCCAGCCTCAACAGAGGATCTTAGCATGCCAGCTGGGACACTACTAGATCCGCATATACGATCTTACCCCCTTTTTTAAAACTGTCTTGTAAATTAATGATCAAAAGTGCATGAACATTGTGAAAAATCATATAGTGAGTTTGTAGCTCTGTACTAAAAAACCCTGTCCACTTAGGGATTCTGCAAGCACAAGAGAAAACAGCTTTCTCTAGAATAAGCATGAAGTGCTAACCTTCTGACCCTGACTATCATTAGTTCCTAGGATCTGATGATAAAAGGGAGATAGAAGAAAAATCTTGAACTTTGTTAAATAGCCACAGGGTGAGAAAACAGATAAATAGGTGTAAGCAAATTCACACAAGATGAGTCTGATAAAAACCTCAAATGCTTAGTCCCTTCCAGCAATCTGGAGCTTAGTGTATCATTGACTCTCACAATTCAGTAGCACTCTCTTCCGTAACACTGTGTTTAGTCCCTTGGCTAATGACAGCTTGGAAACTTTTAACAGCACACATATTCTTTGTGGATTTTCTTGCAAGGTTGTTTTATAGTGTCCCTTCTTTATTTAAATATTTCAACTTCTGTCTATCAAATGAGGAGGGAAAAGAATTTTGTATCTGTCACACAGATCAGCATTGGAATTACAGAGGAGTTCCTGTTATTGCCATATTCCTTTGGAGTAACCCTTTTTGTTTATGCCTTACAGCCCCGCTGGGGTGTGACGCTCCATGAGCACTACACATATTATGGTCTGTTTTAAGAAACAGCATTTAAGATGCCAGTAAAAGGGAGTCATCAAATTCCTCGAGAAAAATTAGAAGCCTCTGGCTTCTTTTAATTAATTTTGCCCTATTTCAGATCTTAATATGAAAAACTCACCTATTAAATGGTACTGCTAGCATCCAAATGTATCCAATGCATAAACATGTCACAGTACTTTCAAACTCATCAGATCTTATTTTTACAGCAGGATTTACAACCATTTAGTTCTGGACCTTTCTTACACGTAAGATCCTATCTCCCTGCCACTGTAAAATCCATGAAGCAGGATGACATACAGTATTGCTTCAAATGCCATAACTTAGTAGTAGCTTAGTGTATTTTTGGCAGACTATGAAACAAAACATTTTACTAAAACTAAACTTCAATTTTTTAGGCTTTATAAGAAACCACTGCTTTACAACAAATATTATACCCAGGGGAATCTAATTCTTCGAAAACATGAACAGTTGGATGCTTCTAATAAAATCCCTCGATGCTTTGAACCTGTTCTAAAAGTGACCAGTTTAACAGCATCTACAGTCTTAAACGTTAAGATGTTCCAGGAACCTGGATTGCTTAAAAATACCAGGGATTTAAGCTCACAAAAAAACCCCATATTAAAAATCCTTAAGAAAAAGGAACTTCAGACTTAAAACTCCATTTATATATAGTAGCTTTACCCTATGCAATATACTGTAATCCAAGACATTTATTTCCAATTAGAAGATGTTTTTCAAAAGAAAACATCATAGCTTGTAAGAAAAACGTAATCCTGGAGGAGACAAATTTCTCAAAAAATATTAGAAAATACCTCTATGGAGTTTACATTAGATCTGAAATCCAGAAGAACACAGTACCTACCCACAATATAGGAAAAGTATCTTTTTGTCATTTAAAAATAAAAATTCCATAGCTAAAAATCATATATCAGTATGAAGGAAGGTAATACCTAAGCTGGAAACAATGGATAAAAATCAAAAGTATCTTGAAAAAGCATGTAGTTACTTGCTTTAGTATGCCCCATAAATGCTTTAAAACAATACTTTGATATTTCTGAAAAGCTGTAGGACAGCTCAGTATCACTCTGCCTTCACTGCCACATCTGCTCTAGTTCTGTCCCCATGGCAATCAGGCCACTTCCTACTCAGTTCTCCCTCGGCTGAGTTGTTTGGTTCCCTCAAATCTTTCATATGTGAGTCACTGAAACTCTTACTCATACTTTAAAAAAATCACTAATTCAGATGGTGCTAACATATCGAAGTGATGTGTAGGTGTGTTATCTGATGCATACAGTTACAAAGATCATCCTCTATGAGTAAGTTTTACATTAGAGATAAACTTGATAAACTGACGGTATGATAGATTTATCATGACCTTTTCTGAACTATGCCCATGAATTAACACCTACTTACATTAGAAGCAGCATCCCAAGCCCCTAAGCAGTGTCCAACAGCAAAATACTGTATGTTTTATTTTAAATAAAACATTTTCTTTGAGCAAGAAATGAATTAAAGCTCTCATATCTCACAACCCTGCCATCGCGTTAAATGGAAGCTGTAGACGCCATGTAGGTGAAAGGAGACCATCTGCCTCCAGACCTAAGAAGTTTCAAGACTCACTTTTAAGTTCATGTTTTATTCCATACAGTATAACCTTCTTCAGTTTATCTTAGAATACTGTGAAAACTAGGCTGGTTCACAAAAGCAACTAGGGTTGAAATATCCCCGCTTCTTCTGATACCTTTGAGGAGCATCTCTCAGGTAAAGCAGAAGGTGAGTATGAGGCTTGCACATATGGTAGTAAGGATCCCTTGACTATGGGCAGAATCCTTTTTCCAGCAAAAACTGTGCTGGCTAAGTAAGTTACTGCCCACAAGCTGTCCCCAGCTGCTTGTAAGTCTCCCTCTGGCAGGGGTTACTGAGATGCATGTGTGCATCTGGGTCACTAAAAATGAATCCAGCAAGCTCAAGCGGTCCAAATAGAAAGTCTCTCATAAGTGGTGTCATCTGGGCTGAAACAGGGAGTGCTCAGAAGCAGCTGAGCTGGCCCATGTGACTGCCTGGCGGGCACTGAAGTCCCTGAAGAATGAACTGGAGACGGTCACTGTTCCAGCCACTGCAGATGCAACCAGAAAAGAGACCCACCTCCAGTGTCTGAGTTTTCACACCAAGCCACTAACTGTCTGTACCTGATGTACAGATTAATCTGGCAGCAGAGTTTAGTCTCAAAGTGCCTGAATTGTGTTGCTACTCTTGCAACACCACCCACAATTTAACCAAAGAGACTGTCATTCTTCTCATTACATTTTTGTGAATTTTTTTTAAGGGTTCATCAGCTAGCTGCAAGAATAAGCTTTGGGGATGACTTCCACTACTAACACATTGTCGGCTATTTCTATGAAAAGTTTGAGTGTCTCTGAGGCTGATATTTTGCAGTAAGACACTGCTGCATGTTGATGTGGTTTTTTGTTTCTTTCATGAAAAATATTCTATTTTTAAACAAGTCGTAACACTTGAAAAAGGAATATTTGGGCACAGTTTGGAGAACTGTGAATTGTAGCATCTCCAAACATTCAATTCACAAAAAATATGATCTGTTTCCACTGTTCATCACCTTCTTAACCATCTCAAGTCTTACTGAGTTTCAGAAAATACCTGAAGCATAAGAGATACAGACAGAGCATCAATGCCTGCTTAAGATTTGGGAGTGTCTTTGGCTTGGAGCTGTAAAACACCTTTTACTCACTTGTTTCAGCAAGTTCGAGCATCTTATGGAACTTTCACTCAGAAAGATACTACTACTTTCAGATGTAAATGCCATTTTGTCCATTCATAGACATGGAAAGTGCACAGAGATAAAATCCCTTTGGCAGTTCTAGGAGGAGATTTCCCAAGTCTCTCAACGTTAACTTGCCCATAAGACATCTCTCTGACAGCACCATCTACAATCAACAGAACATATTTCTCAGAACAGCAACAACTTTAAGGTCTAGATCCTTGACACTGGTAGCTTCTACGGACTAAATTATGTCATGTTTTTGCTTCCCATTAGCATCTAATACTACATCATGCTGCAAAATTCTGAAATGTAAAGTTGTTCACTGTCTACAGTGCTGACTGCAAGACATACATCTGAAAAAAGTTGAGTATATTTTAGTTTTTGAATGTCTAGTACACACACAACCTCTCTCCAAATTAAATAAACCACACATTACTAATTTTCAAATTAAACCACATTTTGCCTACACTAAAGTTATTTATTTGCATGTCAAATTTATAATTCACAGATAATTCGGAGTTCAGTCCTGTGAAACTATGGTAGAACATGGCTTTAAAGTTGACAGGAATTCATTCTATCAGGTAGGCTCCAGTTTGTAATTCTTCCATGGCTACTCAGCATCAAGAAGATGATGCAGTCACCAGCTAGACTGTGTACATGAAGCAAAATAAAGGGAACTCACAATCTGCCCAAGAGAAAACCTGTTAGTACAAAAACTAATGTGAATTCTCTTTCATCTCAGGAGATCATAAGTTGTGTTTTCCTGTGTGACACAGCAATGGAGACACACAATCATTGTAACACTGGTGTAGAGTCTGGGTGTAGACTTGAATCACCAAATGCAAGCAAGAGTTTTTTCTTCCATGTTGTTAAATTAATACAACCATTTTGAGATAACTTGCTTTTTCAGGGTCATGATTTCAACATATTATTTTTAAATGCAAAGTTCATAGTGATCTTAAAAAAGTCAAGTTACATACAATAAAATTATACTGAATAAGAATCAGTTATTATGAAAAGCAGGACTGCACATTTTATACCACTCTGATTATAGTCTGATGCTTCATGCTGTTGAGTCTTTTAGGAATTAAGTACACTCATTTGGTGTATGAGAAGGAAACCTGCATGGCAGAAAAATAAATTGTTTTACTACATTTACCAAGCTTTCTACTTACTCATTATAAAATCCCTCTGTTTCCTTACTCCTGCAGTAGAGAGATTTAGCAAAACTATTTACTGAGATGGCTTCATATAGCAAAAACATTCAGATTTCTACTAAACAATGATTGTTTTGTTGCTTGTTTTCAGATTCTCATGGCACTAATAGTCCTGTTTATGCCAAGACTAATAACCAACAGTTGTAAATATGTTTAAAACAACTGAAGGCTGAAGAGGAAACAGATCATATCAATGGATTTGTTTGTGAACAGAATTCAACGCAGCCATTGTGCATGGATTACAATTCAGCAGCCACATTTTTACATTTTTTGTATTTGTTATGTTCTGGAAACCATAAATAATGCACTCATTTTAAAGAATTACATTAATTGACCAAATCCACATAATCCTCTGGAAGTTCATTCGTATTTGGAGCATCAAACACTTCTCTGGGCAAGCTGTTCCAGTGCCTCACCAACTTAATCATAAAAAAAAATCCCCCTTATGTCTAGTCTAAACCTATCCTCTTTCAATTTAAAGGCATTTCCCCTTGTCCTATCATTCTATGGCCTTGTAAATATCCCTCTTCACCTTTCTTGTAGGCCCCTTTGAGGTACTGGCCATCTGGTCGAAGGTCTCCTCAAAGCCTTCTCTTCTCCAGGCTGAACAACCCCAACTGAATCAGCCTGTCTTCCTAGGAGAGGTGCTCCAGACCTGTGATCGTCTGAGTAGCCCTCCTCCAGACTCCCTCCAACAGATCCATGTCTTTGCTGTACGGAGGACTCCAGAACTGGCTGCAGTACTCCAGTTATTCCAAAATTTATTCAAAGTTATTTGAATAAGTAAGGTCCCAAAGTTATTCAAAAAACAGAGGTTTTTATAACAATGTAATTTCAAAATAACAGAGATGGCTGGTCTTCTGCCACTTTAGTCCATATATATAACCAAAGAAATCACAAAAGACTTAAGGAAAAGTAACAGTCTCATTCCTAGTTTACCTCTCCATGGTTTTCAGTGAAAAAAGGTTATGCCACCAAGACTCACTTGCCCTTCCCCAAGATGTGAGCTTTACTATCATACTTATTTTATAAAATATAGTAATTAGGAGAATTAGATAAATATCTATGGATAACCATATGGGAACACTAACCATTTCACAAGAACAGGTAGCAATGCATGTAGAAAGCACACTGGTCTGCCTAATAAAAGTGTGTGGTGTTCCTCCTCTCTTCCATCAGTCCCCACCACCAGTTTCAACAATGACTCTTATCATGATTCCTTGTCTTTCTAGCTTCCATCATCTATCCACTAAAGAAGTGTTAATTCACATGCATTTACCTTCTCTTCTATTGAGAGGTTGCTGAGAACTTCTCAAGAAAGTCTGCACACTTCCTGTACTACTTCTTAATTTTTTTCAATTCCATTTAAAAATTGAGGTTTGACTTAAAGAGCACATTTGGCACAGCCATGGAAGAGGATTAGGTGATATTGTTGCATCTCTTAGTAGGGGATTAGACTTGCTAAGCCAGAACATCCTCTTCTGTCTCAAGCTGCAATTCAACCTTTACCTTTTCAGCTTGTCTTTTCCACACCGAACAAAGAGAAGCTATAATTATTATTTATGAACAGTCTACTCCTGTGCTACCCTTCTTACAGAATGTTTTTTTACTAAAACATATCCTATTCAGCCCTTCTCTTTATGACATCCACATCCTTCTATTGTTTTGTTCACTCTCTCTTCTAGTTCATCCTCAAACATTCATGCTTGTCTAGTCTTATCATTTAATTCAAAACACCCCAGTAAAACATCTTCCTAATTTCTCTGTTGTACTTCCCTCTGGATTCTCCCTAATTAGCTCTTTAATCTCCTAAAGTTATCGGTATGACAAACGTATTACAGAATTTCTGGATCCACCATCTCTCCTGCTAGGGTCACGTTCTCCTTAGATGACATTCCCCAACTCAACTTCTTCCACCATTTATTTTCATCCCTGACTTCAACATACCATGTTTCTGAAAATAATTTTGAATTCTCCTTTCAATCTGAAACCCTCATCGCTTCTAAACTTCAGAACTCTGGTTCCCTGTGGAGGAACAATCACTCAGGAAAAAATTCAGTTTGGTAAAAATGGAGTAGTGTAAATTTTATTCATCCCGTTTTAAATTCAAAAATCTCTGCAGTCAATGCCACTGTTCCTGACTTATATTAAAATCCAGTATCTTAACTTAATATCTAAAAAGCTGCTAAATTCTGTCAGTTCTCATGTCATTGTTTCCAGAATACAGTGTTTTCCCCTAAAACTTGGCATGTATCTTGCTATATATTCATCATATTTCACATGAGGACTATTGTAGTGCTTCTTGCTCTACCCACTATACTTCTTGCCTTGCTACTCTTGAATTCATCCAAAAAAATGTATGTTTTCTCTTCTCTGCCTCTTAAAGCTCAGAGCTGCTGCTTCTCATTCAGATTTCCACCTGGAAAATGGATTCGATTTTCCTGTCCATCTACTTCCTGACTCTTATCCTTAACCCTACATGATGCTTCCTATCTTTTTACTCCTGAAATCATATTTTCTAACTCTCATCTTGGTGCTTTCTTTTAATCTGCCCCTTGTAAAATACAGGAAAATTTCTCACAAAAATGTAAAAATGTTCAGGCACATATGACAATATTTTGCAAACCAGATAAAACCATCCTGATTATGGAAGTACAAGTAGCCACTCATCTCATTAATATCCAGAGAATCTAAATGTACTATGTTTTTTTTTTAATCAATTCATTTGCATGAAGAAATCTAACAGAGAAGATACGTGCCCAGCTTTCAGCTACTTAATCTGAAAGCAGATCCTAACATACTAATTAAGTCTAAATTCTAAAGTCTAAATTCTGTAATATTATGACAGGTTTGAAAAACAAAGTGCCATATAAAACTGGTCATATTTGCAATCTTCTTTTCCTGTAATTATGTCTGTATGCCAACCAGCAAAGTACAAAATTTTCCACTGATACTTGGTAATTAATGTGTACTTTCACTGATGCCAAGATCTGACTCTGGGTCACAACTACAGCCCATTTCTGCTATCCTATTGAACGAAGAAATCCCACTTTGAATTACAACCCCTACAAATCAACTAACCTTTCAATATTGAAGCTGGAATGAAACAATACGAAAATCCCATGAGTTTGAGCTGAAATTAGTTGTTGGATTTAAACAGCTGGAGGGGTGAAGGGAGACATGTCTGAAGTAAGCATATTGAGCAGCAGGACTCCCTTCAGGAGAGAAAGAGAGAACAGTTAGTAAAAGGAAGCAGGATAAATAATGTGAGAAGAACAGTGCCTGTAAAATGAAAAAGGGATAAAAGGAGAGAGCAGTCATAAGTCTTACTAGAAAATGGAACAGAAAACACAAAGGAAAGCAAAAGAGTGGAACTGGCGATGCTCCAAGATTTTAAGTAGAGTCTTATCTCTAAAGCTGTAATTATTGCCTCTGATTAAAGTGTAAAACACTGCAAAAGGTGTGTTGTTACAGAATAAACTAACATGGGAGATTTGGGAGTTTCACATAAGGCTGGGATAAAGAGTCACTCAGGCTAGGTACAGCGAGTTCCTCAAGTGTTTTGAGCCCAGCTTTGTTGACAAGGGAACATTCTCCAAAAGCTGCAATTGCACAGGACACAACAGTAACTCAAGATGCAAAGGATGGCAGGTAGTAGTACTGGTACTTTAGTCAGCATTACACTTATGGACTCATGGACTGCATCTACCAATATTAATGTAATTTCAAATTTCTACTGCAGTGTCATTCAGCTTCTGAAGACCAGACAGGTAACAAGCATTGATCCAAGCACTAAATCAAGGACAGCTTCAGCCTCTAAATACATTATACTTGTTTGGAAGTACATATAAGAAAAAAGAATATATTTTCAAAAAACTAGATGCAGGCACTAGTTCTTGGGAAGGTGCTACCATTCTGATACAGCATGGGGTTAGGACCCAAAATGTGCCCAGCCATTAAATGCTAAGATCATCTAGGACTTGGTATTGGTAATTGCACCCTTGCATAATAAAATTCTTAGTGCTGTTTCAGCTTGATTTAACATGCTTTTACATTATTTCCTAAGTTAAAGATGTGAAGATTTCCACACTTTTGCAGTACACATCTTCTGCCACTCATTGGTTATGGGTTAGTACGGCTAATAAGATTTGACCGCAAGGAAAGAAATTTTAGAACCAGGGTATCTTCATACTGGATAAAAGCTAAACCTATAGGAAAAGCATGTGCATTACCTATATGCCAGATGCAAAATAAAACCCAATTTAAGTAATTCTACTATTTGCTCAGCAGTTTTAATGAAGTGCTATCCTAACTACACAAAAAAAACTTGAGTAAAATTTCCATGTGTTATTATGTGAGACAAACATTACAATTTATTAATTATTTCTGTAATATAATACTGATGAATACCTAGAAAAAAACTAGTATTAGTATTACACACGTGCTTCATAGAACTAACTAATTCTTGAAAGAGAAGTCCCAGGACCAAATCCTAACCAAATGGCTACAAAAGGTTCTCATTCACTTTTTTTCCACAATGAATAAAGTCAGATTGGATCTGTGAAAGTTAGGAAACGTTTATCGTCACTGGGGTCAGAAGAAAATGCCAGCCAACAAACTGTGTAAAGGATGTAGAGTTATTGTGGGAACTACTGGACATAGCAAGTTGCATTTCTGCAAGACACTGTTTTATCACTCCATTTATTTAGTGTACTTCCTCAGACCCTTCTACAACCACGTATAGAAATGCTCCCTCATTATGAAACATGCACTGTAAGGTAGAATATAATTCTATAACTTATACAATAAGAAATTGTAATTAGAGGTTCTAAAAAAATGCTGGTCATCTCACTATCATATCCTCACTGACACAGAAGAATTATTATTGCATAATTTCCTCTGAAGATAACAGGAGATCTTGATGATTACTTCAACACTGGATTTGATTCAATGGCTTGTTTCATTTTCTTGTAGAACGCTATCATCATCTGGTGGTATATTTTGCTACTATGTAAACTGCATGCTATGAAGATGAAAGCATTTCATTTACTTAGCATTAAACATTTAGAAGAAGACATAGATTTACCACCTTGCACTTATGCCAAACTCTGTGGGGGTGGAAAATGAAGTAGCACGAAATTAACTTGACAGAACTGCTGAGGATTTTGAGAACAACAAGATGTCAACATTTTACATGAACGAAATTTGAATACTTCTCTGTCCAGAAGTAAAAGACAGACTAAATAAAACAATAGAGCTCAAGGATGCTTCATATCCTCATTCATACTATCGACAAAGCATAAGGGATATGAGTTTTTAAAGAAAACTTCACAGGGTTTTCAAAAATATTTTTTGCATAGTTTTTCTTATAATTGGAGGTGGAGATCTCCTATGCAAAAGTCAACTATTTATTACGACATTCAACCGGAATCTACATAAATCTGTTGTTGACTTACGTGGTAACTTTTCAGTCTAACAAAATCGACCTTCATGGAGATGAACCTTTCTGAATTTCTGCTAAGATTTTTAATGTGCTCCACGAGATCAGCACAGAACTTGTAGCCACCTTTGAGGACACAGAGAACCACAATATCATTGTCTCCAATGTCTTGCATAATATCTTTGGCCAGTCGTTCTGTCCTGGGCAAAAAAAAAAATTAAGGATAAAGTAACATTAGATGCAGATGCTCTAAGTTCGTGGTCTGCTTCACAAACAAACACTATGTTGAGTATAAAGCTTGACTGACATTGTTCAACTATCTTGACGTCACAGAATCATGGAGTCATTTAGATTGGAAAAGACCTTCAAGACCATTGAGTCCACCCTTTGACTGATCACCACAATGTCAGCTAGACCATAACAGTAAGTGCCATGTCCAGTCATTTCTTGAACACCTCCAGGAATCACTCTACACCGTCCAGGACAGCACATTCCAGTGCTTGACTGGGTTTAGAACCAGCTCACAGAAGGCAGATACAGAGTGATGGATGCATGATACAAAGCACTTGAATCTGGTTAGCCTTAAATTCATAAATTCCCCAGCTATACAAACAGAAGCTACACATCTCAGCATATTCTGGGCTCATAAATATGTCAGAGACTTGAGAGAAAAGAATGTGAGCTAGCCTTCCATTTTACCTCACAGGAACTCTCAGTATAAAATACACCTGTACAAACCCCTAACTTGTTATAATAGTTACTGCATAAGAACAACAAATGAAGTGAAAGAGAGGGAAGAGAATTATTTGAAATATTTCACGCTGATGGGCTTTGCAAGATGCTACCCCTACAATTTTAATAAAAATATACTTAAATACTAGAAAGAAATAGAGCATCAGTCAAAAGCTTATAAAGAATGTATATCATCACTATTTTGTACAGTTCGCTGTTTTATACAGCAGAAATGATGAGTGCAAAGAGCTTCAGCGAGTTGTTCAAGGTCACACATAGGCAAATAATTGAGCAAATGCTCCAGTGAACCCGCAGTTGTGGGGTTCCCAACCAAACCTGTCTTCCCTTTGACAATTCTGCATTGCAAACACAATATGGCAGATGATTGGAAACAAAAGACACATTTCTGCCATGCAATGCTACATACATTTTCAAGATAAAAATAATAAATATGAATCTTAATAATAAATGTAAATAATAAATATTAATCTTAAAGATAGCATTTCTAGACCTACAGTAGAGTACTGGGTCATTTCTAGATGTAATGCAGTATCAACAAAAAACTTAACGTCATTTGATGTTTTGAGGAAAAACAGCTCAGTGCATTATATTCTGTAAACACACTGGAAAATTCTTTGATAGCTCTCTGAATTAGATTAGTAGTTTCAATGAGAGTGGACTTTTTGACAGGATACAATTTATTTAAAAATCCTATCATTTATCACATGTCTTTCATTGTTACATTTTTCAGGTTTGGCTGGTTTTTTTCTTTCTCTACCGACTGTAATACAGAAATAAATTTACCACTACATAAATACATTGATTGAACTTTACTGAAATCTGTGCATGGAGCAGAGAAGAAAAAGCTCTAGACTGAAGATATTATACTTAGTATGAGAAACAGCTGTTGCTTCATTTCCACATCTTTGTATTTTTAATGCTCTAGTAAATTCCATATAGCAATAATTAGTGTACTTTTGATTTGAGACATAGAAGATATTAGAAATATTAGATCATCTCATTTGATCTGAAATTTGTAATTCCTTTTAGTGTTGTAAGAATGAGGATCCCTTACTTTACTGAAGATTAATAAAATAGTCTTTTATCATCTTCTATCAAGTCAGAATAATAGGGAAAACATCTCATTGAGAAACATTTCTTTGTTTAATTTTCATTTTTTTATATTATTCCTCATATTGTTTGGAGCCAAAATTTCCAAGGATTCCAAAGATCACTTTGTATGTTAAAAGTGTATGAACTCCAGCATAGATAAAAATGTACTAATTTAAATTTCTAAATAAAAATACCCAAGTTTTTAACTTACAGTATCTTAGGACAAAGATTATACACACACTGTATATGGATGACAGCCTTTTTAAAAAAGGACAGTACTACTGACCAAACAATTTATTTAGTGACATTCAAACTACACATACCTGTCAACGATAATGCCATGAGGTATGAGCACGTATTCCAGATCTCCATAGTAGTGCTGAGGATAAGTGAACAAATCCAGACTGTATCCAGGCCAATTGTCTGAAATCTGAATATCAAATAGTACTGTCAAGAAGACTTCATGGAATTTGACATTATGTAATTGATACAAAATCAGCATTCTAGTAGACTCTATTGTATGAATTCATCGCATGCCATACTTTCTTCCAGTTACAATTTACTATTTTGCCTTTCCCATTAATTATTTTGCTTCCCAGTATATCTCAGAAATCACATGCTACAGTATTTTCCCCAGAGAATGTGGGAAATTTCACCTGAAATTACAAAGAACTAGACGGACAAAGGAAATATTTAATACTAAACTAGTGGCAAAAGCAAGTTTCTAAGGACTTTCAAGCTCAAAAGGCTAGTAAGAAGGGATTCTCCAACGGGAGATTCAAATGGTGGTATTAAAAGTCACAAAATTCTATATTAAAATTGTACATTTCTAGTTTAGAATTACTTAAAAGTCATGAATAAATAAATAAATAATTCTACAGATGAAACAGCACACATGGAGAATAATTTATGTGGTTTCAGGATATCTGTACAAATCAGTGAAAAACGGTACTTCTTGCCAAAGGTGAAGTTCTTAATTTAGATGTCATCAAAGACAAGTGATTACAAAATGTTTGCATCTCACCTCACTATCAGACTAGTCTGTAAATCCATATATTTCCAGAAAAAAATATTTTACAGACTTAATATACATTGATTTTTTAACTATCAGAATACAAAGATTAGCTCTCACAGCATACAATGGCAGTAGACATTAAGGTCAAAAATTAGCCAACAGCTGAAGGCTTCAAAAAGCTGTGAAATGCAAAGTCACCAGCACAAAAACTAAACAAACTCCACAACAAAAAATTTCCCTATTCCTCATGAAAGACAAGATCTGCAAGTTTACAAAGTATCTTGAAATCATTACAAAGCTTTTCTTCAATACTGGTTCAGGATAAAAAGCGACACCTAATAGGTTTTATTTACAATCATGTTCTTCAAGTCACATTTGTTTTTCTACAGCTCGGCTGCAGGAATTTTGAGTAAAAGGAGAAATGGTGACAAACTTGCCATTGTGCAGTGCATATCTTAATGGCATTTTTGCTACAGATAGTCTTTAAAGGACCATCACTGAAACTAACCACTGCTCACCATTTTACAGTAGAGCAATAAACTGTTTCTCACTAATATTTTGGCTAAGATAACATATTTGATGTTGAGCTGTTCCTCCACATCTGCTCTTCTTTAACTCAGACACAGCCCTGCCTCATGCTGTACTGAAACACCGGTCTGCCTTGTGGCTTTTGGTTTGCTTGGGCGCTTTTGTTGCATGTTCACTGACAGCTACAGACACCTTGACTGGTGTGTTTTCTTAACTCTACCCAAAAATTTCTGCATCAAAAAATGTTATTTGTTGGCAACTGCTACTGAATATTTGCCCATGAAGGGCATGGCTGGGAGATCACTGGAATCAATGAAAGCTTTTCCCCTGACTTACACAAGACTTGAAACTACACAAAAGAAAAAAGTTACTTAGTTGTGTTCCTCATTTCCATAGAAACAGGAGATTATAAATATCCTCCTTGGCGAGGTTTTTAATTAGAGGCAAATCTTGCTCCAAAAACACTGCTGTAGTCAGCCTGGAAAGACCATTTTCCCATCTACTTTTTCAGTGCATGGGGGGGCTGAAACTTTTTAAACATTTTGTAGCAATGAATGGTCTGTTCAAAAGCATTTTAATGCAAACTGAAACAATTTCATTAAGTGTCACAAACACGCAGTAGCAACCCCTGTCCGTGTTCCTAACTTCTGCATTCTTGTCAAATTGCAAGGTTTCAGTGTGATGTAGAACATCAAATTAAATGCATAGAAACTGCTTCAGAATTCATGCAAACCAGTAACTTTTACTTAGGTTACAGAAAGTCCTTTATGAAATAAGATAAGCATGAAATTTTGATTCTCCCATTTATCCTTCTGGTTCTCTAGAATAGTAGAGCATAAACAGCATAACTGCAATAATATTAAAGTTCTTGTTTATAAGTGCTTGCTGGCATTTGACAAATAAGATGAAATTCACATGTAATTTCAAATTAACTATTTGTCTAATATAAAAGCCTATTTAATATTCTTCTTTCTTTTAAACAGGCACTTCCTAACAACAACTCTAAGAAATTCTTGTTTATCCTAAAGCCAGTTACAGTGTTATGATATAAGACAATTTTTAAGTAACTGTAAATTCTTACAACTATTCTGTTTGAGAATTTAAAAAGACCTTGAAAATATGAAGGAAAAAATTCTGATTTTTTCAGAAAAAAAGCAGTATTCAACTAGATAAGTAAATAGATATTCTAAATACATTGGCACACTTGTGTGTAAAAATGTCCTACAGTGAAAGAAAGACCTACTTTTAAAGTTCAGGCTTTGCATATTTGAATAGCCCAGCAGATACTCTTCAGTAAGTCTTTAAAAAGTTGGTGTGAATGGATACAAAAAGGAATACAAATACATGGCAATATCCAAAAGTGTTTCCTCGAGGCCTAAGAGGAAACCTGAAGACGTTCAATTGCAACACCTTTGGAAGAATGTTACGAGTTTTGTTGCCTGAAAAGTGAGGACAGGTGAAGTTTGAGCACAGTCTTCAGCCCCAAGCGAGCATCCAGAAAGTTCAGCTTTTTTAACTTAAATAATGCTGCACTGGACTTACTGCTGGTTGGGTTTTCAGGGAGTTGAGCAGAAAAAATTAAACCAGCGCAGCAGAAGATGGTCATGCACATTCATGTCCTTCTTTGCAATAACCTCATGTTGCTTTGGTGATATACAGCCACCCACTTTAAGAATGTCATTTATTATGCAGGCGTCAGGAGAGGTGGTGGATGTGCGGTGTTTTCACACAGAGCTCGAACACAGAGATGGGTCCTAAGGAAGGGGGATGGAGGGGACTCTGGAGTGGACAGAGTGTGACCGCTGCCTTCACAGAGGGCTCTGGGCCATGATCTGGGCAGCTGTCCTGTGAATCTTCTGTTAAAATCCTAATGCCACATTAAAATAAGAACATACCTAAGGTGGTGGCAGTGATGGCATTTGGTTCATAGGAGAATCTGGTGTGTCTATCAGAATAAGGATCACATTCATTCATTTTTGCATCATTTATCAGTCCCCACCCCAGCAGAACACGGGCAGCCCAACCTGCTTTCACAGCGCCCGCAGACCCCCAGTGGCTTCTCAGAGTGCCGGTGGGAGAAGGACACCTCGGGATCCCTGGGGATCCTCATCCCCGTTACTCAAGGAGCCTGGGGAAGCCCAGCCACGGCCACAGGAGCCGCTCGGGGTGATTCCGGACCGTGTTTTCACGGCGGAAGCCAAAAGGGCAGCGCAGCCCGACACGCCCGTCCCCCTCCGGCAGCCGCAGCGGGGCCGGGGCCGGGGCCGGCGCAGGATGAGGGGACGCGGCCCAAGCGCCGGCCGGGGGGCCCGAATCGAGCGGGGGAAGGGAAGGGAAGGGGAGGGCGGGAGGTTCGGCACAACGCGCCGGGGGGCAGCGGGGAAGCGGGGCCGGGGACCGGGGAGGGACCGNACGTGGGATGCGGGGCGGAAGCTGTGCAGGTGTAGGTGCGGTCGGGATGGTGAAAGGGCGGGCAGGGCTGACCCAGGGGCCTGGCCTGGGTTAGTGGTAAGATTAAGATGGTGTGGTTTAAACTGCCGTATTAACAGGATTTTGCTTATACTCCAGGAGAGAAAAAAGCAAATTTCCAGCAGTTCAGTTATCATACTTTCCATCCTCGCTGTCTGCTGGAGTTGCTGCTCCTTTCCCACGACCGTGCACATGCTGGAGCAGGCTATGTCTTCCCATTGCCCCCAGCCCACGCCCATGTTGCCTGTGCTGTCTGCGCAATTGGAAGAAAACAGATCAGGTACCAGGAACGACGCAGCTTTCTGCCACCCCCTTCCAATTCTGTTAAAATTATTATTAATATTTTGCTTTCACTGCCTCACAGGTGAGAAGGAGCTTGTTTTTTTTCCTGGCTTACTCTGATCATTGCCTACCTTTACATTCCCATATAAGAAGTTCAAATTTGGACTTGCTCCATCCTTTTTGTATCCTGTCTTTTGAGGAAAATGTTAACAGCTTCTCTGTCCACTGTGGATAAAAATAGACCTTTTTGCTTTCTTAAAATTGAAAGCTGGTTATCACTTCTGGTATCAATCTGTCAAATACACAACTGGTAGAATTCTGCCATTCCTATACTAGAGAATATTAAAGGAAAAAAAAGTTGCTCTTTGGGGAGACCTGGGCATAATGAAATATGCTTGGTGGTACCTGAGGGGCTCTCACCAACCAAGTAGGAAACATTTCAGGTTGGTACACTACTATTCTAGAATGTGGTCACTGACACTTGTAGGTCACAACAGATGGATCCAGGGAGCACTATGGGTATGTCTACACCACAAGTTTGGTGTCCAGTGTGGACTAGTTTCAAGGTGCATCCTGTTAGTGCACTTATATTAGAACTGATAGGACAGTTCTCAGGAATCTGGTGTTAAGAAGGCTCCTATAAATTAATCACTTATTAAAATCTGGCTAAGTACTAGAGCACTTGAAGATTATTTTATGATAAATGCTTTGTTTCTTATATGAAGCCAGGTGTGTTTGCTTTTTGATGAATTAAGGAACTATTCTTTAAAGAACTGTTGCTACAACAGACAACATGTCTGAAAGAAAAAAAGACCAGGTCTACAAAGTGTCAGAAGTCCGCTCCAGAATACATCCATCTCAAAGTGGTGCCTGTAAATGAAGACTCAAGTGTGCTGGGAAAAAGTAGTTTCTGTTCACAGTGCTGTAAAATAATAAGTAGTGAATTTGATAAACAGCATAAGCAGACTTGTACAAAACTAAAAAGAGTAAATAAAAATATTTTTGTAAAATACATAGGGGATTTTCATAATGGACAAAATCCCTAAACGAGCGGGGGAATCAATTACATGAAAAATTACAATTTCAACAATTCATACAACTATTGAGAAAGAAAGTTTAATATTTCATCTGAACTTTGGGTTAAATGCCCCTGATTTGTATTCCCAATCACTTTTCAGAATTTGAAGATTCTTCTTGTCTGAACGTGAGCAAGGATCCCTCCTAAAGCCCATATTTGCCCTAAAGCTAGCAGAGTCTGAATCAGTTACCACCAAGTTACCAACAAAGCTGCTGCTGCATTTATATCAAAGAGCTGAACTCTATGGATCTGAAGCTATTTAGATTACAGCTACAAACTCAAATCAGTTCTGCCACTGCTATATGAGGACTGGTTTCTTCTACCTTTCAGACTATTTGGGTTACTATTTACAGAGTTTGCTGTACTTTTAACCATATTCTTTATCAGACTACTGCAATACAAGAGATTGTTCTGACTACAGTGCAGACAGAAGCTTAATGCTTTGAAAAATATTAACATGAACAAGACACTAAAAAATAAATTCCTTCAGCATTGTGCTGGAAAACTTAAGCAGGAGATGTTTGTTCTTCCCATCAAGATTGGATGACTGTTTGTCAAATCTTTGTTTTGGTATTCTTATCTTCCAGCAATTTTGCAGGGCTCGCTTAAGGAGTGTAATGAAGTGTCATGTCTTGCTAATAACAATAAATATGGGTAAGGAAATGAAAAACTAGATAAATTTAGCTGGGGTACACTTCGATAGTACTGCTATCAGCAGCCACACGCCCAACCCACAAAGGTGTTCTTCTCCATGCACGATTTTTTCACTGGCACAAAATGTAATATATTTTGTTTAGTTTTGTTGCAAATGACACAAATTCATGGTTCTGTGAACTCACAGAATTAGTAGAAACCAGAATTAATGAAGTTCTTTATGCGTGATGGAAATGCAGCTGCTAAGGATTTTCTAATGGAGGAATGTATGCTTACTGGATGTTTACTTTTTTTTTACAGTATGAACTGGTATAGAATGAATTAATTTACAGTAGACTTTCAAAACTTATTTTAATTAGGGCCAAAATACGATTAGTGAAAACATGATATTTGGGGCTTAACTATGAAAAAGCCTGTAAACATTCTGAAGAATGTTCTTACTATCTTTGTTTAGCTGTTTGTTTATGAACTAAAAATAGGACGAAAAAAATAAACATTTCTAGATATACAGCCATGGGAAATGATCAAAGGGGAAAAGAACAAAGAAAATAAGGGTAGATAAAACTAACAAGTAGGACTGGGTAGGTCTGGACACATAGCCAAGAGCCATAAAGGAGCAGATGGAAGAAGCGACACACAGAGAAACAAAGCAGAGTTAAGACTTATATGCAAACCCCTTTTGAATTTATTAATATCTTTGGTCTTTACACAACTTTATAATTTCAATTAGACATCTATTCCTCTCTTACCATGTTACTGATAAAAGTAGGACATGCCCACCCTTTCACAACTCTAATGTAAAGAAATACTGAAGGTTGGGGGTAGGGATATGCCAAGAAAGCAGTCCAAGACAAATATTATTATGGAGTTACCTTTGCAACTGCATTATGTATTCTGCTTCCAAGCAGCTATAACAAACACTTGACAATTCAGTTTAATATGTACACACCAAAACTAGACAAGAAAAGCATGAAAATCCAGAATATTTTAAGAGGTATGGCTTACCTAGGTAGAAGCTTGCCAATTAGGGGATGAAGTAAGAGCTCTTATTCTGGTTCTGCCTGTTGCTGCAGCTGTTATGTGAACAGCAGAACTGTAAACAATCTTATCAAGCATAAACTTGCATTTCTTAGTGGTTACAAACTAAGCTACAACACACACACACACTCCCAATTGTGGCAGAGAAAGGCATTTTTGGGTAAAATGGTTACTGAAGAGATTATTAAAAGCAAAATCTAGCATATATACAGTACTTTAGGGCATGTTGAAAGCAATTCTAAATTGTTTTCATATCCAGTTTTAATATATTCCAGAATTTTGAGTTCTTGTATATTACCTGAGGCAGTTACCCAGTCCATAGGGTGGCTGCTGGAGACCCTGAGTGTGGCAGAACATGCCTGGCAGACAGTGTTACAGACATCTGGGAGAACACGAAGCAGCATTTCAAACCATTCCCCTACAGTCATGAACATGGGGAGGCCATAGGAAAAGCTGCCACATTAGCAGGGCTAAGGAGCATCCTGTGATGTGCAGCAGAAGAGATGCACATTGTTTTTTGTGACGCCGGTACTAGAGAAGGTGACAGAGTGGCACTGCAAGCTGGAATCTGGCTCCTGTCCACCTTCCATTTCAGAGGAATTGGCAAGTTCAGCTTTGAAGCAGTTGCAACATCTAAGATCTACAAGGGAAGCTTGGTCACAGTTAACCTGTACTGAGTCTGTGAGACAGACTTAGGCTTTGAAAATTAACTCGAGTAACTTTGATATCAACAAAATAGCTAAAAGCTGCCATTCAAGATGTTAGTGTATTTTTTCAAATATTTATAACCTTCAAATCACTGTTAGGCACTGCTTGACAGAACCCTGGGCTTTGACTTATTTGGCCTATGATAAACATCTTTAATACAAAACTACATTTTTGTTTGTTATTAATCTCACTGTGCCAAACTAGAGCAGCGAGAGCTTCACTTTGCAATTTCCTGGCTCCTGAAGATACCCTTCCTGCTTTTCAGGTTCATGTTATTAATATAGAGTCCTTATAGCTGAAAGAAATGCAAACAGAAATTTCCTCTTGTCCTTTAATACTAGAACAAACTTTATATTCTTTATAATATTATGGAAATATTTGCCCTAACTAGCTATTTAGAGGTATTGACGTTTGAATGATAAAGCATAATTTTCCAGGAATGCTGCTCACATCATATCCTATGACAAATTCATCATGCATGACCATGAAAACTAGTCAGGGAGTTGTAACCATATAGTGGGTCACACCCAATGTAATGAATTTAACTGTAAGAGTTTGTTTTCTTTTTAAAGGAAGTTGTTCACTTGGCTTCATCCCTCTTTTTAATTTTTTTTTTTTTTCTTAATTAAAACAAATCTAGGAAAGACTGCCAAATAAAAGAATTCTTAGTGTCTTGAACAACTAAACAAGTAACAGTTTAGGGGCTTTTTTCTCCCCAGAATAGCTCAGTTATCTTTGATATAATTTTGCATACTTCACAGCTTGCCTAGAATAAACAGTGCAGTAACAAAAGTGTATTGAAAGACAGAGTCTGGTCCCAAGAGTTGTCCTGTAGTGTAGAACAGTGAATATTCATGGCTGGCCAGCCTCTGTGCTCTGTTGCAGCACAGAATGACCTGCTACCCAAGGGTTCTGGAATGCTGGATTTGGACCATTTGCTAATTGTATTGTTTGTGTTAAAGACAAATCATTCCTCCTGAGCAAACAGCAAAATGTGGTTGTTTCTCCCTTGTGCAGTGCTTGGGGGCACATGTTGAACACTACTGGAGTTTTTTCCTCCAAAGAGAGAATTACTACATTGCTTCCTCAGCTTTAATATGGACCTCAAAGCAACACGAGATCCTTTAATATGGACCTCAAAGAACAGTTCTAGAGGTACTCCTCCATTTTTACAGGAGCTCTTGGAATTAGAGGATCGAGTCCCCTGAATTTTCCATATGGAGGCTCTCACCTAGCAAGACTAAATTAAACATTTATTTCAATAATTTTGAGTAACCAATAGCTTTTAAACTATTCCATAGTGCTGTCTAGGCTCAACTCATAGTTCTAACTTTAGGCACATATATCCTGTATTTAAAACAGATGGGCTTGAATTGCCTAAGTCAGGAATCCCAAAAATGAGAAATGCAGTATTAATGGTTACAAGTGAAAAAGCCAGGTATAAGTCATTTACCGTTGCATTTCAAAAACATTCTGTGACAAAGACATGAATAAATCATATTGCTCCAGGGAATAAGTTAAGTGCTTTAAATCTCATGACTCCTACTTTCCAGTTGCTGAAACAAATGAGATGAGGGTTCTTGGAAAACAGATCCTTTTAGTAAACAACATGAATCTTACTGCATGGTCTTCATGCCCACATGATCATATTTTATAATAATAATAATTACTATTATTATTATTATTATTACTACTATTATTAGCACACAGGAGCTCCACTAACAGACAAAATCATGTCAGACACTACGCAAAGAGAGAAAAACATGATCCACATGACAGATAGCAATCTAAGACAAGAAACAGCAGGCTACAGTGCTAGCGGAGTTCAAGGAAATTCCACAGGTCAGCAAGATAAATCCTAGTCCCAGCTCACCAACAGCTCAGCTGTTGTTAAATTTTTGGTGGGCACCATTGCAAAGGACATTTGAGGAAAGATATGAAGACCAAGTTATTCCAGTGTTTGCATGTTTGTGTGAATTTCTCCATGCTGAGGAGTCAATGTCGAGGCAATCATGGAATAATGAATTAACACCACAGCCTAGTACTGCGACTGAACAGAAGTTCACTCTCCTAGCAGCATCAACAAGACCAGAATATAGCTGCTATTTGGCTATGTCTGCCTGTCTACAACTCTTTGTGGAGGTACAGTCTGTAAAAAATTGTTTTTCATAACTTGGTGAAATGGAAGTCACATTTATGTCAGTGCCCTTTAAACAGTAAAGAAATAACTCACACTGCATTCCTACCATAATGCCACTGATTAGCCTGGAAAGTGAATTTACTCATATTTTATTTACATAACTTTGCATGACAAGAAAGAGCTGGAGGAAGATTGAGATAGTATGAAAAACCCTACAAACCAAGCATTCAGCGGTCAAGCGTACATCACCACTTTGGATGGTCACTCATGGGAGAAATGGCTGTTGCTTCTTGGCTTGGTCAGACTCAATACACCCCTAGCTCCTGGGGTGACGATGCCAGCCAGCTGCAGGGCTCAGCAGCTGCTTTCCTTGACTATGGGAAATGTCAGACGACCTTAATAACAGGGTTTGTCACCTGTCTCTCCTGTAATTATGCCATTAATATTATAAGCATCCTAAAGCTGAGGATGAAAGTGTGGACTAGGGCTAGCACTTATCTAGGATTCCTATTAATCTGCATGTATGTGAAGTTTTCTTATCTAAAAGATGTCTGCCTTCATTAGGGCTGAAATTGTTAGATACGTTGTGTTCCCTGAAATACATGCCAGGGAAAGGACTAGATTTTAGCTTTGCAGCAGAGCCGTCACAGCAGCAGTTTGCAGTACCAATCTTCCACAAAATATACAAAGGGTCAGAACAAGCCCTCCTAGAATAAAACCTACCTACAGAGACTATGGAAAATGAATTCAGTGAGGGATTTCTCCCATTTTTCCCACTGAATTTTGCCCTTACTGTTTTTCTAGGGGAATGAGGTTACCCCTCTGCAATGAAGCTTCTGAAGAACTGTCCCAGACTTAGTCCCCAGGAATGCATGCAGAGCCCAAAAAGCCACCATGGTCCAGGATCAGCCACATGGAGCCCATATGCTCCTGTCAGAGCTGATGCTTGCTCGAGGCAGCTCTATCGGAGCCATACAATCAGGAACTCCCTCTGTTTGTGACGATGCCATATCTGATCCCTTCCTTCCTGAATATAAATAGTTTCATTCTCAAGAACAGCCAGTGAGATATTCATCATAATTTCATGTTGCTATTTTTAAAAAATAGATACACAGCTTTGTCATGCACAACTTCCAACAGGAAATATTTTCAGTTTGTGGGAACATAACTCTTACTGACCAATAAAGCATTCATGCCCCATTTTGCATATGTTTTATTACGGTTATCCAATTTAATATGGACAACTTAAAATTACCAATTTTATGATTGGGAAGTACTGAAGCATTTCGGTTATAGGCTTGTTATTTCATTGATTATTACTAACTGACTAGTGAATTTAAAGGATGTTTCAACTGGTAATGCTACTTTTTAGCCTGTGGACAGACTTGTTTCCATTAATATTTAAGAGGGAACAATTCTATCAGAACAATTGAGTTTATTCACCTTTTTCATTTTGTTATACCAGTGGTATATATTAGTTGATTCATGAACATTATACTTTCAATTACTGGCACTTCCTGAACATATAAATACAGAGTTAGATTCTTTGGATTCTGTAAATTTACTTTGTCAAACTTCCCAGAGAGAGCTAAAGGGTAAGAACGTTATCCTTCTGCATGCGTTTTCAATGATATTCATTACAATTTTTTTTTTCCATAATCAGAGGTGTTGGCAGGTCCCATGGAATACACACCAAAAGGAGTTACAGCCTCTCCCTAGGCTGACAGAAGCAATTCGCATGTCTCATGAGGGGAACATGCAGCAGGAGCTACCTGCAAAGAGCTATATGAGGCCGATGAAAAAAAACCCACAGCGCTTTTGAAAGACACTACTGACAGTCCACTCAGCTACAGAAGGACACTTGCTTTTGTCTCTTTCTCTTATGTTAAGCAGGAATACTTTTTGCATCCCTTCCCATTCACTTCCTAATTTCCCAGTAATATATTAATATACTTCTGACAATTTTTAAAAGCAGTCATTCCTACTGGTGAATGATGAATGTTTCTAAGTGAGGCCTATCTGCTTGTCCCAAATTCTGGGATAGGCCACCACCTACTTTGCATTTCCATAAAGATAGCACTGATGATAAATGGAAGAACCAAATACAGATCCTAACCTAAATCAGCCATGTAGCCTACCAGTAAGTAAAAGCTGAGAGGGAAGCAGTGGGAATGCATGCTCTTTTGGAGTCAAATCCATTTTCTTTTTTTCAAGCCAGAAGAAACAGCCTTTTCTGATTACATTTAATTTCTTAAGAGGGGCATCAGGTACTTTACTAGAAGATAATGTGACATGTTATTAAGTGCTAATAATTAAGTGTGGTTTTGTTAAAATATACAGTGTGTCATTCTTTTGAGCAAAAAGTGTATTAAATCCACATTTTACAAATCTGCAGCTTTCTTCCAGCTTATATCCTTCAAAAATAAACATGATTGCTTAACAATAAGTTACAAAGCAGAAAATACGCATTCCTGCTCTCCCACACATTCCTAGTGCATGTCATAGACAACTATAAGATGCACAAGAAATGGAGCCTAGAATCACCGTGAAGTCTTCAAAACTTTGTTCCCTGACAAATTTAGGAAAGGAACCTAATGTACAGGAAAATCTGGCTTTTCATTGTTAATTTCAATTTTTTTACTCTATCCTTTGCTGATGTCAGATATGATGATGTCATAGCAGCTGCTGGTGGTAGTGATTGACACCACACAGAAAAAGCCATGTTCTGAAAGACTGAAAAAGGTCTTTTCTAATCTAAACAACATCTACGATTCTATGAAGCAAAGGTTAAGCAGTAGGAAAGAAAAACATTTTTTCCTTCTATGCAAACAATTGCAGTGGAGTGTGCTGATACAATTTTTGCCTAAGTCTTGACTCAGATGCTTGCATATTGCTTTCATTCTAACAGTACACACGTAATTCCAGTCAAAACACATTTTTCTAATTTAATTGTAGATTTACTATAGCATTACAGAATTATGTACTTGTAAAAACACACAGCCAGCTACATGTGGTATCTGTATTGTGTGAAGTCTATATTATTATAGGTTTCCACATTAAAAACTGGTTTTGGTAACAAAAAATGAGTACACAAAATGTTATGCAGAAGCCAAGATGTTTAGAAATACAATCACTCAAGTTCTTAAGTAAAGCACAACAGCTCTTTAATATGTAGTCCAGAAGCCATTTCATCCTGAAGTTATATTTACCAAGCTGTCTTCAGCAGCCAATTATTTCCCTTTGTTTTGGCTAGGCAAGGAAAGATGTGCTCCAAACATATGAAACAGTGTTTTATATGCTTTCTGTATGATGTCTATATAAATCTTAGTAGTTAATAAAAATTACAAAGAATAATAAATTAAATTCATTATCTATACTCAAAGTTTAGTTATGAATTTTATTTCAAAATGTTTTCAGAATTGTACAGATGAGAGTTATATGTAACAACTTTTCTAAGAAGCTACATACTTAGTTGAGTATTTCCTTCTAAATAGTTAAGAGTAGTGTCTTCTGAGAATTTAGAGAGGCACTTCTTGGAGATGTAGAGATAGAGAAAAAGGAAAAAAGAGGCAACATCTGAACAACAATCCTTACACATCTGCAATGTAGATATTTTTGTGCTTCTCGATTGCTGCTATGTCATGCTCCAGTTGTTTCAGCTTTAATTCTAGCTCTTCTTTATGTATCTTCTTGTACCTGGTGTCTGTTAGTACTGGAAGACCCTGATATGCATGATTTATTTCCTCCCAGTTCTTTTTCAGCGCCTGGTGCCATTACATGAAAAGGAAATATATGAGAAAAACTTAAAGTAAGAACAGTATGTACATAAACTACTTGGTTTTCTGATTTATAATACATTTGCTAAGTGTCACTGCAATGTAAAAGTAATAGATAAGTACATGAATAATGTGTAAACATCTTAATTGGACCAAATTAATTAAATTCCTAAGACTTACAATACTTAGAACTCCAGCCAAAATTCAGCAGCAGTTTTAGGCCACCACCAGCTTAATTTTCTGTAATCGAGACTTTGTTCAGAGCATGGTCACCAAACTGATTCCTCAATACTTTAACTTCTATAAACTACTTTGAAAAAATCTGAGTAATTGCATTCCCATTCTAATCTACATTTACAGTAACAACTATAGGCAATTTATTTATCATTTAGACTAAAAACCTTGTTACTGACCCTATCGACAATAATTTCAGTAACTACTACCTCTCTTGAATGATGCTGTGTAAAGAATTACCTTTCTACATAAACCAAACCATATCCTCCATATATAAAACCTTGAGAATAAAACCTTACCTAAAAAAATTTAAAATGCTATAATCCAAAACTTATTCATAAATCTGTTAAGTCAACACCACAGACAACACTTTTATCCACCAATATACACTGAAAGGAACCAGACAGTGGTAGAAAAATAAAATTCAAATCTTGTCTTTATATCCTTCTTTATATCTCTTTATATCCTTTACAATTACCACAACTATTTCTCTTACTTTCTCTTCTCAAAAGTATAATCACAATCTACATATCCTATCCACATGTACGTGAGGACTTAGTAGAGTTTATCCAGTGCATCAAATGTCCTCATGAAAACTATCACAACTAACAAGGAACTGAGACAGCAATCGGTAAATAACATAACACACCTATCAGTGAGACAACACTTCTCCAAAATGTTTATGGCTCTCAGTTCTGTCACCTGAGAGGATATCACAAAGCATCTTCAAAAATAAAGAATTGAAGTTACTCTCTTGGGGACTAAAGTTTTCAACTCTTCTCCATAACTAAAACTGGATTCAATTGGCACACTGATTTTATGGCACACTGTGATTTCCAGCCTCATGTCCTCCATTATTATTTAGCAGCTTTTCTCACAGACCGGCTAACTGATGAACATACTGAAGTTAAACTTAGAGGGTTTATTCTCATACATATTTTGCTTTTAAGATTGTTGTTTCTATTTCAGAGCTCAAGGGCTCCTGTGCCTAAAAACTTGTCTTTTGTTGACTGTATAAGTTGATTTAACAGAAAAAAAATGAACTCTTTTGCCCACTCTAAGACAAATGTAATCTTTAATATGAACTAATATTTTCACAATTCAAACCAGTGTATTTATTGCATAGCAATTCATGCTTTTTGCATATTCATATTAAGAATCTGTGTTGTTCATAACGGTTATTCCAACAACCTTCATATACAAATATCTACATAAATTTAAAAACCCTACCGCTACATACGAAACTTAGAGCAACAAGGATATTTATCTACTGTCTTGTAATGACACTTGTCTTTGCTATCCAAGGCTGTGAAGTACTTTGATAAAGCTCATAGTCTACCAGGCATCAGGTACAGTTTACAAATATATAGGCATAAAAATAAATCTCATCTTTTCAAAAACTTCCATATAAGAGTCATTTGTAGATTCTTTAAATAATTCTTCTTTGTGTACATTAGTAAAAACTGGTTTGGAAATAATTGAAAACAGTGAATTTTAAATCATTAGAGCATACACTCATCAAATTTGCTCTATCCCTACAAAGTGGAGAGATCAAAAGCAGATCATGACTCTATAAAAATCTCCTTCACAGCTCCTCCAACAATGTAATATGCTGACCACTATTCCTATAGGCTAGATCACAAACTGAATATCCAACTCTATATATGGAATTCTAATACATGCTGGATCAGTGAGAAATATGTACTGCATTTATCAACATTCTCTTTTATTCTCATAAAATCCCAACCAAAGTAAGCATAATGGAGAGTTCAAAAAATCTTGGCACAAATTACTTCTCTTTATTTTTGTAAGGTCACGAGGCTTGATTTTGGTCTCAGGCATCTATTGCCACGTATTCTTTCAAATGAGATAGCGCACATGTGTTCACTAGCAACGTCAATTATTTTAAAGGACAGGAATTCCCATATGTCTGCAGCTGAGCACTGGGTAGAAGCCACATACCCTGGGGACACCACTTCCTCCTGACAATATAACTGTATAAGTAAGCCCATGAAAGTGCAAATGTTTTTGAAAAAGATAAAAAATAAAAGAAATACTGAATTAATAAAAAACCTAAAAACTTCAAAAATTTAAAAAATATTCCAGTGCATTAAATGCAGAATGGTGAGCAGCTGAACTCCCATGCCCTTTTTGCACATATATTTTTGCTGCATAGTTAACTTGTTGTACCGTCAGCTTGTCCCAGGCCTTTCACACCACAAAAATATCCCAATCTTCTTCAAAACAGCATGCTGTTACGTTCTTTATATTGCTGTCAATGCAATACCCTCACTTCTCTCCCATACTCCTTCCTAGCTTCTACTGCTTGTTGTACATGCAAAAGACCATTGTGCTGGACATTTCAGACCTTGCCAATTAACCAGTTTGTCTTTCAGGCAAGTGAGTTAGACACTGTTTTCTCTCTAGATTTTTTTTTTTTTTGGTGGGCATTCAGCATCTTAGAGCTGTCCATCTATCTATTAATGTATTAATCTAATGTATCTATTAGACGGATGCTAAGAGCAAGTTATTAAGGGACAGACTGATAAACAGATATCACAGTCACGTAAGCTCCATTTTCATAGGAAATTTGTCTAAAAAGTGGTCAGGACAAATTCCAGTTCAAGGGCAGGATATACTTTTAAAATGTCTCTTTTATGCTCTCCTTCTTTTATGGTGTTAATTCTCTTTAGAAAGTCTTGTGCAATAAAAACTGTACGAAAGACAGTATCCAGAACAGCTTGACAAAATACAAAATTTTCAGTCATAGTTCTATGACTATATTGCAATTTAATTCTGTTTTCTTTTTTTGCCACATCTTAAAGCATGACCTTATGCTTTAATCAGTGAGTTCACAATATGAAGATAGGAACTGCCAATAAAAGGAGCAATATTCTGCATTAGGAAAAAAATTGTATTTCTTCATTGGTAAGTGTCACTAAATCCATATTGGTGATTTTCTGCTCTTTGAAGTTTCACTGAAATTCCAAGTCATTAAGGCGGATAAGAATCAAACAGAACTGAAAACTGGATGAAAACTGTAGCTAGATCAGATCCTTTCAGTTGTTTACAACTGTTCTACAGCTCCATCTAGTGAAAAAGTAGCCAACTCACTCATCTCGCTTCAAAAACCAAAACAGTGTACTTTTATTATTTATACGGACTTACAATACCTTATTTAGTCTTTTGGACATGTTACTAATTACACTAAATAAAAATATGCACCTTCAGAATATTTGTCCTTTCTTCATCAGATAGAGTTTTCATGGCTTTCTTCTTGAGTTCCTCCAAAACACTGGCCTCATATTCTTCCTCCTCTCTCTTAATTTCTTCATTTCTCCGTGTCACGTATTTTGGTGTAACACCATAATTCTATAAGGAGAAGGAAGAAGTTCCTTATATGTGCTTTTAAGAAGGAAGCAAAGAGATGCCTGTCATCCATAATATATTACGTTTGCAAAAATAGCTTGAAATGACAATTTGTGCTACTGAGTACTAAAATCCTAAATCACCACGTTCTTACCAGTGTCAAACATGATTATCTTTGTAGCCTGAGAAAAATACATAAACTATTCCCTTCAATTTCTTTTTACAACCTTAGAAGACAATAGAATCCAGAAACCAAAATGTCTACTTATAAGAACTGATGGTTGAGCAAGGAGTTTGAAACCTGTTTATAACAGTGAGCTATTTTACATTTCTATGGTGTCAGATTCTATGACTGGAAACACTCCTTAGAGAATTTCTTTGGAAGGTCTTCCTGTATCCTGATTTTTGCTGAACATTGCAACATACAAGAATACATACATGAAAATTAGACTAGTTAAGAAGGATAAACTACCCCATACTGATGTGTTTCTGTGAGGAAAAAAGTAACTTCTGAATATCCCATATGTTCTTGGGGAAACACATCTATTTTGCCATAACCTTTGTAAAATGAAGCTCATCTAGCTCTGACAGAAGATACCAGAGTCTACCTTCTTTCTACTAAATGCAAAATTATTCACAAATCTTTTAGTGTCAGGTAGCACCACAACTAGCATTGTTTATATACATGTTTAGCCATGGAAAAGTACTGCAAGGGCTTCAGGTTCTTTTTGGCATCTTCTCTGTCATGAGTTATGTCTTATGTCATCTCTTTTTTTGCATAATGCTCTGTCATGCGTTACATATTTAGATAAGCCAGATTCTTGATGCATCTTATTTCCCTGGGTAAGGGATGGACTGTTCTTGTGCTTGGAGGAGGTTGTCCTTAAAAGCATGTCAGCTCTCCCAAGCTCTTTGCTTTCCAGAGCTGTCTCACATGGGATCCTACTTAGCAGTTACCCTGAATAAGCTGCTGTTTGCTTTCCTGAAGTACAGGGTTAATACGCTACCACCTGCCTCCCCGAGCTGGAGGGGATCTGGAACTGCTACATGGCCTGTGCCACCCAGACTACAACTGATTATCACACCCCTGACCAATTCTTTCGCATTTGTAAGTAGCAGAACCAGAAGAGCATGACCACTGGTTGGCTCATCCACCATCTGTGAAGAAAGCTGTTGCTGACATGCTTCAGGAAACTTTTTGGATTGCTTTCATCCTATTGTGTTATCCTTTCAGCAGCTATCAAGGAGAGTGAAGTCTTCCATAAGAACCTGCATCACGATCTGAAGATTTCCTCAAGTTGCTTAAAGCTATTTTAATCCAGTTCCTCACTTGACTGGGTGCTCCATAACAAACACACTTTTGACAGCCGCTGGCCTTTCCTCTGATCCTGACTCACAGGCTCAACCAGCCTGCTGCCAGTTCCATAGAAGAGCTCCATATATTTGAACAGCTCCTTCATTCAAAGGGCAACCCTCCTCTCTTCTTCCCTGCCTGTCTTTCCTGAGCAGTGAACCTTCATTCATCACAGAATTTTATGTCTCCCCATTAGATACTGTCTGGGTTTCCAATGCAAGACATGTGCCATTGCTTTAGAACAATCATTCTGCAATTTTTTTTGGCTGACAGCACAAGCAAATGAAAACAGAGCAAAGGCAAGGCACGAATCTAGTGCCAGTGATTTCTTCTTGATGAATTCAAGAGGTCTAACAGGAACAGCCATGATATCTAAACATCTCAAAAAGAGTAATAAATACTTCACAGGAGAATGCGATAGTGAACCTAAAATAGGCATTACTCGTAGTATTTCCAATATAATTTAATAAAACTTACCTTTTTTTTAATGTATTTTGGAACAAGCCCTGAAGGTTCAAGGGGATATTTATCTCCCTGTTTTGTATCAACACAAAAAGGTCGAGGCTTTTTAGGCACCCCCCTGATAACAGCAACTGCATTTTTATTTATAAAATTCTTTTTAATCCGAATAACTGGGCGGTATGTCCTCTGTGGCACTGATAATGGAAGCAATTTTTTACCATCCTCTTCTTTTTTTTCTGTAAACAGAGTATGGAAACATTCTCACCAATAAACTTGAAGAGATTTGCAATTTCATATTATTACACTTTTCAAAAGGGAAAAACTATGTACAGAATTACATAAAAGTAGGACCCAACAGCATCTATAATGGAAGAACTGCCTGTCAATGAACTGTGATGTATGTTTGTTTGGCCTAACAGAAGTTTCATAACCTAGGAAATACTATGTTGTTTCAGATGGGTTTTCCTTATTTGTCACTCATTTCCTCTTAACTGCAGTAGCACAGGACTCTTTCCAAATGTAATTGTAACTACTTTTAGTAGAGATGCTCGTTGTCAGAGCCCTTAGGCAACAACGGCCCCATCCAGTCTCACCTGGGGCATCCACCCGGGCCCTTGGGCTCAGGAACCCCATTTCGCCTGTCAACACCCAGATGAGCACTCTCAGTCATGTCTGCCCCTAGTCCTGCTCCTGCAGAGCTATGTGGAATCCGTGGAGAGACCCGGCCTGTAACTCGATTCTGCCTGGTGGTCACTGGGACACTGACAGGACAGACTTTCCTCACCCACCCGCTCTGCTGGCCTGCCTGACATGGTGGGACTGCACTCTCTTGGTGAGGTCTTTGTCCAGTCTGCATTGTGGTTGCCTTCAATGTCTGACTCATCTCTCCACAGGGAAGAGCCCTGCTCTTGCTGCTCCCTAATCCTTGTAAACAACTTCTCACAATCCTTTCTCCAGAGAATACAGAAACTCATCCATTTTAGTGTAATCTTTTCTCCAAGGCACCAACAGAAATTCAGTAGTCTCCTGAGTAGTCTCGCTTATAGTGAGCGATTAAGAATAATTATTTCTCATATTTCCCACTAGACTAGACATAACTCTAATTCATGATCATTACCACAAGTAATGATTTGATCCAGGTTGTCTGAGTTCATGTTCTTCTTTGGCAGAAAGTAAGTGTAATGTCACAAGTGACAAAGCTCATCCCTACAACAGCTGGTTTCCTGATACTGACCCCATGAAGCAGTACCTTCCTGGAGTTTGTTTTTACAACCCGAGAGCTGGTCATAATTTAGTACTGTAGGACACACGGACTTAACTCTCTACTGTAAAAAATACATTACATTGCATATATTTTCCGTCTACACTTACTTGGTGCTAGCTTGGGTTCCTTGGAATGCTTCTGCAGAAAATCATTTGGAGATGGCACTGCAACTTTTGCTGGCCCCATAGTTTTCCACTGAGATTTATTTTTCACTGCTTCATGTTTCACAAATTCTCTATATTTGGATATATACCTTAGAGGTTAAAAAATAGCCATAAAGAAGTTAAGGGTCAGGAAAATATTCAAAATACTTCTTCAAAGAATATACTTTTTTGCAGTAGTTCATGGCAAAAGCCTAATCTGTTTTGTTTTGTACTCTCTCCCAAATAAAGGACATCGTTCACACAGCCTCCATGCTAAGGCTAAACCTAGTGGTGCACTGATAAATGAGTTTTCTGGTTCTGAAGATAGCTTGATTCTTCCTTCTGCTCTTGTGTCTCTGAGGTCAGGATTATCACACTTGGAGAAATGACTACCAAATATAAATACTGAACACAAACATTCTGAAATTAAATAAAGACTAAATTTTGGAAATAAACTTCAGTATTGCTTGCACGAATTCCTTATGGTACATGGTGTCATTCTTGGGGTGTCCTGTGCAGAGACAGGAGTTGGACTCAATGCTCCTGATGGGTCCCTTCCAACTCAGCATATTCTATGATTTATGCTTGAGTAAAGATGTCAAATGTAGTCAGGAATTGTACAGGATGCCCTTGATCATCAGTTTTTCTTATTACTGTCCACTGTATCACTGTCCCAATGTTCCTGTTGAACTATCTGTTCAATGAGATATGAAACTATGAGAGATTCTATGAGATGGCTTACTGCTCTGAAATAGCACAGCACACTGCAGATTCCTTATATCACACAGATACGAGCCACGACCCTGAACAATGGTAATCAGTGGTGGGTTTGGCACTGAAACAGCTGATGTGAAAATCAGTAAGGGCTCAGACATGAAAAGCTGTATGCACATGGTATGCACACACTGCTGTTTTGGTCTAATGTTGCATATGGCATGGTAACTTCTGCTTTAATCAAAATCTCCAAAAGAAGCCAAATGCTGATCGTTAGCTGATTAGCAACATCTTGTCTCTATCTGAAGGATTGAGCTGTCACAGATGTTTGTCTGAGGAATCAGAACTCCCTGCTCCTGAAGCGAAGGCTCCCTCACTGTACTTTCATAATCTGTCCATCTTTAGGAAATATGTCATATTAATTTATGGTAGACAAAAGCTTATGAAAAACTGCATTTCTTTTACAGAAAAAAACATGTTTATGAAAAAAACTATGCCACGTTTTCAAGTAAGGATAAAACAGAAGAACGAAAAAGATTACATATAGTGCAACCCATTCTATGGAAATACTGAAACAGGAAAAAAGAAACCATGTAATGCTGGGCCACTGAATGTGTATCACAGTAGCAACACTGATAAAAAGCTCTTGTCCATGAGCTGCAAATTTGCAATACATGTATTTGTACTTGATCATAACATTAGAACATGTCAGAGAACTTCCTTAAAATTGTGGAGTTGTTCTGTCTTTTGGAGATTTGGTCTCCAAAATCAGAGAGAGGATTACGTGCATAAGACTACATATAATTCTTGAAATACTTCTAATTACAAGGAATGAGAGTTTATTTATTTTTTTCTGTTAAATTCATGGCAAACAGCTATAGACATTGCACAAACTCACCGAACTGAGAAATAATAGTATTCCTCACCATTTTCTAGGAGTGGCATTGTAAGCACACAGGAGAGAAAGGCACTGGCTTTATGAGAAGTGGGACCTAGTGGGGTTCACAGTTTTGGAATGAGAAAATGAATGAGAAGACACTGAGTTTCTTACATACTAGCATGAGGTAAAGACATCATTTGTAGACAGCTATAGACTTTGGACAAAGAGATGGGGAAGCTGTTATCTTTTCAGTGACTTTCCAGGCCAAGAAAGTGGCTCAATGCCACACACGAATATCATAGGGTTAGAGAGGGTTGCAAGGAAGAAAACATGGTTATGGGAGCATCAGAATACAATCTGTTCATCATTTAGCAAGGGAAAAAAAGACAATACATCTGTAAGAAGACAGATACCAACTTACCAAAGTTGGGGAAGATGAGCATATTTGCTGTGGTTTCATGAGCAGTACCAGTCAGCATAGAGTGAAATTTACATGATTTCATTTGGCAAAAAAAAAACCCAAACAACAAACTAGATTTTGTATGCATTAGTTAAAACTGGTCAGATCACACTATTAACCAGGTTCAACACTCCTGTTACCAGCTGAGGATTTGTCACATTGTGAACCTAAGCAGCAAGTATGGTGACAAGAGAAGTCAATGAGATAAGAAAAGGATTTAGTCAGATTATATCCAAGCCAAGGAATCCCTTGCCTAAACTGAACCTGATGGTCATGGAGTATCCAAACCTCTGAATGGTATTAAGTCAGGAATGGATTTAGTGTGCATGCCTTGCCATATTGTCCTTTCATCTTCCTCTGTCTTTAAAAGTATCTCTGTCCAACACTATGTCCATTCACAACGGAAACAAACAAAATCTTAAAAATCTACTTTTACATGGAAAAGACTCAGAACTAGGAATCTCACAAGTCTGAATCTTTTTACCTGAAACAGGATAACTGTCTTTGTCCTAATGAGTGTCACTGATACATCTACTTATTTTAAAGCTATTGAGTTACGACCTACATTACCCTTTCACTGAAGATGCTAAGTGTAACAGCCTTGTTTTATATAAATAGGCACTTGAAAAAAAACCAACACACCTGTGTAACTCTTGGCAAAAGACTTTTTTTATACTTTTAAGGTAAGAGGTGAGAAAGGGAAGCAAAAGAAACAATGTCAGAGGACACACCTGACACATGCAAAGCATGGAAATCAGAAAGCCCAACTTTTCAACTGCTCACTGAGAAGTTATTTTAAGTGCAAATAACAGAGATGTCACGTAATTCCTGTGCACAGAAAGACTGTTTGTCAATTATCAATGAACAAGATGACACTTAAGACACCAAACTGAATCATCACCTCATGGAGCAGACTGTAAACTCTCAGATCACAGAATCAATCAGGTTGCAAAAGACCTCTGAATTATGGAGTCCAAGCCAGGACAAAACATCATCTTGTCAACTAGACCATGGCATTGAGTGCCACATCCAGTATTTCCTTAAACACCTCCAGGGATGGGGACTACACCATCTTCCTGGGCAGCCCATTTCAGTATCTAATCACCCATTCGTGTGAAGAATTTCTTCCTAATGTCCAACTTACACCTCCCCTGGTGCAGCTGAGGCCATGTCCTCTTGTCCTGTTGCTAACTGCCTGGGAGAAGAGGCCAGCCCCCACCTGGCTGCACTCTCCTTTCAGGCAGTTGTACAGAGCGATAAGGTCACCCCTGAGCCTCTTCTTCTTCAGGCTAAATCCCCCCAGCTCCCTCAGCTGCTCCTCACTGGATTCGTGCTCCAGACCCTTCACCAGGTCCGTTGCCCTTCTCTGGACACGCCCCAGCACCTCAATGTCCTTCCTGATGTTAGTGACATCACTAACAGGAGGAATAACTATGCAAAAACTAGTTTGTTTGGGGGGGTTTTAATACCTGTTACCCGTTAAATGCACCTTGCCAGAACCAGCCACCCTGCCCGCAAGTGGTTCCATCACACCCACATACCTGGCAGGTTTGCCGGGCTGCTCCGGCCGGGGCGGGGGGTCAGAGGCGCCCTTCTGGACACTCTGCGTGGCCATGCTCCGCCCGCGGGATCCGGGGCACGGGGAAGACCCCACCTGTTTGTGGGGCTCTGGGCGCGGGGTGCCTGCCCCGCTGCGGGGTTTGGATACGGGGAAGCGCCGCCTCGCCGAGGGGCTCGGGGCGGGGCCGGCGGCTGTTGTCAGTTACCGGGGAAACCCGTTACGGCGCCATGAGGGGCGGGGCCGCCGCCACCTGTTCAGCGCCAGGCGCGGANGTCCAGCAGCTCCAGGTCCTGCCAGGACAGGACAGGACAGGACAGGACAGGGGCCCTGCCGCCGCCAGCGAGCGGAGGCGGCGGCCCGCAGTCCGGGGCCGTGCTGGCCGGGTGGGTGGGTGCGGTCCGTCCGGCTCCCTCCCGCCTCCCTTCCGCGCTTTGACTCCTTCGGGGAGCTGCTGCAGGAGCTTGGTTTGGGGGCTGGTCATGTGTCTATTCAAGTAACAAGGCCCATTTTTCACTAGAGCGCCTGTCACCGACACTGGTTGTTAAAACTGTGGGTCACGGCTAAAGATAGGTAGGTGCTGTCCACGTCCATGTTGAGCTGTATTGCCAAAACAAAATGTCACTGAAGGTATGGGTGAAAGCTCTGCTGCAGCAACCCCACCCTTTTGGCATGGCGTTTATATCTAAAGTTGGGTGGGTGGATCGTTTGAGCTGTTTTTACTGTTAAAGTTTTGGCAGTGGACAAAAAATTATTTCAAAGAAACGGGTTGTATTCAATGGTTGGAGCCTTCTGTGCACGTATGCTTTATGTGGGTGGTTGCAAAACTGGGTTACACTAGAATGGGTTGAAAGGAGTAGCTGAATAAAGGAATTCTCAGCAAGATTTTGCACCAGGTTAACTCAAGGTGATTTTAAACAATACCTACGGCCTAAATTCATAAAGCAGCCCAGATGTTACACCCATTATTTGTGTAATGCGCACCAAGTGACTGCAGCTCAAAGTTAATCTGTAGTGGAGCAGGGCATGGCAGGCAGAACACTGTGCTTGGCATGGTTTTTACTCCATTAGTTCACACACACAGTGCTTGGAATGCTTCTTGCATTCAAGAAATAAAGTCGCTAAAATATACCGGGTTTGGGTTGATTTACTCCTGATATAACTTTTTTACATCTGCAAGTTTAATATGAAGATCTCTTTCTGTCCCAAAAAAGGAATATATATGTATTTCTGTATGCACTGGAGTGTGTTACTATTGCAGTACAGCTTTAGAGTAATACTGGGTATTACAATTACTCTTCGCAGTTTGTTTTTCCTTTTTAATAACTATTACAAAAAAAACCTTAATTTGCATCTACACAGGATGATTGCCTTATGCTTTACAAGGATTGAGGAAAAAAACCTGTACAGTATGATATGCCCATCTTTACTCTGATCTGTGCCTTGTAATTACAGCGTGTTCACCAGGTCACAGCACTGAATGCGAACACAGAGACTTACTGTTTGCAAGCTCAGCTTTCCATAGAAGTGAGGAAATGCTCTTCCCCCTGCCCCCCTCTCAGTTTTAGGGAGATTTTGAACGTCTTTCCCCCTTGGCGCTAAACATCACGGACAAATCATGTGCTCCTATTAGTGCTGATATTGGTGTTTATTTCTCTAAGTAAACAAAGCACAATGTTGGGAGTTTCTTGCTTTGATGGAAATCCATCCTTCTTAGTTACTTTTTTTTGTGGGTAGAGTGTCCTCATGATTTCTCTCTCTGTCTCTGTCTCTCTCTCACCTCCCCTCTCTATCCCAAATTACATTCAGTACAATTCCAGTATAGGAGTTCTTCAAAAATCCCTTGCTTGGTTTGTCATCCCTTCAGAAGAGATTTGAATGCAACTCTTGCACAAGACTGTGAGTTATCTGTGTATTTAAGTGGGTCTTGCATTTGTGTTTTTAGAAAGAAAGTATTAAAAAAAAAACGTTTTCTTGGGAGGTGGGACAAATGCGTATTTTGTTAACATTTACAAGATTACAAGAAGGTAATCAAGGTAATTGTTGCTTATAAATGTGTAGTTAAAAGCAAGTCTACTAGAAGAAAAACTAATTGATTTTGAATTCCTATAAGCAATATTATTTGCAAACAGTATTACAGTGTTAGGCTTGGATGTCTTTTTTTACCTTGAGGACATGGACTGTTTGAAGGTGGATTTGTCAGTGGAAACTAGCTGGAACTATGCAGGAGAGGGGGAATGAGTCTTACTCTGAAAAATACCTCCTTGGCACTGATGAAGTTGTAGCTGGATTTATGTTTGAAGTCTTGTTCTAAGTTTTATATCCTTGAGGGTTTTTTCCTAGATGTTTGCTGAAGGACTAGTTACTGTTTGTTTTTTTTGTTTTTTTTCTTTCTGAAGCAGTTAAGTGGATTGTCAAGTTGTCTTGGAAAAAACCCCACGATAACTCATCAGAAGATGTTTCACATTTTTCAGTATCAGCCTTTAAGACTAATAACCCAAAACAGTCTTTCTAGCATGTGTTTACAACTGATGCTTTCAAGACCTGTTGCATTTGCACAGATATGGAAGTCATGGTTCTCAAGTCATTCTCTTCTTGGAAAGAAAAATATTATCCTGACGGGACCTCCAGGTGCTGGGAAAACAACAGTTGGGAGAATAGTAGGCCAGAAACTGGATTGCCCCGTCATAGACATAGATGACGATGTCCTTGAAACAACCTGGAATATGAGTGTGTCAGAAAAACTGCAGGATGTTGGTTATGAGGAATTTCTAGAGGAGGAAGGAAAAGCCCTGTTGAAGTTCTCAGCATCTGGAAGTGTAATTTCCCTTAGCGGGTCCAATCCAATGCATGCTGCTGGCATGCAGCACATGAAGAAAAATGGAATAGTTGTATATCTGGATGTGCCCACAGCAGTCATTATGAGCAGGCTGAAATCGAAGGAAATGGATCGTATCGTGGGCCTGTCTCCTGGTATTTCTCTCAAGGATATACTTCAGTTTAGGAAGCAATTCTACAAAAGGTGGTTTGACGTCCGTGTTCTTTGTGGGGGGGATATTGCAGCAGAGGTTGTAGCAGAAAAGGTACTTGATGCTGTGAAGAGATACCAAGACTCAGAACTGGAAACTTTCATTTCAACGAGGTCTAGTAGGTCTGGAAGGAGTACAGAAGAAGACTCTCATAAAGTATATTTCAGTGACGTTGTTACTCAGGGCTTAGCCCTTGATGGAGGACTCTTTGTCCCTGAGAGAGGACTTCCAGAATTCACTGCTGAAGAGTGGCAAGGTCTGATAGAAGCAACTTACGTTGAAAGAGCCCAGGTGATACTAGAAAGATGCATACATCCTGCTGATGTTCCTGCTTCTAAGCTGGCAGAAATTATTGAAACTGCTTATGGAGAAAACTTTAGTTGTTCTAAAATTGCCCCAGTTAGGCATCTGGCAGGCAACCAGTTCCTTCTTGAGTTATTTCATGGACCAACAGCATCTTTTAAAGATTTTGCATTGCAGTTGGTGCCGCATTTATTTGCTTACTGCGTTCCCAGAAGCTGCAATTACTTGATTCTGGTAGCTACTTCTGGGGACACAGGGAGTGCTGTTCTAGATGGCTTTAGTCGTCTCCATGACACTGACAAACAGAGAATTGCTCTGGTGAATTTTTTTCCTGAGGATGGAGTAAGCCCAGTTCAAAAATCGCAAATGATTGGCTGTCAGAAAGAAAATGCTTGGTCAGTGGGTGTCAAATCTGATTTTGATTTTTGTCAGACAGCTATAAAGCAGATCTTTACTAATTCTGATTTTACTGGCTTTCTTACAGTAGAATATGGAACAGCTTTAGCTGCAGCAAACTCCATAAACTGGGCACAGCTGCTTCCTCAGATAGTTTATCATGCCTCTGCATACCTTGATCTTGTTCATCAAGGTATTATTTCTTTTGGAAGCCCTGTAGATATTTGCATTCCTACGGGAAACTTTGGCAACATGTTAGCTGCTTTCTATGCTAAAATGATGGGAATTCCTATTAGAAAATGTATTTGTGCTTCCAATGAAAACAATGTTTTGACTGACTTCGTAAGAACAGGTGTTTATGATTTGAGGGGAAGAAAATTAATTTCCACTTTTTCACCAGCAGTAGATATTTTGAAGTCCTCCAATCTTGAGCGATACTTACACCTGATTGCTAATGAAGATGGACAACTGGTGACAGAATTATTTAATCAGCTGGAAAATCAGGGCCAGTTCCAGCTGCGGAAAGATCTACTTGGAAAGCTTCAGCAGGACTTAGTGGCTGGCTGGTGCTCTGATGAGGACTGCCTGGCTGCCATTCACTCTGTGTACAGTACTACAGGTTATATTTTGGACACACACACAGCTGTTGCTAAAGTAGTTGCAGATCGATTACGAGATAGAACTTGCCCAATTATTATTTCATCTACAGCTCATTATGCTAAGTTTGCACCTGCTATCTTGAGGGCCTTGAGGATTGCAGAAATAAATCAGAATCCATTAAGTCAGCTACACTTGCTGAGTTCTTACAGTGCTCTGCCTCCAATCCACTGGGGCCTATTAGAGACCCTGAAAAAGACAGGAAATGGAGATCACCAGGTCTGTGCTGCTGATATGAATGTGCTGATGTCCCATATAGAAACCTTAATTCAAAATCATTTTATGAAAGTTTTTTGAGCAACTGATCCAATGTCCACAGTTGCAGTAACTTCTTAACAAGCTGCATGTTTTACTAAAGCCATCATTCATCTGGCCTCTGTCCAGTCCACAGCATATCACACAGTTTTATATTCAGTTGTCAAGCTTTCAACAGTATTTGTAAGTAACATGTGTGAGATTTCTGGTGGCAGTGAAAGGTTGTGAATCGAGAGTGTAAAAAACTGGAAGAGCGTTTTGCAGATCATACACAGAGATGCCAGCACTGCTGGCTTTCCTTGGCAGTGCTGTCTCCTTCACAGACCTGAACCGTCGTCGATGGAAGGAGGCAGATAATGAAGTCTGACCTTTCTGGAACTAATAGGTCTGGTTTTGTTGCAACAATGATGTGAACCTTTGGTCAGTGGATGTTTAATTAAAATTTAACTCATTTCACTTAGGGCACTGAAACATAGTAAGATAATATAATGGTGTTCATATGAGGTTGTTACTAATGGTGTTACATAATGGTGTTACTAATGAGGGTTGATTTCGCTGCAAAGATTAAAGTATCCTTGTATTGTTAATCCTTGAACTCTTGAATTTTGTGATATATTGCCATTTTGTATAACGTTTTTTATGTATTGTGTAGCCAGTATCTAAGTAAAAAAATCTGGTCATTTTGTTTTTAACACCTTTTTCTCCCAAATATTTTCTTGTGTCAAATAGAATACTCTATTGAATAGTAATTCAATATTTTTAATATATTTGAGGTGTGGCTCTTCCTCCAGTGTCTTGTAGTCTCTTTCCTAGCTGTTTTTTATTTGAACTTTCAACTTTAGAATCTCTTTTTTAGTACTATAGAAGAATCTGATAGTAGTAGAATCTGATAGCCGTCTTCTTAAATAAGAACCAGACTTCACCACTTATTTACATATATTTTTTGTATTATTTTATCTTTGAGATCATATAGCTTTTCTTGTTCTAATTACTTATGTTTTCATATCTTTCTTAAATTTATTTCCTTGATGTTCTAGTCTAATCATGCTTTTCATGAATTAGTTTAAGAAAGAAGCTTCCCAAGTTACTTGGCATCTTATCAAGGAAAGTGAAGGATGAATTCCAGTGTGATAGCATCAGAAGTGTTCATTATGTAACCTAAAATAGATCTATGTGGTTTTGCTAATGACAGGCTCTTTGCTGTTTTTTTTCTGAGGAAAAAAAATAGACTGGGTTGTCCTAGGAGATCATGTGGTTATGGACGAATGTATTCTGCTGTTTGAAGACTATGTTTCGCAAGAGCATAAACTACATTTCACACTAGGAGAAATGGTAAAATGATGTATTAGAAGTTTTGAGTGGCATGCAGTTAGAGGTAAAGAGCTAAGAGCCTTCAAATTTAAGGACATAAAGCTATGGGAAGTTGTTTCCCACTAAGATTCAAATAATCTGATAATTGATAACATTTTTTTTGCCTCTTCAATAGGCAACATTTCCTACATGTCAAGATTCACTCAGGGCTTTGAACTGTTGCCGTATCCGACAGCTTCCTCTGTGTGCCTGCTTGTACTTTTTGCCACACTAGAAGTGAACAAGACACCATCTAGCAAACTGTTTTAAAGAAATGTCATTTCTTCCAGCATAAGGTAAAAGTCCCAAGCATGATGTGTCTTTGCCACAGTGAATCCATATACAGTATCATTAAATATAGCTGAGAACATTGGTGTGACACAGTAGCTTTCTAGATTCTCCCAGTCTTAGATACTTTTTAAGGTCCTTTCTAGTTCTTTGCTCAAACCTCATTCACTATTTCTGCAGTAACTTTGAAAAATAACTTTTTGTTTTCATGGAATTGTGAACAGACCAGGTTGGAAGTGACCTGAAAACATCATCTGGGCCAACCTTTTTGTGACAAAGGGATCCTAGATGAGATTAGCACCCTGTCCAGTTATGTCTTAAAAACTTCCAGCGATGGAGACTCTTCCACATCGCTGGGGAGATTGTTCCGGTGATTGAGTGTTCTCACTGAAAAAATTTGTTTCTTATACCAAAATGAACCTTCTCCTGGTACAACTTTCACCTTGTCATCTCCATATGGCTCCCTGTGAAGAGAGAGCCTCCGATCTCTTCCTAACCACCACTGAAGTATTGGAAAACTGTGCTGAAGTGCCCACTGAACCTCCAGTGTGAAAAGATCTGACTCATTCAGTGTCCTCATAGGGCAGGGGAATTTTTGTCATTTTCCAAACATGACATGAGAAAGACCATGATTATGTAATTAAAAAAAAATCCAAGTTCTGTAAGAAAAGGTTGCATAAGCATATTGCCAAGAAAGAAGCACTGCTTGTATCAGTGATAAGTGAACATCCACCTTGTATTTCTGTATGTTTCAGTTTGATTCTTACAGTAATTCCAAGTGGTAAAAAAATGCAGTGCTTTCTCTGGATGTGCTCAGTACAAAACCAGAATTCTAAATCCTGACGAAAACCCTCAAAACCAAACAAACCCAATTGCCTGGATTGAATTACTGGGATGGGGTTTGGTTTCAGCGTAAGGACTTGGTCGAAATCCTGCAGTACCTGGTTCCATGAGACTTAGTGCCATTTGACGTCACAGGGCAGTTTGTCACACACTGTTAAAATACTTTATAGAAACATCTTCAAAGAAGAGCTTGTTTTCTTAGAAAATACCTGAAAGGGAAGAGCTGAGATTCTCAACAGGATAAGACTAGAAGCCAACGTCCTACCCTGAGATAATTCAGTGTTAGGTAAACCGGTCAGAACTAAACTAGCAGGGGATTTATTTTGGCATGACTTAATCATTATTTCAAAGTTCATGGCGGTAACCCAAGCGTGGTTTGAATTTCTAGTTGCTGCTTTCCTATCACATGAGCCATTATAGCAGTTGATATAAATTAAATAAGTAAAAAAATGAGCACTTGTACTTAGGTAAGGCCTTTTAACGTGGACTTAAGGTGTATAAGGGCAGTGGTTAATGAGCACTTACAATATTAAACATTTCTCAGAGTGTCTGTTAACTTCAGTAAACTATTTTTGTGCACTACATCTGCTTGTGGATCCTAGTAATGGATGTTATAAAATGCTGTGGTAGTGGTGTGATCATGGATGTACACAGTATTTGTGACCTGATGCTAATGCTGTGTTCTGGTACCTGTAGTGTACAATCTTCTGTCCTGCAGGGCCTGTAGGAATGGAAGGGAAAAAAATTCCAGCATGCTTAGAATAGCTGGCTGTGGGTACATAGGATAGTGGAGGAAGCAATCTTCCTTTCTTCCCAGCCCAGATTTTCTTAGTGTCAACAATATACTGTGGTTCAACAAGTATTGTGCTACTGTTATGGTCCTTTTTTTCTCCACTGTCAGTATTATGAAAGATTCAAAAGGCATTAAAGAGTAGGCATAAGTGGCCTTTTTTTTGTCTTGTGTGTTCAGTGTGCAGACACTGTGCACACTGAAGCTGTCATACATTATTTTCTATTGACTTCTAAAGGCAAAAGTGGTGTGCCAATGGTACAGAAAAGCAAATCTATGTAGTTCTGGTTAGCAGGATTCTTTAAGCCATTTAGGTTTGCTGTATACACAGTTTGCTCCTATTTGTCTAGCAGGATGTTGCAGTATCAGTCAATAAAATCCAGGCTGACGGAGAGTGTGAGCGTGCAGATCTACACATTTCCACTGGCTTTGTTGACCCACAGTAATAGCATAGCTTTAGTTAAGCTGTTTTTCTTCTGTATAGATAAATCTTTGCTGTACACTTGCTACTACATGAAAAACCTTAAGGACAAATTTTAAAAATGTAAGGACAAATATAATGTCTTTATTTACACTTTTTATTATAAGACTATTTATGTGGAAAATGCTTTGTTTTGCTTACACATGTACCAGGTGCTCATTATTTGCCTTTAGTCACAGTCCTTCTTCTCAGGGTGACAGAGAGTGATGTGAGTTAAAGGATGACTAGACCATCAGAGGATAATTCTGTTTTCTTAGTATTTTATTATATAGAAAGGATTGATATTTATAGTTTTGTGGTGATGGAATATTTTATCTGATGGAACTCTACAAGGAAGATTCTTGTTGTTCAAAAGGTCAGCTTTGCTTTCAAGGACATCAAGAACAGACATTGCTATTAAGTATATCATGTTTGGCATACCTGAAATACACATTACTCATTTGTATCCACTCTATTTTTTTCTAAATAAATACTGCAGGATCCACACTATAGCACTTTCTTTGCAAATATGTTTGTAAATCCTTATCAATCTGCTATGAAGAAAATCTACTAAAAGAAGTGGTTTTGGAGTTTGATATTCTTAAGTCTTGAAAGATGTGCTCCATCCTGTATTTCCTTGAAAGTTAGGGGTATAGTTGATGACAATCTAGTAATTCACTTTGCTGAGACTAAGGTTTTAGTGAGATAATCTGCATCATTCTGGAAGGAAGTATGCGTAAAAAAAGAAACACAGATCAAAAATAGCAAATGTCTAACCACTCTGTTTACATTGCACCACAGACTTGTCCAGTGCTGCATGGAAAGCCTGTATTCTGAGGATTAGTATGGAAAAGGAAATCTCTGACTGTTCAATGTTTCTTATTCGCATTTAGTTCGGTGAAGAGATGAGCTAGTTGTCCGTTAGCTGTTGTGGAGCAACTTTGGTACACTTTTAATATCATTTCAGGATCATGGGCTTAAAAATTACTTGAATGGTTTAAACAGCAATGAACAGTTAATGTCAGTGAATTAATGTGAATGGGCCATTGATTCTGAACATGTATTAGCAGCTTAAGGAGGGTTTAAATGTCACTGTGTTTTTTCACAGCAGTTACAAATGTGCTCAGCTTTCTTACCAGAACCGGGAAGCTGTTGCTTCAGATTTTTCAGAATGTAGCAATCTAAAAGACAGCTGTCTTGGTCTTGCTCTCTAACTTAGCTAAAACTTTTGAAGATCTCCCAGATGTAGATCTAAGCTGTTCGTTCCTTTTACTCAAGAAGACTTTATTCCCTGATAAGTGTTTAAAATGCTGTCTAGCCTCTTTCTTGACAATATAGGAAAATTATTCAGCAGAATTAAGAAAATACCTGATTTACTTGCTTATGTATGATATCTTACAGAATTTAACCAAGGAGAGCATCCACAGTGTATTCCTTGCACAACATAGGAACACATTTTTCATAAAAAGTGTATCTCAAGTTTCAGAAAATTAGGTACATAGCACCAGAATTGTTACTCTAGCATTTTATTTAGGTATTTTGTCACTGGGATTTGGAATATACTTAGATTTTCAACTAGTTTCTTTTATTTTAAAGAAGTTATTGTTATAGAAACATGCAGGGTATCACCCCCAAATTTAAAATTCGTCATGACAATAATTGAGTAAAACCTGAGAGAACTCAAAATGTAAATCAGAAAGGAAAGACTGAACAGATTTGTTATATGCGTTCACACAGGATTTGGCTCTTAACCACAAGTTTATTAAGAACATAGGAGGAAATAAAGTAATGACTGTTCAAATCTACAAATGCCACAAAACTTAAATACTAAGGAGCCACTTAATCAGAGCAAGATTAATTGCTTGGTTAGGAGCTGTAAGCAATTTGCATTTCATTCTGGCCTAAAGTAGACCTGTGTTTTTAGAACCATAGAGGTTTGAGAACATACTTAGCAAGTTGAACAATTTGTGGTAGGAAATGCTGACTTTGAATGGTGTCTGAGATGTGCATTCTCAACCGAACATGAATTTTCAGCATGCCTTGTGGCAAAAAGGACCAGTGAGATCCTGAGGTTAGAAATGGGAATACTGTCAGGGAAGTGATATTACTGTAATATTAGTGTTTGGTGTAACCTTTTGGACGAATATTATGCGCAATTTCAGTAGTCACAATTTTCAGTAATGCTCGGAAGTTGGACAGAAAAGAGTCATGAGAGCAGTAAAAGTATTAAAAAGAAGCACTGGCATGAGAGTCTCAACAAACAGAATCTGCTTAGCTAAGTGAAAGAAGAATCAGCCTAGACAAACCATCTTCGGAGAAAAATTGTTAGTAAAGAACTGTTCCACCTAGCAGAGCAAGATCCAGCAAGTCTAAGCTGAAGTTGGACATGTTACAAAAAGAGATAAAGGTACGTAACAGAACAGTAAAGTCATCCCTAGTCTGGACATATTAGATGATTTCCTGAAAAAATGTGATTTGATAGAAAGAGGACTAATTCAGTCAGACCCATGTTACACAGGAGATCAAACCAAACAATCACAAGTCATGTTTGGCTGCCCCAGGAGTAACTTGCCTGTTAACAAAAGCGTGAGCAGCATTTCACAGAGGTTTGAGAGCTAGAGATTGTGAACTGATTTCAGTTCTGCTGTGGTGTGATCAGTACACAGAGCAAGTTGTGCACTAAATAGGCTACTGGGTATGTTTAGCCTTGTTCTTTCTGTCTCTAGAGAATTGCAAATGGACTACTAATGCACACCCTGACTTATGGCTGTTAGGATATGGCTCATTAGTTTTAAATTTCATTATACAATATGCCTTATGATAGTTTGGGCTATATATACTTTCATTATGAAAATGAGGTGAATAGCACAGGAGGAAAGTGTCTGTGTAAATGTCAGCTTTATTGAATGTAGCTAATTATTATTTATTTTTCCAAGCTTTTAAAAGTTAGAGATATTTTAAAATTTATTAGATGCTTTTGGACCCCTTTTCTCTCTGCTTTTATAAGCAACTTGCAATCCAGTGGCCATTTTCAATTCCTTTTCAGCTCATAACAAGATTTATATGACAAATGGAAAAATCCAATGCTTCCTTTTTGTAGTTAAACTTGAACTTTTATATACCAATTAAAGCTTAGAGAAGGTAAAATGTACTCACAGGTTCTGCTCTAGCAACATATTTTGATTAAAACATGTTTTCTTCATATTTTAAACTAATTCACTAAATTATATCTAAATAGAGCAGACATTTAGTGGACTTTTTTACTAAGTATCTGTGGCAATCTCATTCTGTTTAAAATGCTAATAAATGCATCCCATCTCCTAATGAAACCAGTGCTCCCTGCATAATTAATTTTCATTTTATACAGATGAGGATGGGAAAGCCATATTCACAGTAGTTTTCAACCAGAAAGGTTAATAAAAGAATTCTATGCAGTTCTGAAACACCACACAAGTGGCTCATTTCTGCAAAACTGGTATATTGCAAGTAAAAATTTTAGTGAAATTTACCTGGAATCGTTGTTCCATACAGCTTTTATCCACAAGGTGGCATTCCTAACAGGAGTTTGCTAGACATGGTCATTTCTTGCAGTTTTTGAAGGGCTGTAAGTGAAAGGCAGTCATAACAATTTGTAATATTATGTGAGCTCTTTATGTTTTCATTTTTATCAAGTGTGAGTAGTTTAAGTCAGAAACCTTAATGACAATTAGGTCAGTACTCATTGATATGTGGAGTATCCAGAAATATGCGATGGTTCCAGATTACAAAGCAACACATTCATTCATGGCATTATATGCTACTAGAGACTTTTCACCTGTAAATCTGGAATCAGTTTTGCTTTAATGAAAGAGTCTGAAGTAATAATTTACAAATTCTTTAAATCAAGAGCACAAATAATACCTAGGTGTTATATGCAAACCCCAGTGTTTGGTGTTTTGAATATGATGTGGCGTATGGAGCTTGTAGTGAGTTCTGGGTTAAGGAAGAGCAGATAACAGTGTTCTTGGGAAAAAAATTGTATAAATTATGTCTTGCTCTGCAGGGGAGGATTTTTCATAGTTTAATGTTACAATGTCCAAGCAACTTATTTTCATGTGCCTGCCATCCAGGTTGATAACTGAGTCCACTGGCAGCTCTGCTTTTCTTCAGGATTTATATAATTTTCAGTTTCTTGTAATCATTGTATGCTAAATTCAAATACTTTGTTACTGTTTTTCTTTAAATGCAAGCATGAAGGGAGTACAATACAACCTGCTAAACCAATACAAGTGCACTAAATTTTTTTATAACAGGAACATGCATATTGTACTTTTCTCCCCCATGGTTAAGGTCCTGATCTTACTTTGCTTCTTTTGCTGACTCTTTAAGATCAAACCTGAGCTAAATAATCATTTATATTTCCATTCTAGCTGGTGCCCTACTTTTGTTTTGGTTTGCAAAAAAAAAAGACATAGCCTAAAGTTTCTGCTTAAACTGTAATCCAATGTAAATTGTGGAATTTTTTTCCAAGTCTATATCAAGTCAACAGAAAGGAATATGAGCAGCTTTTTGTTTGGTTGATCTATTGTTTTGTGGTAGCAAAACTTCTGTGGAGTCTTTTCTAATGCGTATGTACATTTCCTGCTAATCTCTCTGCTCCATGTGCCGACCCCTACTGATGCCTCAGCCCTCTGGATTTGGTTCCTGTCACTTAACACAGCTGAAAGGACAGAGCAGCGGCTGCACCAGGCCTGACACTAATGACAGCCTTTCTGATTTAGTGGGCACTACTTTGACATTAAGCAGATGTTCTTTTGCCTAACATGCTGTTGTACCTCTATCATCTCTCAAAGATGGGTCTACACAACAGAATATGAATTCCTCTTCACTGAAAGCGCTTGTCATTCAAAAAAAAACCCCACTTTCAGAATATTTAAGATGGTAGAACCTACCTGCTTGTTGAATCTGGCACAAGGACTGTAGAAGCAAACCTTCTGAGCTGGTAGTATCTCATGCTGAATACCAGTAAAATTTGAGGGCCTGAACATCTCCCACATGCTGCAAATTTTAAAGAAATATGGTGAAAATTACTACTTCCAGGATGTGGAAATGTCTGGACAAAGAAAGTTATACATAATAATTATGAAGTGTTAATGAGGAAGTAAATGATTTGTTGTTGTTATTGCCTTTCAAGTTGAGCTACACACTGAATTTTCGTTATAGTTGTTAGGCATAGCAGTAGGTGAGTAGATGGGGGCAATATTCTTCTGAGAAGAGCAAGAAGCCTGTCCCACAGAGGAGGTTTAGGAAAAACAAATATGCAAAAAAATAAATTGAAAGAAATGTTCTCTGCTCTGATGGCTGCCATGTGGAAAGGGCTTATTGCAAAAGGTGGTCTGTAGATAGAACTGTACACAGCTATACAAGGGAACAGGTTAGTCGAGGTAATGGCAGGGTTCAGGGTCCCCAAAAGCGCTGTAATGTGTGGAGTGTGATGGACATCACCAGGAGAAGTCAGTAGTCTGGAGCATCGCTGATGTTGCTTCTGGGACATCTCATTGTGTCGGATCAAATGGATATGTACTCCAACTCCCAGAAATGGGGGAAAGAAATTATGCTGAATTTGTCCTTTTGCCTGAGGGTCTCTCACTTATGTGACAGGGATGATAAGTTCATATAACCAAGCACTTGCAGGTAACACTGTCAGAAAAAAATGGCTATACTGACTGCAGACAAATAATAGTTCTGATACTTCATGATGGATCTGGAAATTGCTTTGCTAGTACAAAGCACGTCAGGGGCTAATTTGATGCGGTTTATTGCTTGCAAGAGGTGGATTATAAATGTTCAGAATTGCATCTTATGTAACTGCTGCTGGATAAGCATAGGTATGAGTAAGTGTGAACTGGGAAAGGAAAATGTGATACTGGGAACTGTAACCACAAGTATTATCACTTCCCATATGTAACAAACTTATGCCTAGGGCAAGGAAGCACAATTACTGAGAGAAGCTGTGTTTGCTCATGCAGGTGATTTTATTGCTGTAAGTGATTTATCGCTCTGGATTACATTTTTTGATGAAAGACTTTTCTGGAATGATTGTACTCCAAAGAAACTTTGGAGTTGTTTACTTTCAATAGATGACCAGGTCTGCCTGTCGAAAATGTTAAATTTATAAAGTACTCCCATGAGGGTTTTAAATTGGTGGAAGACAAAGAGTTGTTATGCAACATGGAGGTTTGCTTCCTTGAATTAGTCATATAATGTCTTTCAGTCTCTCCCTTTCACTTCCTCAGTCTCAGAAATCTACAACTACGTATTTTAGAAAATTATCAGATACTTAAATATTTAATATACTTCCAAATTGTATGATTTTACTTTCTCTGTTATCAAAAGAATATGCGGGATTCTCTGAATTTATACTGGGTGCTGAAGATACACTGATGATTTCTAAAAAAACAGAAAAACTGTCCTCACTTCCTTTACGAAAGGCAAAAAGATGTTACTTTTTCAAGTTGTTAAATCTAGCTTTTAAGTCCTGATTCCAGGAAGTGTGCAGCACCTGAATTGCCAACATCTCTGTTCCTTGTGCTCCTGGGTCACTGATGGTAAAGTTCTTACTTTCTTATGCATTTATGTTATTGTGAAAAGAGATAGTTATAAATCTAGATCCCTTCCTTCTCAGAGGGATCTGAATGCAAAAGAGTTATCCACCGTGTTACTTTGGCCTGACACTAGATTTACTTTACTAAAGACAAATCAAACCTAATACCCAGTCAACTCCTGTTCAAAATACAGTGATGAAGCTGAGTTGGAAGATATTGAGTGCAAAATGAACTTTTTAGCACTGTATAGAGCCAGTATAAAAGCTAGTTGAAAACTTCTTCACAAACTACTAAGATCTCCGTAGTGCCAAATATCAAACAAATTGTTACTCATTTCTGCAAGGCACAGCTGACAGCTGATGGAAGAAATAGAAATCACTTTTTAAAAAAATCTGTCCAAAATAAAATTTGCCTTCGGTGAGCACTTAGCTTGTTGTGCTAAGCCTCAGGGTGAAGAGTGGATCTCCCACCTCTCATGGTGGTGGCTCTTCAGTCAGTTCAGGGACAGCAGAAGCATCATCTTCATTTATGAGGTTTTTTCCTTGTATTAATTGCATGATCTGCTTCATTAATCAACTTACATTTACATGGAACAGCTTAAAAGTAATTGTGCAGCTGAGCAACTGATGAGTTATTGTGCCTTATGGCTACTGTGGCTGTGTGGGTAAGGACCAAAAAGACAAAAATTGGTCTCTTTAACCTCCAATGTCCCTTAACTCTCCTCCAATGAGTTTACTGTCACTTTAATTTAAGACGTATTTTGATCACTTTATGAAAGCAATTCTATGATACATTTATCTCCAGTTCCCCAGAAACAATTGGCCAGTCCTGTGTTCCTAAAGTCCCTTCTGTACATTGCCTTTCCTTTTTCAGTAGCTGTAGTAGATGTTGTTACGGATGATGCTATGTGTAGATCTGGTTTTGGAGGATAGACAGAAGAAATAAGCAATGTTTGGAATGTCATTGAGACCACCTTGGTAATTTTTTTTGGTTTGCAAAGCAGATGTCTCTGTTATGCACTCAAATTCTTCGCCACCACCCGTTATCATAAAGTCATTTTAGCATAACTATTTTTTAATTCTCTAAGCCTTTTCGTGGGACAATTTAAAATCAGTCTTTGTAGGATAAATTTCACTTTATATTACAACTCAAAATACCAGAACCATAAATTTTTAAAAAATAATCTTGTAATAAGCATTTTGTAGTTAGTGTAATTAAGTTCCTTTCAGGCTGGTACTTGGACTGCAAATCAAGAGTTTTATTTTCCTTTTGGAATCAGGTACCCTTTGAAGTGTTCACACGTAGGTTCTGTGAACTGTGTTGTCATTCTGTGTTGTGACACTGTGTTGTCACTCTACTTCTGTCAGCAGGATTTTAAAAACTGCCGTGAGTTCTGACTGGAAGGAAAAGTGTATGTATGCAACAATTTTCAGTGGAAAGGAAAACCAGAAGACATTATTTTGTTATTATAACTTCACCTAAGAGGAGAAGAGGTGCATATGTATGTGTGTGGATATTTGATAAGTTTATATCTTTCTCAGAAAGCTTGAAAGTTGTGATTTTTTCAACATTTCACCTTGATATGAGGATGCTGGGGTTTTTTTTTCCCCACCTGACTCCTACCCAAATTCATAAATGAATGACACAAAAATTTTAAAAGTCAAACTTCACTATATAGAAAGTAAAAAATGGGGGGGAAAGAGCAGCAAAAATCAGATCCAGTGAATACTCAGAAGCTGGACGCAATTCTGCTGAGTATCTATAAATTAAAGCCCAAGATTTAAATTCTGACCCCTTAAACAATTCCCTTAACCGTGGCCATGACGAAGGCTTCCTTGAGCCTTAGAATCTTACTATAAAAGTGGAGCTGTGGTTTTCTTGGGAGATTTGTATAAATGCCTGCTGCCTGTGAGGCTAGGTACCAGGGAAACAGCTTTTGCAGGGAGGGTTGAGAGGAGTGGTTCTGCTTTTTGTCTGGCAATAAGTCTGAGCTAAAAGAGGAAGAAATCATTAAAAATTTTATTTAAACCCTCAAAAATTGTTTTTAACATGGGATGAGCATTTATAGTTTAGCAGTCTGTTTATCTGAGGTTGTACAATTTTATGTATATGCACATGTATATATAAAGTACATGCATACAGATTGTGTATGTATTTCAGTTTGTTTTGTGCATGGAATATCATGCTCACTGGATCATTGTGAACCATCTTGACTGATGCATCTCAAATCATGTGTTGAAAGAGATGTGCATCCCTGTGGGTACCAGTCTTCTGCATCATCACATCCAGATAGGATCTGGCCCATGCAGTTGTCCTTCCTACTCAGTGCGAGTTTGATGTCACAGAGGGACCACATGACTTCCCTGAGCTGTGCTGTCAGGTTCAGGGCATCCGCAGCCCAGGGCTCCAGCTGGCCTTGACCCTTGCCTGGTTTTGTGCAGCTCTGTTGCCTGACCTTGGTTCACTGTCACTGAGGAAGCTGTCGCTGAGCTCTGAGAGTTTGTAAACTGAAATCATGCAAGATAAGAAAAGTAAAAACAGGCAGAACTGAACATGCTGAGCTGGGAACACTCTCGGAGATTGGGGACAAATACTGTCGTGGAATCTAAAAATCTAAGGGAGAAAGCAAAGACTTAGAAGATGGCATCTCTGCAACTGTGAGGACTTGAACTGATTTACTGGAGTATATTGACATGAATGAAAGGTCTTTCTTACTAAATACAAAGTGTGCAACACCAATAAAAAGCAACAGAAATCACTTTATATGCTTTTTGCTTTTTTCCCCCTCTCCCTTTTCCTTTTCCGTATGGATCCTCATCTCATCAGCTCCCTCCTGACCCATCTGAAGGATGCTTCTCTGATCAGCCTCTGGTCAAAAGTGCCTCTTGATACCCTTTACTGCTCTCATTTCACTCTGTGAGTCATACAACCCCGAAGGCACTCTTGGCATGTGGTACTGTTCTCTCACTGCTCTTGACCCCAATGTCCACACTGGCATGGTGTGGTGGCCCTGGAGCGCTGCAGTGACCAGCCATCCCCCTGGCCACCCGTAGAGGTGGCCAGCTTGGCATCAGGGCTGGAGGAGCAAGAACGACATTCTCAGCCCTGATGTGAATGTCTGGGGTCGGGTTAGGGACTAGGGGCCCAAAATGCTCTACACTATTGCTTATACAAGCTTCCAGGTGAAAATAACTCTGGTTTCTAATCACAGCAGTCACCAGGGCTGCTGGGCCCTGGCAGAGGTTCCCCACCTTGCTGTCACAGCCAAAGCCAGCAGCTGTCTCCAGAACCACACTATGTTTATACATGGCAGACTCTCTGCTGCCTTCAGATCCCTCTGATTAAAGAAATCATCTCATTTTGGGAGTCTCTAGTAGCCTTCACAGGCTTCATGTTTGGATGTAGTATTTGTATAGATGGCATTGAGATGCAGCCAAAGCCTTACTGAACTGCTGTTAGTTTTCACTTGGTTTGGACACGGAAGAAATATGTGTGTGCCTTCTGGCATGTGCTCTGCAACTCCTCAGACCGAACTGGAGATGCTGCATCTCCTTGTCTCTCACGTCCTTCAGACCAGGCTCCTTTCTACCTGCACTATGTATCTTGATGCCAGTCTCTTCATCTCACTTCTGATGCCAGGTAATTAAGCAATGAGAAGGGCATTGGACAAAACAGACGACCTGGACAATTTAAGATGGACTGCAAGTATACCTTGATTTCATACATTTTAATCAGAGGGTTTTTTTGTTTGGTTGGGTTTGTTATTTGTTGATTGTTTTCTTTGTTTGTTTTTAGATGAAGATGCTAACATAAAATGTTTGGCAATTTCGCTGTCCCTGAAATGTCAGTTCTGAGGACAAGATTTGGAACGAGATTTATCTCTGACTTTGTTAGAGTATCCCTTTTGGCACAGACTGGAAGTTGCATTTGATTCACTAGTTGCAGTCAGACCAATTAATACCAATACCAATCAAATTTTTATTATATCATATCCACGTTGTGTGGATTTCAGCAGTAGCTTCAAATGCATGAACAATGCTATTTGCCAACGGATATTTAAAGAAAAACCTTAGAGGTTGGAAAATAGTAACATTCAGAGAAATTAGAGATGTGATTTGGTAATTAAAGTGGTGAAGAAATTCCTTCAGTGTGTTCTTAACTAAAGAGAGGAATAAACAAGTGGTGGAGAATCAACCAAGAGGCATGGGCAGAAGACAGGAAAGTGGTTGTAGTGTTAAGAAGGAAGTTCATAACTCGTTAATGTAGGGGAATTATTTGAAGATATTAATGTTATGGTGTACAAGGGAAGTGCAATAGCTTTCTAGAGCTTTTGGCAAAATTTCAGATGAGAGTACAATGGCTGCAAATAAATGGAAGGTTTTTCATTAGGTTCATAATCAAGCAAAAAGCAAGGGGGGAAAAGGTAGCTGTAAAAAGGAGCTTTTATCTGGAAAAAAAATTACGGTCATGTTGAAAGCTGTTTATTTCAGAGAAAGATATGGCCTCAATCTGGCCTATAAACTTTGTTCTTGGATGATTTTCTGTACAACAAAAACCCTGTGAATGTTAACTCCAAAGTAGCAGTGAGACATGATACTATTGAGAGGTCTCCAAAGCTACAAAGTGTGAACTAGATACAGACAAAATATAAAAATATATCCAGTGGACTTAGCTGCACACATGGTTAAATCACTTGGGAACTTGGAGAAGTAGGATTTCGTACACAAGAAAGAGACAAAGGTGCTCAGGAAAGAAAAGGCTTCCTAATCACACTGTGAGCTTCTGCTCTGTAGAAACTGCTGCTTCCCAAACTCTTCTAAGGAAACCAGTCTCTGTTTGGTGTAAGCTGAAGGCAGAAATGTTATTGCACGGTGTACAATAGCATTTACTTTTGGGCATTTGCTAAACAGGCAAAAGATACATTTTGGAGAGAGACTCACAGCAGTCTATCAACTGGAAAATAAATTATCCTCTTCTGCAGCCCACTCCATTATACCCCACTGCCCTTAGTTTCCTCCTCTGAACTTAGATTCACTACATTTCCAGGCACATCTGAGCTTAGAGAACATATTATGTAGCACAAGGGAGAGCAGGTGGTCCTGTGCAGCCCTGTTTGTGTTCAGCCTAATCTGAAAGATTGGCTTTTGGAGGAGGGGCAGAGATCTGGGGGCAATATATGCAATTCATCATCACTCTTTTCACTGACTATGAGAAACTGCTGCACCTGCTGCTCTGCTTCAGATGGGCTTTGAAATACTGGCAGGCTGAAGGACATATGAGTTTTTCTTTCATGATAACAAAAATAAGCGCTTTGTTCTGGTATCTGTAAAGCTAAGGCAGTTTCCTACAAGCAGCAGTAATCTGAGAGCTGTTTCTGGGTTGCAGTTGATACATAAACAAGAGTATTTTTGGAAATGCTGTTTGCTTTTATTATTTAAAAAAAAAAGAAAATCACTGCTAATTTTCAGTTTGCTGAGTCTTTTAAAACATAATTTCCGTAAGAAACACGTTGAATTATCAGGCAGAAGGAAAATAACTCATTCCTGTGAGACAAAATCAGCAGTGCTTAGTATGGAGTAACTACTAGAAATCATTGTGCTCTCAGAAGGAGTCTGAGTGCCTTTATGCCACAAAAAGTTCAAACAATGTTCTTTTGTGAACCAGAACCTAGAATAATGACGCAAAGCAAATGTCCATTGAGGTACACAACCTGTCCAAGGGGAATCAGAGTGTGTTAGAGGGCTGGTAAGATGCCTAAAACCAAAGTGCTGGTATAGGTGCCCTGATGGAAAAAAGACCCAACACACAGTAGCTCAGAGTCTGTGTTGGAAGATGCAAGCTGTGAATGTATTTTCTGTGTTTGCCAGGCACTTTTAGAGAAAACTGGGAAAATTCACTCTTGATTCATCAGAAGTTTTAACAAATCTGCAGATGCCAGGCCTGAGTTTGAGGTCCAGGAGAGGCCACGTGCCACCTTGTGTGACCGTTGTGGCAGCAAAACCAGTGCGTCCTTCCCGGTGTGGAAATTGGGGGACTCGGCTGCCCTGCTGAGGGTGTCGTGCCCGGGGTGAGGGCAGGGCTCTGGGTCCTGTTTTCCAGCACTGCCAGTATTGGCTGCTCCATCCCATTCTGCGTGCCTCATCCTGTCCTGGCCTACTTCACCCTCTTCTCTTGCTGCAATACCACAGCTGCCTGATACCACTCCCTGCAGTGAGTGGCTGTACCTGCACTGCTGAGAGCCCTTGGGCTGATTTGGGCATTTAGGGACGGCAAAAACAGATATGCTCACAGTGCATATAGATAAGGTAATATTTTATTTGGGGAAAAAAACCTGAATACAGTTTCCAAACAGCATTTAAAAATGGATTGCAAGAAGAAGCTGAACTTCTCTTGTAAATAATAAGAATTACAAATTGTCCGTTGTAAACACAGCCTGTAGCTTCGTTGAAGTTCATTTATTTAAGCAGGTTATCAATTATTCTAGTTTTGTTCATCGCCTGGCTAGGCGACTGACTGTGTAACATTAGCATCTACGTCTGTATGGGAGTAGTATTACTGTGTGTCTTTGAAGACGACCCTGGAATTTCAGAATAAAGGATTTAATTAAGTGTTGGATTTTACTTTATGGAAACTCTGCAACCTGATTCATTTCAAGTGAATCACAAAAGTGCCATGGAATCCAGTGGGAGCAAGATTCGGTTATTACAAAATGCAGGCTTAAAATTATTAAATATTTGTTAACTTTAAAACAATTATCTATAACATTCCCTCTTAACCTCTTCATTTTTGTTTTACACAGCCTGAAATAGCTACCCAAGAAGTGGCTCTAAATGTGAACATGAACAGGACATCACGCTTTCCAAAACAATTAAAATTCTCATTCACTCTTTCCATCTCCCTCATGCTTGCTTTGTGTAATGAAGATGAAAGACAGCAAAGGACATGGTCACTGGAGATACTTGTCAAGTCTGTGATTGCAGCTACTAATAGGGCATGTGAAAACTTAGCTAAAGAAGTGCTACAGTTACAAAGTCAAATATTCAGCTAGTAGAAATAACTAAATCATACCTTCCAAGGCAGCCTTAGCTCAATTTCCCTATATATATCCTTTATAATATAGTATTTAATTACATCATCACAGACAAGTTACTCCTGAAATTTTCTCCTAATATCTTGAGAATATGTGTATCTATGTAGCCCTATGAGCTAGGTCATTTCCTCCAGAGAGCATTGTTTTAGAACCTAGCAGAGAGATACTTGATCTAAACTCTTGATTTGCTGAAGTTTCAAAGGCAAAGTCAACCTGGCATGACATCCTTGAGTGAGGAGAGCTATGGGGGGCCCACAAAGGAGAGAGTGGAGCCACATGTCTCTTTGTCCCATACACCTCTTATCTGTTGCTAGAAGTACAGTGATCAAAGTGACGGTCCAGTGCCTCCCCAGCAATACTGCCCCACCACTCACTGATTAACAAAAAAAAAGCCCCTTGCCCAGCTGGATGAGCTCATCCATGCTAGCTGAGCCTTCAGGATTTTACTTTGCTCTAAAGACAGGGAAAATGCAGTGTGATTTTAAATTCTGTCACAGAGGAAGGGTACACAGCAGGTAGGCAAACATGCTGAGGAGGACTTTGCACTCGGTCAGAGATTGGAAGGTGTCAGGAAACGCCTTGCAAATCACTGGGAATGAGAGCAGAGGAGCAGCTCTGCCAGTCTCCGTTTTCCTTTCCGCAGTAGCTAATTAGTCTCTTCGTCAGGAACAGGTTCCCAGTGAAAAGCAAAGCCCTGCACTGGCTATTACCAAGCAATTATTCATTGCCATTCAAGCAATTATTGCTGCCTCTGAGACAGCAGCTTTCTTCTTTGAGAAACACAGGAGACGACTTTCCATTAAGCAGTCAGTCTTGTTTACAGGAAAATGCATAAATAATATAAATAATCTACCAAAGCAAAATTCGATCTTTTTGATTTTTAAGTGAAAAACCTGAGGGGAACCACTGATGCAGAAAACAGTGAAGGTTTTTGACTCTACCTGAAGAAAAATAAAAGAAAAAGCCCAAATAATTTCAAACCTTTTTTGTAAAAGATTTACCTTATGTTTTCAAAAATTACACTAACCTCTCCAGATAGGTAAAAAAATATCACTACTCCCAAGTTGGTGGGGAAACAAACAGTTTGCAGACTTTACTATCAAAGACTTGGTTTCAAGTGTTCCAATTCCTGATTATTATGATAGGGAAAGCTTAAAAGGATGAATGTGTCTGTCCACTGACACTCTAAATGGTCTTGCTGTGCACTGTCTCAGGGTTGCTGAAGACCCTTATCAGAAGGCATGAGAACAGCAGCCGGGTTGCGCATCCAGAACCACACCGACCCATCCACAGTTTAACGGGCATTTCTTTACCTGGGTACGAGCACTGTACATGCCTAGGTCTCCACTGTGCTCAATTTCAGGGTTTTTTGCAGGACTGATACATAAAAAGCTAGTTCGAAATAATGAACAGGATTAAGTGGAAGCGAATGGCACAGCAGTTAAGAGGATCTGTCCTTTTACAAGCTGTGGCAGTAACAGATGAAGCCAACTGGCCTTCCTTGGCCCCGCAGCTTGGCTGGGGAATTTCTCTCACAAGGGGGCCGAGCCCACAATCGCGTGGCAGCACAATCGCTCCTGAAACGCGAGATGCTGCTCTCCTGGAGGGCTTACGTGGCACAGCGTGGTGCAGAGCTGCGGAAATAAAAGGCACGTTTCTCTTTCGGCCTTACAATGCTATTAGTAGGCTTTTCCAGGAGTTTTGCCGACTTATCTCATCATACTTTTGTAGCCTAAGGCAGGATGAAGGCCAGGAAGGCGGCGCGGCAGGCTGTGGCTGTGCTCGGGAAGCAAAGACAGCTCTGGAGCGGACACCGGCCGGGCTGGGGCCGGGAGTGTGGCATTAAGGGCTCTCTGGGCTCTTTTCATTCCCGGTTTTCCGGACAGAAAGGCATCCCCAGCAGCCATCTGCCGGGCTCCCGCTCCCAGCCCGCCTGCGGTGCAATGGCTTCAGGGGGAAGCATCTGACTCATTTACCCTGTGCTGATAACATATTGCAGATATTTTGCGGAGAACAGCTGAGCTTTTTGGTGCCTCCTGATGCCTAAAGAGCGTTTTGTTCCTTTTGCCTTCGCTGTGTATGCCGGCTCCTCCGTGATGTTTTGGAGGGCAGAACCTGTCATCCCACATGATATTACTTGCTTTGGTACATCTGCCTCATCTGCGAGAATTGGGGTATTGGTCCTTCTGAAGATATCAGAAAATCATCTTTTAAAGGGACCCTACTTGCTAAATAAGTTACTGTTTACCTAAGAGTGCACGACCTGCTATAAGTGTTCATAAAACTTTGGGTTAATGCCTTAAAGTCAGCTAACATTACTTTATTGTGGTTCTATTTTAGTCCACTACATTCTATTTATTTTATTTAATTTTATTGCATTTTATTTTATTGCATTTTATTGCATTTTACTGCATTCTTCAGCTTGCTTGTTATACTCCAACACTGCTCTTATGCTTGCACACATGTTGCTATTTGTACATCAGGATCCAAGAAAAAAAGAAAGACACTATTGCTGTCTCTTTTCATCCTCCCCTGAGGATGCTGTGATTTAGTCTCTAATCTGGAGGGCACTGTTGTTGGGAATAATGCCAAGTCCTTTTTTCATAGCATGTATGAGACTGAAATTGCTCATTAAAATTCTTCCCCACCTTAGTGCACAGCGTTTGCTCTGGGCTGTGCTGCTGTTTGACTGTCTGTGTCAATATCGTCTGGCCACTCAGCATCTCCGGCCTGGGACTGCCTTGTTATCCCTTTCTGACCCTGCCTTGGAATACTTGCAGGATTGTATTCAAATACCTTCCAAGTTTCAGCATCTTCCTTTTATAGATTCGATGGCCTCACCAGTTTTATCTGCTTCTGGTTTTTCAGCTCATTTATCTTGGTTACATTTAGTTAATTGAGACTAATGTTTTGTTGAAAAATATCTCTCTTGGTTCCCAAGCTGAGCTTTTGAAGTGAGTAGATTTGAGTTTGCAAAAAATTTGCAAAAATTTGCAAACGAGCTATTAATATCACCGCTGCAAAGATACTCTCTCTTCACCCATCATTTCCACATTGGCCTGGAGGAGATTCCCTTTCCCCACTGGTAGTCAAACAGTTGCCAGCATGTCTGTAAGCTGACTGCTATACTAGAGCCAGCCTTACTTATGAAGGTGAGACTGGTTTATATTACATTTTATCCCAAAAGAAAGGAAAATATATATTTTATCTTCAACTCCTTGGTATAATTTTATAAATTAATCTGAATTCTTATTTGGCTCTTAAGTTTGAGTATCATGAGATACTGCCTGGGAGCAGGAGGCAGAAGTAGTTATACATGCTAAACCAACCCCCCTCTCACTTGCTTTGCTTAGGAACTTGTGAAACTGTGATGAACTACCTGGGAGATCTCAGCCCTGCCAGAGGGCCACCTCCTGAGAAACACAGTTCAGCAACAGGGAAGCACCTGGTAGTCTTTCTGGAGTTTGTCTGTCCTCTTGCTTGTAAAAGGACCTGCAGTTTTCTCATGTTAGAGGCTTAATGTTGCAAAGGGCATAAAGGTGCACCCATTTTTCTGTGTTAGAAGTAGTTCTTGGCATTCCATCAAAGTGGGGTGACCCTGGGTTTGTCTAAACTCCAGGTTTGTGTGGCTGGGGATGCCTCTACCACTGCCCTTTCCAGCCTGTCACTGTGACACACACTGTCCCAGGTCCCCATGGCCCAGGCACCATGAGGGTTGGTTGCTCAGCTGCTCTACAGCTGCAGCACTCTGTGTCCAGCTGGTGAAATGCCATTTGCAGCAGCTGAAGGTCTTTCTCAAATATTTAGTGGCCACATCTTTCACAGCTCCTGGCCATTTTTGTATCCTTAATGATGTGTGAGTGAATGATTAAAATCCTACTACTACAGGTAGAAAGATGTTTGGAAAAAGTTGGATCTACACCCCACAGAAGGAAGAAAAATGTCATAATGTTTGGTCTTGCATTTGACTGAGAAGCTGGTCAAATTCTCAGAGATACAGATCAAGCTGAAAAACAAATCTTCTGATGTCCTAAAACTGAAAGAAAACTCCAGAGACAATATCTTAAAACAAGAAGTCATTTTATTAGGGGAGCACCAGGAGACAGAGCCAGCCCAGGAGAAGAACAAGCTCCTCCATGTCAGTCTGTGACTGCAGAGCACTGCTGGGGCAAGCGGGAGCAGAGACCTCAGGGAGGCACAAGCATCTCCCTCACTGGGAGTGATGGCAGCATCCTGAGCAGGGGTGACAGATGATATTTTTTTCTGCAAAGTGAGGATGGGAATGTCCCATCAGTGAATTCCCAGGCTGCATTTCAGTGGACTGCAGAGGTTAATACCATGCCTGGAGACAGGGAGCCAAACAATCACAAGATGTAATTGCACCTTCAACCACCACCTGTCAGTGCAAGACAGTTATGTGAGAGAGACCAGTCTGGAAGTAAGTTTTCTGCTCCTCATGGTTATATCCTCAGGAAAGACACATTAGCTGAAAAGCTGTGAGGCATTTCTAAAACTTTTATCATGACTTATTATAATGGCTTATTATTATGGCTGCTTTCTGCTGGATATTCCTAGCCTCACAGGCCTCTTAATATTTATAGCAGCTATCACCAAAATGAGTGCAATATGTCTTCAGTCCAGGATAGATGAGATGCACAGAGCAGGGAAGGGGAAGGTGTTTCTCCTGGAGACCCTCATCTCCTGTGGTGATTTAGCCTGTACTGGAACTGTAAACCGGGTCGTGTCATTTGAAAGAAATACTCCCGGGTGGAAAGGTAAACACATGCTACAGAGTCAGGCTAGGTTAGTAGGTAAATGAGCATCCCTGATACTCAGGGGCATTTAATGTGAAATGTTAATTGTGTTACAGAGGGCTTAGGTTTGGCAGGATAAAATGACCAGACAGCATTTCTAGATCTCACAGCCAAGTTGATGACAGGTATTTTACTCTGTTACAGTCCATGGATTACCATCTAGTGACATCAAATTACTGCTAATAATGCTAACCTGTGGCACGGAGTTCAGAAACACAGCATTGCACAGGCATGCACAGCAGAAGGGCATCCCAGTGACCACGGCAGGACTTGTGCTGAGTGGGGCAGTTAACACAACACGTGCTGGCACAGGTGGAAAGTCTTCAGGACAAAACATTTTTCTTTCCCTTTGGAAAGTGCTTTCTCCAAAAGTCCTGCTTTGCCTTTAAGTCAAAAAATTGATTTCATGTTGCTAGTAGGATGTGCTGAATGAACAGAGTGGGATAACCCCGTTATTATTGGATGTCTTGGTATGATATTTATAATGTATTATTGTATGATATTAATACCAAGAAAGCTCAGGGCCAGTGCTCCCTGGTCTTGCCTTCACAGCCATGGAAGAAAGCAATCCCATGAATGACACTTGAAAGAAAATAAATCTCAATATTTCTGTAAGAAACTTGTGTTCTGAAACAGATTTGCTTTTTAGTGCCCAAAATTAGACATCACGAAGATTTTTTTAGAAATTGTTGATCATATTCCAGCTCTGAACATAAAGGCTCCTGGCAATTCAGCTGTGGTCAGTATGCACAGTTCTATATTTAGGTATCTGAATGTAAGGGCCCTGGCCATGATCTCCAAGACAACTTCATGAAAGCACATAGAGCGGCTGCAGCTCAGCTCATTCTTGCTATTTTCATGACGTTTTGTGCTCTGTAGGTATATTTGCAATGACTGAAGGAAAACAGCCCTGTTTTATGGGAACCTTGGGAATGAAAGAGCCTTTCTTGAATATGTTTTTGGTTTTGGTTTTTTATTTTAAATCTGAACAGAGCACTGAAGCTTTTTGCCTCCACAAGTTCAATTAAGTATTTAAATACTGAAACATTTTCATTCTTGGCTCATTACTTGGGGCTTTCAGCATTGTGTTTGAAAAGGAGCTATTTATGGGTTACCAAACAACTTCGCTGGGAGAAAGGAATTTAAAGAATGTCCTTGAGCCTTTGGGGAGCTTTGCAGAACAGGAACAACAAAAACTTGTGCCAACGCTTAGTGCCTCCCCAGCCAGGCTGCCCTTTTGCACCTGCCTGCTGCCACAGTGGGATCCTCCCCACAATGACATGAGGACAGGGTTCAGGAACGGAATCACTATATCCCTTTAAAGATAGCTTAGGTGCTGTTCTTGAAGGCGAAGGGAGGTTTTAGTTGGGATGGATTCTCTGTAGGACCCAAATGAAGAGTAGATGTCCCACAAGAGAAAATTCTGATCAAAACAGAACCCTGACATCATTTCTTCATATTGGGACAATATGCAGTGATGTTTAAAGCACGTTAATGAAATATTTATATGAATCTCTTTTAAACACAGCATATTTTGTAGATGACAATGACAACAAGAAGAAATCATAATAGAAAACTCACTCATTTCTCACCATTAACTTGAGCGATGGGCAGAAGGAAAGTGCCTCAGCCACAGTGCGGGCTCATATGCCTATCCTGACCTTCTTCCGGCCCACCGTCTTTCCCCATCGGGGCAATTTCATCAGGGAGACTCAGATTTTGTCCCATCATAATGGACAGGAGAATAAGGATGCTCTGCCATTTGAGAGATGGCTGCATGGACTCCTTGCAGAGCTCTGTTAGCAAATCTCAGGGACACGTCAAGTCCAGCAAACTACTGTCCCTGCCTGCTGATACACACGAAGGGAAAACATTGAGAAAGAAGAGATGTATCTATTGAACGAGTGGTACCAGCCCACAAACTGTCATTCAGACAGGACATACACAGAGTACATTTCCGTCAGAAACCTTCTATCCCCCAGGCACTGAGATTTTGCAATAAGCTCTCCAAGATTTTCACATATCAAATGCTTTACTATTTTGCCAAAGAAAAGGGGCTGGCATCTGGAAGGAATGACACCATCTGGGCTGTGGGACAGCAGGGGATGAGACTTAATGACCTGGCTGGCTGTTCCAGGTCTCTGTTGTTCTCTGCCTTCAAGAACTTTCCCTCTCTGCTCCCCCAGTTACTCAGGATTTCTAAACTTGCTTATCCTCAAGTGAGTGTAAATCCTACACCGTCTGTATAACAAGAAAAAGCATTATCCTCATCAAAACCAAGTAAATTAGTTTCTTATTGCAGCACAGCAACCTAAACTCTGACTTAGACAGTTGGTATTTGTGTTATCTTGGTGTTTTGTGGCTCAGTAGGAAACAGCTACTGCATAAAGCCCCCTCTATTGAACCCAGTATCTCATGCTTTAAATATGTTCACCAGTGCCTGAGGGATGCATTTCCCAACTCAGACTCCTCCGTGCCCTGGATAATCACTTGTGGACAGCCAGGAAAAGCAATAGCTGCTCGCAAAAATCAGCTTTCCAAACCCCATTGTCCTGCTGTAAATCTGAGGAGATATAAGATGGGTATGTCAAGAGCTCTGCTTATGCCCTAAGTCATCTACTGACAAATAACAATAGAAGACCTTTCCCTCATCTCCTGCCCAGCCAAAGCCTGACACCAAGGAAGGGCTGTAAATCCAGTACATGAATTTTGAGTTTGTTTTACCAGCAATGACACTCTCTCTTTTCTGAGTAGGATGTGACAAACTAGGAAAAGAATTTGAACTCCAACTGGCTTCTCATGAGCCAGGGCGATCATAGAATCATAGCATGGTTTGTGTTGGAAGGTACTCAAAGATCATCAGGTTCCAGCTCCCCTGCTGTGGTGAGGGACATCTTCCATTAAACCTGGTTGCTCAGAGCCCCATCCAACTCTGCCTTGAACATTTCCAGGGATGGGGCATCCCGTCTTCTCTGGGCAACCTCTTTAGTGCCTCACAAATCTCACAGACAATAATTTCTTCCTAATAGCTAATTTAAGCCTACTGTCTTTTAGTTTGGAGCCATTGCCCCTTGTCCTGTCACTACATGCCCTTGCAAAAATTCTCTCTCCATCTTTCTTGTAGGCTCCCTTCAGGTACTGGATGGCCACAGTTAGGTCACCCTGGAGCCTTCTCTTCCCCAGGCTGAACAACCTCAATTCTCTCAACTTTTCCTCATAGCAGAGGTGCTCCAGTGATCAAGTGGTGGCTCTCATCTGGACTTGCTCCAACAGGTCAATATCCTTTCTGTGCTGGGAATCTCAGAGCTGGATTCAGTGCTCCAGGTGGGGTCTCACAAGAGCAGAGCAGAGGGGCAGAAACAGCTGCCTCAACATGCTGCCCATGCTGCTTTTGGTACAGACATGTACTGGAGGAATGCTGCCAGACTGAGGAACTCGGCAGGCTGTTTCTTTAAGGGCGTAAAAAGATCGGTGTCTGAAAGAACAGATCTCATGACACTGTAGGGATGACATTTGCTGTATGCACTACATGAATTTTAAGATCGTTTAGAGTGAGGTCTCTGCTTGGCTTTTACACTTCCACAGTACAGTGAGGTATTAAAAGATGTGTAGATCTGGCACTGAGGGACATGCTTTAGTGTTGGGCTTGGCAGTGTTATGTTTAACAGTTGGACTAGATGATCTTAAAGGTCTTTTCCAACCTAAATGATTCCATGATTCTATACTTGCTCAGTTGCTCCCGTTGGACAGGAGGGGCATTGCCAGGGTCCCCCTTGTGCACTCAGAGCTGACAACATTCATAAGCATTTTCCAGATTTCTTGCCTTAAAGTAACCTGAATTTATCACCTGACAAACTCAGCAGTGAAGTCTAGTTTTTATCTGTCGCAGAGCAGACGGCAGTGGAAATGAAGGTTCATTACTTTCTCTCCAGGACCGCAGTGCTCCCTGTTTCACCGACAGGCTGCCGGCCGACAGACCGGTCGCTCTGTCTTTATAGCTGACAAGGGCTGTTGCAGACGCCACCTCACCACTGATCTGATTATGTTGAGATGAGGGAGGATGTGGTTTTGAAACCTTGAACGCCCTTCACTCTCCAACTGCTCTGCCGTGCAGCGGCTGCTGTGCAGTGTGGGCTCTTCAGTTGTCTCCTGGATGAAATGATCTCATTAGGTGATTTCAAAGAGCTGGATGGAGCACAGCCACCTGCTTTTTCAGAAGGAGAGTCTCATCAGCTTTCCTGGGATTGATAAAGCATATGTGAAAGGGATGTCTGCATCCCATGAAAACCTTTCTTTAAAGACACAGCTCCAAAATTTCTTTGTTTGGAGAGCAGTAAACTGACTGGCCCTTTGCTTCCTCTCCTTCTTCCTCCAATCCTTTCTCTCCCCTTTACCCAGGCTTTTTTTTGTTTACATTATACTTCTAAACAGCTTAGGGATATTTATCAGTCACCAGTATTTTTATTCTAGAACATGTAAGCCAATATGGATACACGGGAATAAATCCCCATGGAGAAACCCCACTTCTGGAATAAGGGGATTCTTGATTTCTAATCCGCAGTGGTAAAATGAAAAAAAAAAACTCCTTGATCCTGGAATAAGACCATGTCTGGGAGTGTATTACCAACACTGCTGTAATCATATGCAGTGCTATGTCAGCACATGCTGGTGCAGCTCTTCTACCAAAAAGAGCTGCTGCATGGTTAGAAGTGCTGCTCCTGAGACTCCAGGAAGGTGAATTCCTGTGCCTGCCTCTGAAGTGGCGTGGGTATGACACTTGAGGAGTGCAGATTTGGCATCCACATTCCTGTCTGTCTATGGGCTGCACAGAAGAACCATTTCTGGGAACAGATGGAGGCTTGGGACTGAATTGCCTCCGGTAAGAAAAACGATAGCCCTGATGGAGATTTTTCTAATGGGAGTATCCATTGCCTTCAAAGTGGAGTGATATTAGCAGCTCATTTCATACAGATCATAACGTAGCTACCTAATCTGCCTTTAAATGGTGGCCTGCCTGGTTTTGTGTTTCAGTACCATTTCCCAATTCTCCTTCTGTTCTGTAAAATAAGCAGTATTAGAGCCATAACTGAAGCTTCCAGTTGTGGGGTGGCCTGTTATCTTTTGAATAAACACCATAGACTATTTGCTCAGCTTACAACTGACATTTTTCCATCGTAATCCTTTTAAACATAACCTGTATTCTGGAAAGCCGGGCTGGCTTTCTGCAGTGTGTGCACATCAGTAGCTGAAAGGTAGAAGGCAGCATTCAGTTTTCCCGATGATGCAAAGGGCAGACAACCTGCTGCTCTCCTCTTGTGCTACTGCCTTTGTGGGGCTGGCAGATCAAGGTTTTTTGGGCAGGAAATGTGGCTGAGTAAATCAAGAGAGAGCATGTATGTGCAGAATGAAAGTGCCATTCCATGAGGTTTTTCATCTTAATGGAATTTTTAAAATTAAAGTTGGTTTAATCTTCTATATTGCTCTTGCATGAAAGCTGAGGCATTGCTAGTTAGATTATGGAAAACATGCACTCTCATGAGATGGTTTTCTAAGACATTCTCAGAGCTGTTAGAGAAAAATACCCTTTTCTCTCAGCATCATAAGTACAGTCTGCTGTCTTTTCCTGTGATCTTCAGAATGGTTACTATTTAATTATTGATATTTACAACGTGGCAGTAGTTAAATGTGGCTGCTGTTCTGAAGGTAATCTTTTTATGCCTACATTCAGCTAGAAAAATATTTGTATTATGATGAGTCACAGGAACTGATTTAAAATGCTGCATGTAAACGTCTATACAACCTCTACCTGCAGCCTGAAATTCTTGGCGTAAGCAGCGGGTGCTGACTGAAGTCTGCAGGGTTTAATCTGACTGTTGTTTCCCTTTGTTGACATGCAGGGAACTGTGTGGTTGCTCCTGTCTCTCCTTGCTCGGCAGTGACTGTGCCTGGACCGGTGCAGCGGGAGAGCAGAGGCCCCTCAGTAGCACCCCTGCAGCCGAACCATCCTGCTGCCTTCACTAGATGCATTAGACACTGCCTGATGGTTGCCAAACCCACTTTGCTTTCGTGTCTTTAGATTTTGGCTTTGCTTGCCTGAGGGATTTGCTTGCAGAAAAGCTCCTGCAGTGACAGGAAAAGCACTGCTTTCCTCCCGACAGGCATCCCCAGCCCTGGCCTTTGCTGCTGGGATTTCTCCGGGTGCTTGAACTTCCCCTGTCATGTGCATTAGCAGCAGTGCTGGAGAACAGCAGCTGAAGGCACCAAGAGCAGCCGTGTTCTGGATGGGGCACATCTTTGGGGAAACATCAGTGACAGCAGCTCAGGCGCTGTCTGTACTCTTAGCTCTTTAGTACCAGGCTCCCGCAGCGGGCGCTGGGGTAAGGATGTTTTTGCGCTCCCTTCTGCTGAAAGCACTCTGGCTCTAGCTGCTGACAGCTGACATTCCTCCAGTTGAGCCTTGCCCATCCAACCCGTTGGAAGGTTTAGCTTTCAGTAAAAATCAGACCAAGGCACCCATTAAAACAATCTCACATTAGGGCTTAGCAGTCTGGGTTGTCTCTCTTGCAGGCAGGTTAGTCGTGCCAGGATTTTACACTGGTGGATGGATGGGGACCCATTCTCTAAAAGTGCCCTGGATACCAGTGCATGGGGGTTCATGCTCATGAAAAACTGGGCTGTCGTTCAGAGCCTGATGATCTCTGCTGATCTACTGCTCTGGGGACAGGCTGATGAGGATTAATTGATTCACCTGGGGCCACCAGCTTTCTCAGCTGGTTGCCACTCCCAGAGAAATGGTATTTTCCTCCATCAGGCTTGTCTAATTGTAAGCCTTTTAAAATGGCACTTCCAAAAAAGAGGGACCTGCTGAGTGAGTTATTAGTCATCCTTATCTAGGAGGGAAGCGACGGTTGCTGTAACAGCTTCTTTATCTCTGCAGCACCATGTTCTCCAGAGAGGGGGCTGTGGGACGCCAGGTGTGGCGAGCTGCCAGATACCTTCCTTCAAGGGAAGCAAAGAGTAGAACAATTTATTTCTGAAGGGCTATCTCTGTGCTCTCCAAATCACGGCTTTTTTTTTAAAAGCTGATTATTTTTAACAGGTTGTAACTAATAAAGCCACCTGTATTTTTCTGTTGATGTCTGACACAGGTTGGGTTTTGGGAGTTTTTTTGCAAATAGATGAAGCTCAGTGTTTCTGCTGATGGATGATCCAGCTCTGTCTCAGAGCTTGCAGCAGACTCCGAATGTCTGGCTGGGAATATTCTCACTCTGCAGAAGTGTGATCCTCTGTTTGCAGGCACAACAGAGCCCAGAACACATTTTGAAGAATGCCGTGGTTGAATGGTATGTCCTCTGATGCTCTTCCTCTTGAGTTTAAAGTGGTTTCTCACATACTTTCCAAGCTTGACTGTGTTGTGGCTACTTTTCTATGGTGATGAAGAATTCTCCAGAAAGCATATTGAGCATGTTATATATTACACATATGTGCAATCTACTGCTGGGAAATGGCTAAGGCTGTGCCAAACTGGTCTTTCCTAAATGGGAATGTGAGAGCATCACTGTGTCTTCTCTCTTTAACCCCCATATATCTCAAGAAAGAAGAAAACAGCCTTGTTCCAAACCTCTCTTACCTACGGCACCTCATCCTCTCCCTCCCACAGCAGCCCCAAGGAACCCCTGGAGAGCACTGCCCACCACAGCCATTCAGTGTAACTGGCAGATGTCTTCAACTGAAGTTTTGAGTATGGTCTGTGATTCAGAGGTTCATTCATTGGTGTTTCCTATCAAATAGCAAAATACTTGTTCTCCAGAAAAACTGGCAGTGATCTGCCTGTCCAAAGTAACTGAATTGCTGTCAAACTGTCCATCCTGCTCCTCCTTTGCATAATGCACTCTGATACAGTGCCTGTTTAATACAGCAGCATTGTCTAAGAAATGACATTTGGCTTTTGCCTTGACAGGGGTTTGACAGTATCTCACCACCTTTCCCGTTATTTTCCCATTACAAATTTTATCCCTAATGAGGCTGAGAATAGGGGCTGCTTTACTCTTATCACAGAGATTGTCACAAATGAATTTACCCCCAGCTTCTTGGAAGGACCCATCAGCACCCAGTTTACTGATTAGACCTTGGGTGTCTAATCAGCAAATTCCTCTGGTGCAGCAGGGAGATGTGTCTCTGCCAAGCCTTGGCTTCTGCAGGTTGAAGAGCTGCTCTGCTGTTTCCATTAGCTGTGATATCCACATAAGCATTAATGGGTCAGGTTTTTCTCCTTATCTGTGACCTTCAGTCCTGTTTGTTAGGACACTTGTGTGATAAAGCAGTGCACCTCCCAGGTTGATAACATGGTTTGTTTTTCATGAGACATGTATTTACATACCAAATACGGAGTATTACATGAAAAAAAAATTAAAATTTAGTATCTCTCTTGTGTTTAAAACATTCCAGGCAAACTCTATATCAAAAAGTATTCATAATTTCTGTTTCAGAAATTTTCTGTTTTCTTTTTCCATCAGCAGAATTGACCTCATCTGGGCACACAGAGGGGATGATGTCATTGTCAGGGGCTGAGGTTAACATGAGGTTCCTAAGGCTGTCATCCTGTATGCTCATTTTCCACTGAAAGAAAAACAGAAAAAGATGCATTAAACCATTTTAGAAGTCAGAGTATCTAATCTAATCCCTTCAAGACCCTCACTACAGGAAAGATATTGAGGTGCTGGAGCGAGTCCAGAGAACAGCAAAAAAAGCTGGTGAAGAGTCTGGAGCACAAGTCTGATCAGGAGCAGCTGAGGGAGCTGAGGGTGTTCAGCCTGGAGAAAAGAAGGCTCAGGGAGGACCTCATTGCTCTCTACAAGTACCTGAAAGGAGGTTGTAGCAAGCTGGGGACCTGTATCTTCTCCCAGGTAACAAGAGGAAACAGCCTCAAGTTGTTCCAGAGGACGTTCAGACTGGATATCATAAAAAATTTGTTCATCAAAGGGCTGTCAAGCACTGGAACAGACCACCCAGGAAGGCTGTGCAGTTACCACCCCTGGAAGCATTTAAATGGCATGTAGATGTGGCACTTAGACACACGGTTGACTGGTGACTTTGGCAGTGCTGGGTTAATGGTTGGACTCAATGAGTTGAAGGTCTCTGCCAACCTAAACAATTCTATGATTCTATGAAAAGTCTTCTAATTCAGAATACACCACTTACTTATTGATCGTGCTGCAGAGCTTATAATTTTCCATACATTGCAAAAAGTTGTGAATAACTGATGATGTAATAAATTTTGCTTCAGCACTTGCTTCTGGGTAAAGTCATATATGAAAGTTCCCAGTTTCCATTATGGTTTACAAAACAGGACAAAATGTGTAATGGAAAATTTAGATCACTTTGCTCAGAATTTAGCTAGGTTAAGAAGTTGCTGAAAAAATACCTTTTTCATTTATACACATATAAATTCAGAGAGATTTCCCTTTTAATGATAGACCAGATGTGTGTCTTCACAGTGACAGCTAGCCGAGTCCTCTGGCTGATACAATACTGTTTGTCAAACAAATGGCAAGGAGAGCAGGTTGCAGGAGTCTCTCCGCCAACGAAATGCCTCCTGCCAGCACCGTAGGTGGCTGATGGACAGCTCCTTCCAAACAGGGACAGTTATATAATAATAACTCCACTCTGTGTCAGTGGTGATGCTAATGTATGCAAATACTGCTATAATGAATCCAATTAGATTTCTCTCTATACAGAAATATGCCAGACTACCTGTATCTAACATAGCGATAAGGGGTGAGAAGAGGACTTCAGCCTTGGAGACATCACCCCTGTCTCTGCTCCTGGAGCTTCTCTGCACTGGGCTGGGGTCCTCGTACACTGCAAAACTCCCAGCTCCTGCCAAGTCCTGCTGGCTGCTGCAGCTGCCTGGAAAAAGAGGCACTGCAGCTGAGAGGACTCAGAGGCTGGCATCACCCACTTTACCAGGCTGCAGTAGGTTCAGGGGTACAGCTGGTCAGGGCCAACAGAGTAACAGAGACCTGTGGAGCCTGAACACCTGCTTTATATTTTCAGGAGCTCATATTCACTTCTGTTACGGAATCATGGAAGAGCCCATGTTGGAAGCAGCCGTGAAAGATCTTCTGGTCCAACCTCTTGTGGGAAAAGGAACCTCCTATCTAGCACCCTGAGACTGGCCCAACTTGAAAACCTCCACTGATGGGGACTCTACCATATTCTGGGGAAGGTTGTTCCACTGTAAAAAATGTCTTTATTTTATCACGGTTAGGTTATTGCTTTCTCTTCGTTTCATGAGAAATCTCTTTGAGCATTTCCAGCTTATTTCCTAAGCTAGATAGTGAACAGACTGCTGTGCAAGGAGGCTGGAGGGGAAGCTGCCAGCTCGGTAGTCATGAATGAGACACTTCCAGACTTCATGAAAGAGAGGTTGTTATTTATTAAAGAAATTTTTCTTTAGGGCCTCCTGAATACTTATTATGTTCTGGTTCCTGCTGATCGATGTTCCTGTTGTCTTGATTAATCAACTGATCTTGTGGATAGTTTTAATCAGCTCCAACACTGCGAGGAACTAGCCCCACTTACAGTGAAGGAAACACGACTGTCAGCAGCTGACAGGACACCCAGCTGCTCGCTAGGCCTGAGGCTGGATGCTCGGGATGGTATAAAGGCAGATTCTGGGAGAAGGAAAGAAGATGCTGGGAAAGACAAGAAAAGCAAAAAGGACTGGTAAATTCCCAGGAGTCGATTGCTGTGAGCTGTGACTGTGGGCAAGGCACTGGCACCGTGAGCACGGCAACATGCAGGTGGCCAGAGTGGTGGCCAGTGGGAAAATCTACCCCTTGCATTTTTAAGTCATGCAGTGAAAACTGAGTAAACACTGCACAGACTTCATCCAGCTGTGTTTATACCATTTGCCCTGATCCCTGGGGGACAGATTGACTTAAAATCACAGGATTTTTAGTGTAATATATTTATGTTCCTTTTTGTTTGTCTTGCAAGCTGTGGATTCACCCAAATTCATATGCTAATATTTTTCCTTTGTGATGACAGGAACCACAGCGACAAGGACTGTGCATGTGTGAGTTTGCCCAGCTGTTCAAAATTCAGTGAACCTGTGGGCACTGCTTCAGAGAGACAGAACATGCTGCTGCAGTCGTCTGGGCGAGGCAGCTGGCTCAGACGTGACAGTCAGTGAGCTATGGCCATGCTGTGCCACACAGCTGCAGACAGGCCAAAGCACTTGTGGGGGACTCAGCTTAATGCAGCCCGTGCCCCTTTAGACAGGTGCTGCAGCACTGGTTCGTGTCAAACTCCTGCCCCCTGTCCTCCTAACACAGACATCGGGCTCCATCTAAAAGACCTATTAGTTTCCCTGCTCAAATGGAGCACAACACAAATGGGATCATGTTACCCAGGTCCAAGTTGCACCAAGCTGCTGGGAGTAATTGCTTTGATGCCCATAGGTGCAGGGTTTATGCAGTGCTTCCCAGGGCGTGTTGGAACAGTTCCCCTGCACTCCCGCACCCACTGAAGGTTCACAACCCATCCAGTGGCCCTCTCCTAGCACCTGGCACTGATGCTGACCTGATGGCTGCATTTCACAATGAGATTTGCCTTCTTTGCACTGGCAGGACAGCTCCAGCCTGGTGTCCACATGGTCTGGCTGCAGGTTTGCAGGGCACAAACTTCACCTCACACATCTCTTCCCAGAACTCCAACTACCTGGTGGTTAAGTTTGTCTTACAGGGTAGATGGAAATGCATCCCTGGCTGCTGGGTACCAGCCAAGGAAGTGAAGTGGCTTCCTTTCACCATCTTGAGTTACAAATGCTCCTTCCCGGGCTGCCTCCCCTACCAGCCACCAGTGACAATCAGCACTGGTCACCATTAGCACTGCTCCCCCACCATCACGGGCAGCTGTGCTGGAGCCTGCTCTAAAGTCACATCTTTCTAGGACCGAACTCCCCCTGCCTTCCTGCCTTCAGCCTGGCACCAGAGTTGCACTGCAGATATCTTTCCCTGATGAGAAAACTGTTCAGCCACGAGGTGCAGCTGATGATCATCCCTTCTACAATCCAGTTCCTTCCCAATAGAAAGCAGCATACATTCTTTTATGACATTACATATTCCTACAATGCATTTTTCTAATGACTTATTTATATTATCTGTATGCTAAATATGCGCTAAGTGGGATCCCATTGTTTGCAGCTGTTGATCTGTAAACATGAGCTGAAAGGAAGAAAGTGGAGGAATGCCCTCCACAGAAATGTTGTACTCAGAGTTGTGGATGGAAAAGAGTAGAAAAAGGACAATCTGCTACTGCTAAAGCAGAAGAATTTCTATAAGGCTTCAGTACTAAATTTCTGATAACAGGCCTAGGAGTGAGAATTACAGCTGGAAGCTCTGAGCCCTACCTTCAAGATCACTCACTGATAAAGAGGCCAGTTCTCTGGCAGGGGAGAAATCTTACTTGAATTTACCTGAGCTCTAAGGAAGCTCCCAAGCCATTTGCTGATAGGAATCTTCACTTGAACATGAGCTCAGATATGGGTTGATTCCTTCCTTTAATGGCTTATCTCTAATACGAAATTATCTGTCTTTTTAAGGCCAGCATATACACCTCCTGGCTGTTTGCAGTCCAGCTTCTTTCTGTTAATCCAGCAGACAGGACATCATGGCTTACCACTCACATCTGACACTCCTTGCCTCTAATGCTTTCCTGTTAATTTATTTCCCATTAACATCAATTACAATGATCAAAGTCAGGCTGAGGCTTGTGGTATCATTCACTCACATTCTTCTACCCCTCCTACTTTACGTCTAGATTGTTTACTATGATTTAACATACAAAGGTCCACAATAATATCGAATATTGAAACATACTGAATAATTAATATTATCGTGATGCACGTCTTTTAATGCCTGGTTTGTGTACCCTGCTCAGTGCTCGTGTACCACAGTTGTCTCAGCTCAGCCTCTGTCGGTTCTTTGTGGGATCACAGCTGTCACAACATGTCATGACTTACCTGCCCCATGCTGAAGCACACCACTGCTTCAGTGGTACACATGCAACAATGAGGCTTCACAGCTTCAGGGCTTTGAGGTTTCACTTTCGCCTATCATGTAACCCTTGATCAAGGCTACCAGATGTTTCAAGTCATCACAGTGTTGAGTAGACACTAGCTGGTTTTACTTACCTGGCCACACTCTCTGCTGGAGAAGGTTTCCTTTTGAGTAGGAGGTACATAAAGCTTTAGCAAATCTTGCAATTTGCCTTTTGTCATTCACGTTGGCATCTACTCCCCAGAAGAACTGGAAAGACAGTGGCAAGAAAGGCACATTAGCCTCCCAAACTGAAGATTTTGATTTAATATGTAGTTGCCATTGCATACTGAAGGTTTGTAACAGAAGTTTTTTATTGAGATTCATGAATTGCTGACAGACAGATGTCCAAAACTATTTTACTTACCATCAGTCTGCCAGCATAAGCGACTGACCAAGGTACACAGACCAAGGTACACAGCTGGTATAAAAATCCCTCTTATATCCCTTTTATCAGGCTTGGCTACACAATTCTGTTCATTTTCCACAGAAAATCAATAGCAATAAATAGCTGTCGCATTAGGGCCATCACAGTGTCACTAATACAGCTTCTTTGCAGGGCCAGAACATTGGCTGGCCTATTTTTTCTCTCACAGAGACCATCTAGGGATTTAGAAACACCAGAAATGAGAGAACTGTTCAAATTACTTTTTGAAGATTTCTTCAAAAGAAGTCGCAGCCTCCTTTATGAGGAGCTGGGCTAATCTTCCAGAGACCAGTTCTGCAGCTCAGTATATGTTTTTGTGCAGAAATAATTTTCTGTCTAGAGTCTGGCCTTGCAATTATCTTGAGTTTTCCAGGAAAATTGATGATAAAATTAAATAAATTAATTTTCCTATTTTACGTATTGAATATTCACTCAGGCTCCGTAGCTAGGCCTTCTTATAAACTAAAAAACACCAAAACAAGCCTTTCTTCTCTATGTCCAGCTGTGCTGTGTGGGAAAACCTCCAGGTAGGATTGTGCATCTTGAACTTTTCAGTTATTCCTGTTCCTTGGTGGGGAATTACCTCCCTCAGGGCCCCGGTGCCGTGGAAGCACCATGTTCTGCTGCCGACCTCCCTCAGTACCTCCTTTCCCAGGTCCGTGGTGTCTGTCCTTAGAGAACATTGTTGTGCAGAGGTAGATGAACCATGTGGTATCTGCAGCACCCCGGTATCGCCTGCCCTCGCTGTCAGCAGCTCCATTAAGGCAGGATTTGGCTTTATTTCAGTGGTGCACTGGGAGGGGTCAGTGAGGGGCGTGTTCTGTCCAGGAGTGACCTGCCATCGCTTCACTGACCTGACCCAGACCTGAAAGGTGATCTGACTCAGAGAGCTGAGAGATTTTGTGTGGAAACAAGGAGATAACAAAGCCAAGCAGCTGAGAAGGAAATTATTTTCTGGAAAGAACTGTTGTCGATTAAATTCTGATTTAAGAATAAAACCAAAAAGAAATCACAATTGTTTAGAAAAGGCTCTTTTTCACGATAATAATGCAATTTTTAACTTGGCTGATTTAAAGGCTGCACTGGGGCTACCAAAGGGTGTCAAAATGAGTGGTTCTCCTGGGAGGGTCAGTAGTCCTCACAAAGATCAGCTTGCTTCTGAGTGTCATTAACACGAGGCTCAGTCTTCACCTGGTCCTGAACACCACATTAGAAAGGCCAGTGTTGAAAGATCAACAATAAAAAAAAAATCACATATTATTGTCAGTTTTTTAAATGCTCCTGCCCTTCTTAGAGAGCTGGCAGTAGGCAGAGGATGCAATAGGCCTTTGGCCAAGGTCATCCAGACAGGGGACTGGGCGGAGGAATCATGCCTTGCCACCTCAATCTGATCCCTGCAAGTGCCCTCAACCTTCACAGGGCTGGAGACCTCAAACTATACCAACTGTTTGAATTCCACTGACACAATGAACCTCTGCACCCTAACTCCAAGTGTGCAAATCTTTTCTCCTTCTCCTGTTCATTTATGTGTAGGCAGAATCACACTACAGGATGGTTTCGATTGTGTTTATTTGACTCCATTTGATCCCTATAAGTCTATTTTACATCCCTCAAGTAAAACTGCTGCAGTGTAAGGCAAGAACAGCTTCTTGTCATTTATCACCTTGCTCTTTTATAAACAGACTCTGTGTTAGTGCTAAGTAGAATAGGAACAGCTCAGAACAGTAACATCTATTTTCATGAGAGATGAGTCTGAGATTCTTCTATACAGGGTCACTGGAAAACCCAGGAGTCTCTGCCCCAGTGCAGAGATGTGCTGTGTGCACATTTAATCTCCAAATGCTTCCAACTTGTGCTACCTATCAGTGATGCTGATGCTTCTGACCTTCCCATGAGTGTGCAGACTGCTGGAGCTGTTAAATAACTGCTGCATTTTCACCCCATGCTGGCTTGTATCTGTGGTGACAGGAATATTTCCTACGACTATAATGCCGTGCTATATTTTTACATCCGTGGGTCAAGGGCGGAGGTTTTGAAGAAGGGCTCCGAGAAACACTGCCTTCTCCTTTTCCCCAGCAGCTCATAAGCAGAAATGGCATAAACCAAAGAGATTTCCTACGAGAATAGATGCAGGAAAATCTCACTTTGCTATTTGCCTCTCCAGCTCCTGTGCATAATTATCTTTTTAAGGGATATGGACTCTGCAGAAGAGTCTTGGTGTGTATGGCTTCTGCAAGACAACAGAACTGGAGGAGACTGAAACTCCCTGGAATGGGTTATGGAGAATCAGGACATCTGTCTGGCTGTCCCTCGTCTGCACTGCTCTTCTCATTGCTGTGCAAACACTACAGGATATTGGTGGTGGCCTTGTTTGCCTTGTTTCTGCCTTGTCCTTGGGAAGGAAAGAGATAAACCCTGTTTAACTGAAGCAGGAAGAAAGGATAGGATGTTGTGAAGGGAAACTCACTGACTGCAGTGTACTGAACAGGAGTAACCAGAGATGGAAAGTCATTACAATTTACAGACCAGGCAGTAATTTGTAAAGCATCTGTATATTCTTCAGTGCCAAGGTGACAGACAAATGGGTCAAGACTACAGGTGGTGAAAATAATTAGGAAGGCAAGACACCTAATTTTGAGAATCTCTTTTAATAACAATAACAACCTCCATTTCATCCTAAGAGCTCTGAAGCTAACCCAGCAGTTTTATTTCTGAGCATTCTTGAGTGTGACTTTTAAAATCTCTTCAACTAATTCACTGTCTTCTATTTGAGGAAAAGCCTTGAGAGGTGCTGCTAATGAAGACAAATGAAGGAAAAGGAACTTGACCCCAGAGTATGAAATTTTGCTCATTAACTTGCGCTTCCAGTTGGCTGATTGATATTATTTGGACGTAGATGGGGTAATTAATGACAGGAAGTAATGCAGCAGGATATGAGTTGTGCACCTCAGTAAATCTACCTTTTATTACGTCTTGTTTTATTTATGTGCACTGTATTTGTTATACCACTGCCTGCTGTAGTCACTACCTTCATTTGGAATTTCCTTAACTTAATAGTTTTCTTCATTCTTTCACGCTATTTTGGGATTTTTTTTTGTTTATGTTTCTGTATATAATAATTTCCTAGTCTGTTTTTAGTAGCATGAGGATGCATTTTCATGGTCATATGGAACATTTCAGCATGTGAAACACTTCTTACAATAGGAATTGCCATTGAGATGAACTATACTTCCTTCCTACTTCACTGGACAGGCTATTGGGATTGCCAGTAAATTAACGGTCACAGATCTTCCATATACTCTCACTCATATTATTTCTCTACCCTAGAAGGAAATGAGCTAAATATGAAATTTTTTACATTTTTGAGGTGGGTGGAGGGTGAAAGAACTTTTTGTTTAAATGACACAGTCTTCTGGGAAAGAAATTGTCTTATGGTTTAAGCCAAAAGATTTTAAACCAGTACAATACCACTGTGCTTTTTATTTATGTATTCATCCTTGATGTGTGAACAATATATATCACCAAAGGAAAAGATGAGCTTAGAATAGTGAATGATGTGAAATTACCTCTGGTAAGGTTCTGTAAGTATTTACACATGTGAATAATTTTACATAAACTTACTGGTGTGGTAAGAGAATATACCTCAAAAAAGTTATTGACCTTAATCTTTGTTTGAATGATGAGGCTGTTGCTATGAATATTTTTACCCAGGTTTCTCAAAGAACACTATGTTTTGTATGTTTGCCTGTCCGCCTGTCTTTTGCCACCCCAACCTGCTTTGAATCCTTTGACATAAACCTGGTACTTACACTTGAGGTCATACATTGAAACATTTTACGTAACGAGTAACCCATGAAATTAAAACATTTGAACAAAAAAATAACATTATTTTATGCAAGATGCAACGCAGAAGATGGAAGAAAGTGCCAGGACAGATTAAGAATCTGAAATTAAGAATTAGTGCCTGTCTAAGTGGAGCTTCTATGGTCATTCAGCACATACCAGCACAGATTCCTAGGAGGCAGACAAAATGGGAGTTGCAGCTTGGGGCTACACGGCAATTGTTTGTGTCTACCTCTCTGGATCAAGGGGACTGGACTGCTTATCTGCGAGTTGAAGAGGGGAAAATGACCTCACACGTCCTGCAAGGAAGAACATTCAGATGAGCAATTATCAGACAATAGCTGACGCTCTGGAATTTCCTCTAGTAGCAAATACTTGATTGCTTTCATATTCTTACAGGCACTGGAAAGAGAGGCAGGGAGAATCAGGTACTGCAACAACTTTGATAGTCTCCATGACTTTATTTAGGACACATTGAGATGAAAAGTTGGAAGTGGTGTTACAGAGTAGAGTTGCATTCCTACTGAGTGTGATTGCGTGGTTCAGGTCTGTGTTGCTTTTAGATTACAAAAGTATGTTTCTCCATGCCAGACTGCTCCATTCTACTCATTTCAAACACGGACATCTGGATGTCCATGGATGATGAACATCATCCCAGACATAAAATGGAGATCTTTCCTCCTGAAGACACCCAATGTTGGCTGCAGGGTCTTTGCTATATACAGACACGTATACTTATTAGTGTCCTGTACCTGAATATGGCATTCGCTTGTCATTTTGGATCACTATGAAGTGAAGATAGTGCAAAGTTTGCATTTCACCCCAGAACTCTCTGCATTCCTCACTTATTATAGATGAAACACATTAGGAAGAAAAATCTCTCTTTAAAATTATTTATTGGAACACGCTTGGAATAGTTCAGGCATAGGCTCAGTAAGGGATCTTTAAGTGATCTTATTCTTTACTATGCTTCAAAGAACTAATAACACTTTTAAAGTTCATAATAAAATACCCTAATAATGAATATTAATCCATGTGGGCTATTTTTATGAGATAGTAACAATCCAAAGTGAAAGTTCATCTTGCTGGAAATATGTAACATAGCCAAGAGAAAAAAAATCTCTCATTCTCTCCAGTGAGAACTGCAGAAAGGAAAAAGCAGGCTTCTATCATTCAGAATTTACTGAAAACATGTTGAATGTTTATTTGAAATGAGAGGAATGGCCAGCCAGCTGGCAGCCTTCTGAAAGTCTGTGTGTCTCCTCTCAGCAGATGGTGCACACAGAATCCAAACACAAAGCCTCCTCCTTTTGTCGGAGGTGCTTGAAACGTGCTTCAGGGCAGAACTGTGGGCTGCTGTGCGACCACTGCTGCTGTCTGCAGGGGACTAGTGAGGGTAGGACGCATTTTAAGATGGTTAAAAACCATTTAGTGTAAAGCATTTTTTTGTTTTCCTGTTGAAATAAGCTTAGAGTTGATATTTTTGTCACAGCACAAAAAAAAAAAANAAAAAAAAAAAAAGAGAGACTTAATAATCCTTCTGTACAATACTAGCAGTCAATTGTACGGACTTTGTTATCTCTTCCAGTCTCTCCAGCTCTCCTCCGTTCCCCTAGAGCACCCATCTTTGCCCTTCCCCACAACTGCTCTGCTGTGATCTGCCCACATTCATTCTCTGTAACTCAAATTCGTCCCATCTCCTTTGAATCAGAACTTTTCTTTTACTTTTTCTCCATTTCTTCCCTAATGATTATTTATGGAGTAAATTATGCACATAACAGCTTATATGAAAATAATAAATGTTCTGGCATAATTACTATAGTAAATTGTCTGGGTAATAAGCCCTGAAAATTGCAGGGAAAATGCCAAAACATTTCACTGTATAAACGCCACAACCTGGGAGCATGACGTGCCCATGACTAGTCATTGGTCTCATTAACTAATCCGATGGTGGATGTAAAGACAATAATTAAGTCTGTGGCATTTATGACTTTTTAGTCAGAAATGGTAAAACCATCGTTGGTAATTGGCCACTTTGAAAGGTGGGATTAGCTGGTGGACAGTTTTCCTAGTAAGAAAATACCTCTAATGAACCTGACCTTAGCGCTCAGCAGCATTCGTTGTCCCCCCAGGGCACCCGAGCCGGCCCGGGACAGACGGAGCTCTCCCCTCACGGGAGCCGCGGCTCTGCCCCCGGCACAGCGCTCGTGTTGGAGCGGCAGGAGGGAACGGAGCTCCCCCTAATGTTGTTTCCATATCCTACAGCCCGGGCTGGCCGGGGGAGCCGGGCCCGCCGGGGCCGGGCTCTGCCCGCAGCCGCCGCGTGTCTCGGGAGGGATGCTCAGCGTACTAAACCCGGACCAGGAGCCCTTGCTGGCCCGCCCCAAAGGTGTTTGCTGGCTCCACTCTTAAGACTGGGCCTTATTAGTTTAATCATAGAATCATAGAATGGTTTATGTTTGAAGACACTTTCCAAAGGCCGTCTAATCCAACCCCCCGCCATGGGCAGGGACACCTTCGGCTAAATCAGGTTTCTCAGAGCCCCGTCCAGCTTGACCTTGAACATTTCCAGGGATTTGCCTCTCTGGGCAAATAATTCTTAATTAATTAATTAATCAATGACTATTCTTGCAGTTAAGCCTCCTAGGAAAAGCTCTTCATAGCTAAGCAGGTTGCTAACACTAAAACAGGGACAAAGTAGAAACTAAATTTCTAGTTTAAGGATTAAAGACAAACTCCACTCACTGACATGTCAGAGGATTGCCTTTTACTACTGTGGGTCCCAGGGTACTGACCGTGGTAGGATTATTCAGCTGCTCTGTTAGTCACTGAATACGGCTTTGTGTAATGGTTCTCTTCATCAGCCTTGAGGATCTCAGGCATAATGGCTGGTTTTATTACAGCCACAGATCTCCAAGCAGATCCTGGGAATATGTAGTAGAGAGAGCCTTTTTTTGTCTTTCTTTTTAAACCTGTTTCCACAGGAAGAAATGGAAGGGGTTGTTGTTTATGGAGTGTAAAATCAACTTTATTTTATACATAGTTAAGCACCTCATTTCTCAAGGCCAGTGTAAAGCTCTGAAGTGCACAAGTTTTTCACAAATAAAGATTACCTTATGAAATATCGATAGGTAAAGGTTACCATCTGGAGTATTCCTGCTTCCTTTCAGAGGTCCAGAAGCCTGCAAAAGTCTGTAGGCTGTACAGGGCACATGTACTTTTAAGAAACTAATGTGAGTTGGAGCAGGTGGCATTGTGGGTTATTTAAATGACCTCAGTTAGGCTGCTGGCTGGCTGAGCTTGATCTGAAATACTGTCACGTGGTACAAAATATTGCTGAAACTTTAAGAAAAGGCCTAAAGAAATGGCCAGAGTTCTGACCTTGGCAACACATCTGAACACCCTCAAAAATGGCGTAAAGAGGGCATGTACAGCATCTAAAGCTTGGAGCACTATCTAGTGCCCTTCACCCAGGCTCAGTGCATCGGCAGAAACCAAGAGCTGAAATAAAGCTGCTCGGGGAACTGCAGGTCAGTGTGTCAGCTTTGGCTGGCCATTGGCAGGATGATACACATTTGAGAAGGGATGTTGTCAAACCTGTTTACTGCAGCCCACCTACCAGGACAAAGCATTCCCACCTGTTGAAAGAGCACAACAAATTCTTGGTGCTAATCTTGGCATTAACGAGTTGAGTAAATACAGAATCATAGAATTTGGGTTGGAAAACTCCTTTAAGATCATCAGGTCCAGCCATTAATCTAACACTGCAAAAGTCACCATTAAACCATGTCCCTGCGTGCCACATGTAAATGTCTTTTAAATACCTCCAGGGATGGTTACTCAACCACTTCCCTGGGCAGCCTGTTCCAGTGCTTGACAATCCTTTCAGTAAAGAGATTTTTTCCTAATACCCAATAAATAAGCCTCCCCTGGAGTAACTTCAGGCTGTTTCGTCTTGTCCTATTGCTTGCTACTTGGGAGAAGAGACCAACCCCCACCTCTCTACAACCTCTTTTCAGGCAGTTGTAAAGAGCAAAAAGGTCCCCTCTGAGCCTCTGTTTCTCCAACCCCCAGCTCCCTCAGCTGTTTCTCCAACCCCCAGCTCCCTCAGACCCCCAGCTCCCTCAGCTGCTCCTCACCAGACTTGTGCTCCAGACCTTTCACCAGTTCCGTTGCCCTTCTCTGGACATGCTCCAGCACCTCAGTGTCCTTCCTGAACTGAGGGGCCAGAACTGAACCCAGGATTTGAGGTGGGGCCTCACCAGTGCCGAGTACAGGGGGATGGTCACTGCCCTGGTCCTGCTGGCCACACTATTGCTGATCCAGGCCAGGATGCCATTGGCCACCTGCACACTTTTTGCCTCATGTTCAGCTGCTGTTGACCAGCGCCCCCAAGTCCAGGCATTTTTCCAGCCACTCTTCCCCAAGTCTGTAGCATTTTGTGGGGTTGTTGTGACCCAGGGGCAGAACCCGGCACTTTGAACCTCAGACCTCTGGCCTCTCCCGATCAATCCAGCCTGTCCAGATCCCCCTGCAGAGCCTTCCTGCCCTCCAGCAGATCAGCACTCCCACCCAGCTCAGTGTGTCTGCAAACTGACTGAGGGTGCCCTCACTCCCCTCATCTGGATCACTGATAAAGATGTTAAACAGAACTGGTCCCAACACCGAGCCCTGGGGAACAGCGCTGGTGACCGGCCACCAGATGGATGTAACTTCAATCACCAACGCTTTCTGGGCCCAGCCATCAGGATAGCTTTTTACCCAGCAAAACTACTGAAAGAAGGGGAACAGACAAGTTTTAGAAAGACTTATTTGACCTTGTGTGACTTAAGAGCAAAACTTACAGATGAAGCAATCTTGAGTGCAAGAAGTGGTGTTGCTCATTCTCTTGGATTTATCTATCATAAAAGTGGGATTTCAGATTTTATGGTTCTCTCAGAGTAATGTCTAAACAAACTTTAAGAAGTGGAAGAGACTCTGTTGTGGTTTGTGAAAAACGTAAGTGCAAAAGTTCACATTGTGACTTTAACATACTCTGTGTGTGTCTGTGGATGGACATTCACCTCCAGTAGCTCTTATCTATCTCTCAGAGCAAATTCTCTCCATTTATTTTACTGTGTTGCCCTTCAGGCTATCCTCATTTTCTACAGCACCATCAGGACCCATGAAGTTATTGTAGGGAAATTGCAGGTTTAACATTAGCTGCAACTTTTGTCACAAGACGTTAGACAGGACTCTCAGAAAAATCTACCACAAGCAGCCAGCACCTCATTAGAAGAAAAATCTGTCCAAATGTGGATTTTTTATGAGAAGTTTGTCCTGAGGATAGATGCAAAAGGTGTGAATAAATCAATGGGTAAAATAACTGCTATAAAATCTTTTCTTGAAAACCTTACACCAGGGATCCCAGATATTACTTTTCCCTACACTTATACTTTTCATCCATCAGAGTTTTTTCATGTGATCTAATTCTGCAAATCCTGAAAGGTCACCGGTTGTAGGTGGATTTATATACTTCTGTTATTTCAAATAGAAATACAGCACTGAACTTTGTGTGTTTGGCCCTTTATATGACTTCAGGAAGTTCTAGAAATGAAATGCTGACAGATAACACAAATCCTATAACTAACCCCTGCCACTTTAGGGAGAAAGAAAACTGCTAGTGAAAATGAAATGAGCTTCTCAGCAGTAAAGTCTTGAAGACTAGAGGAACTGACAGTGAAACCAAGGGTACCCTCAGCACAAAGACACTGCTAAGAGAATTAAGAGAAGAGTTAGGAAAAAGCAACGTACCCTGTGCTGAAAGGGTGGCTGAGAAGTGAAGGAAGCATGTGCTACATGAGATCAGAATTATTCCAAATGCTTCAAAATGTTTTAACAAGCATTCACACTTATGTTTAGATCACATAAACCACAGATCTGAGCACTGAGACTTCCTCTCCAATACAGAAGAATGTAAGTATAATGTTTATTGGGGAATGGGCAGACTAACAAAGAGGCGAAGGTTTCTCTTCAGTAAAGCAGTGTTAGTGTGTTGGTGGGAGTAATCTGGCAGGGAGAGGGATCCTGAGGGACCTGAGGAGAGAGCACAAGAGGTGTCAGAGCTCTAGATAATACGACCAAAGAAGAAGAAGATTGAAGTCCATGTGGTAGCTCAATCCAGAGAAGAGAAGTCCGAAAGTGGGTATGTGCAAAATCTAAATGGTACCTCCAAAGAGGAAGGAACGAATAGTTCACCATATCCACTGTGTTGGCACAGGAAAAATAGACTGACATTGCAACAGGGATAAGCAAGGATGGGGAGCAAGGTTACTGGGGCAGGCATCTGGTTGCTAGAGAAGGCTGTGGAAACTCCATCACTAAGGAATTTTGAGAAATTATTTAATCCTAGAACAAGACGTATGCTTTCAGGTGCATTTTAGTGGTAAAAGCGAGTGACTGAGAACAGTGGGGCAAAGCTTCAGGGGAAGAACCACTTTCAAAACTGACATAGAAGTACAGACATGGAAAAAGAGATAAACTGAAGGTCAAAACCTCTGGGCTAGATGGAATTGATTGGCATTAACCCCAAGGATGAATAAGAACTCTTAGGGCACAAACCTTTCTCCAGTGCTCTAACTCACCAGGATCTAGAGAGCTGCGTGCTAAATTTAACAGTGTTTGCAGTCTGGTATTCTCTGAAAGAAAATGTTGAAAGAAAATTTCCTATGGAACAGAACTAGCTAACAAGGCCCTTCTGCCTCTGGGATAAAAAGGAAGGGAGTCACAGTACAGAGCAGATTAAAAATAATGTGGGGAAAGCCATGAAAGGCACCAGGAAACACAGCTGAAAACTAGACTATGCAAATGCTGACCAGATATAAAGTGAGAAGCTGGGGCACAAAAGATGACAGGTGTTGCACAGAGATTAATAGTTCCTGAGAATATTAGGAGTGCTCGCTGCCTCTAAAAAAAAAAGGAAAAAAGAAGAGAAAAACTCCAAAGCTTGCAAAGCTGCAGAGGGAATAGCAAGGTGCTGATGAATTCTGAAAATGTGGGAAATGAAAATGAAATGGCTTGGAAAGAAGGTCAATGGAGAAGATAACCAGAGAAAAAGGAATGAGAGAGGAACAGAAGAACTATGAGATTTAAAACCTTTACCATCACATATTATCACTTCCCAATAAAATGTGCCATTACCAGGGTGCTGCCACCAGAATCAACAGAAAAAAGAAGAAGAAGGGAGATAGCAAAGATGGAAGAGTACTAGGGTTTTACAGATGATTTGAAGGAGAGTGTTCAGATGACAAGAAATAGAAGATGGTAAGAGTTGGTCGACTGACAAAACTGAACACAGGAAAGAGATCAAAGAGGCAACATCCAAGGGCTGGCTGCAAGTGAGAATGCACAGGGAGGGAGAAAAAGAGAGAGATATCCTGTTTAGAGAGGTGCAGCTAAGCTTGAAATGGCTGAATTCATGGGGAGAAAATAGGAAAGACAAGAGCAAATTCAGATGAGAGTTATAGGCTGCCTACACTATGAAACAGCCCAGGGACCACTTGGAGACTGACTGGCCCAGTGCAGATTGTACCTATAGAGCTAAATGTTCAGACCACTGAACAGGATGTCTGTGACCAGAAAGCCTGTTGAAAATGTTCCCAGGTTGGCATCAAGGTCCTAACACTGCCATGGAAGGAGTGCTGGGCAAGGCCAGCACTCTCCCAGGGTCTGCACTCCCTTGCAGGCTGGGTGCTGCTGCTCAGAACCGTGCCCTTGCTCCTCCTGTAACAGATGGCTCCCACAGGGGCCAAAATTTCAAGAGAGAGGGAAGATTAAGACTCTATGGAGGTTGCTTTACCATTGTTACTGATAGGACCACACAAATTTCATTACCAAAAATAACATGGTTCAAAACAGAAAATATTAGGCAGCTGAGTAGGATCATGAGTGAAAAGCCTGTTCAGGTAAATATAGCACCATCATGTCGCTGCCAGAAACAAAGGTAATCATTTCAGCTGACAGGAAGATGCAGAATTGAGTTCAACTGGCATAAATGTAAAATGTATGCATAATGCATATTCCTGGAGTAGCAGAAATGAAAATAGGCTTGGTATCATTCCACTTCGATAAACATGGAGCTTATCTTCTGTTTGCAATAGGAATTTATCAAGTCTGATGGCCTAGAGCAAAGTGGGGAGACAGGGGAACATCTGCAGCATAGTGAACAGCAGTGGAAAGCACAGCAGAGGTGGCTGCACACCTTTGTGGAGCTCACAGGGTACAGAAAAAATAAAAGTTCTGCAAGCTTCAGTCAGAGGATGTGCCCTGAAGCTCAGCTGATTTAACCCTTACCTCTCAGCACTGCAGTCTTTGTTAGGCACTACTCCTGGACATGAGGAGTGCTGGAAGAGCTTTTCCACCTCTCTTGCCCCATGCTCCTTCCCAGCTGTGTGAGATGCTGCACCTTCCTCTTCCCATAGTTGCAAATGCTGGCTCTGACGTTGCCTCAGCTGAGCAATTGAGTCTCTCAAGGCTAAAAATGTAGGTGGGGTCGGAGTACAAAAGGAACACGGTTAGGACAATCCATAGGGTTCAATGGGTATCTATGTGGATATGCGCGTCTGTGTATATACGTAGTTGAATACATAGGAGTGCAATGGAAGAGACAAAAGCAGAGACCTTGATTAGTATCAGAGGATCAGAGCTATTCACCAGAACTGGAAGGTAAGGGAAGGGATTTTTTTCCCCAGTTTTGGACTATTTTTGCAGCATTTGGTCGTTTAATGGAGGTACTCGGTGTGTTTGGTATGTGATAGTTCGCCAGTACAAAAGCATTTCCATTTACAGCAGAGACAAAGGCAATAGGAGACACATCTGCAGCACCACTCCTAGACACCAAACCTGCACCTGCGTCACACTGAATGGTGCTGCCTCCTCCTTCAATCGTGCCTGGTTTCGGGCAGACCTTGGTGAACCCCTGCCATGAGTACACAATTCTGTGCTTGCATCAGGGTGGGGCAGCTGGGATACACACTCCTGAAAGATGGGTCCCACCGGGAGGTGGAAAGGTAACCCTGACACTGGGACACTGAGCTGCAGAGAGAGGATATGATGGGCTTTAAGCAGGTGTTTGAATTTTACCCAACAGGTACATCACAATGTCAAGAGAAAATTTTTCATTTGGGCAGAGGTAAGGAAAGGAGAGTCCTCCTGCTTTGACCCGCAGAGATGGAGGGACCCGATCCAGCTGCCAGCCGCTGAGTTTCCCATTTATGTGTATCATAAGCTACAGTACGGCATAGGCTCTGAAGGCACACTTCCTTTCTCTTCCCATCTTTAATGGCTTTAATGGAGCCCTAAAACCAGCTTGTCTTCATTCTCTGGTCTTCATTTGTTGTGATTATTTCTATAAAGACTTTGTGGAGATTTAAGAGCCAAAGTTATAGAATGTTTCTTTGTAGAGTTAGGAGGAAAGTTATTACAGCGGATTTTACCTTTAGGGAAAGAATGAACTCACCAAATATTGCAGCTGATTTTTATAGAGAAATGTTTCTACACAAACTAATTTAGCATATTTAATTTAAAAAAGCATTAAAACCCCTTAAGTACAACATTTCTGTCTTAAATGAAATTACAGAAAGTCAAATGGAATGGCTGGAAGAGGAAAAAATTATCTAGTCTCACATTTGATTTCCCCAACTGCTTCTTGTTGGCTCACTGAGCACATTCACTTTTTCATCAAAACGGTCACCAGAATTTTGTTCTGCTCTGTTTGTTGCAGAGCATCAGAGACACTGCAGATCTTAGGAAAAAATCTGTTTTCCCTTCTTCTCCCAGTGTGTTAAACTGCCATCTTGTAAAATGAACTAACCTTGCAATTTGGTATTAAAATAAACCTCGATGCGAGTTGTTTTTACAGCAGGAACAAAATTTAAGCAATGAATGCTGATACGCCTACACAAATACACATACATGCACACACGCCCACACACAGCCATCCAAAGTGAAGACTCAGTTCCAGCCTCTGTATAAATTTGATCTGGGTTGTGCTCATTTCGGATGTGGAAATCTGTAGGTTTTGTGGGAAATGTCTTAGAACAGCATGCAGGGCAGTGATAACACATTTTCAGAGGGGCAGTATAAATAGCAGATTTGAGATAAGATGGCTGATAAGTTCTGGCTTATCAGATAGAAGATGCCTCTCCTGCTTGTGGAGGAGAATGGATGATTTACATATCTCTTAAAACAATTCTTTGATATCTTTTAGGAAAAAAAGTAGAATGTTGTGAATTTTCCAAACCTACTGAGTCCAAGTCTTGCTTTCCAAAATGATTTTTAACTAAAACATCTTGATTCAGAAGAATCAGCAGCACAGAGGCTGCTTACACCTGCTGAAATTATTAGCTACAAATGACTGATGCTGAAAGCAAAGCTGAAGGTTATGTATCTTCTAATCACAGCAGGGTAAAACCAGACAATATTCTCCTGGAAGTAAGTGAAAAAAAAGCATTGACCTGAATTGTCCTTGGCAGAGTTATATGTGAAGGGACCCCACTTTCCACAAATCCAGCAGTATGGGTTTGGATACACTTCATCTGTCTCTTACCTAGCTGCTGTTTCAAACTTTGGAACATGCACCGAGCATGGACAGAATGAGGGACTTAGAGTGTTAAAAGGTACATTTTCCATATCTTCCCCTCTCTGTCATTAAGTGTTTGCAAGTCACAGCATCAGTCCAGTGCAGAACTTGATGGTGTCTCTCCTTTGTCAATGTAAACTAAAATACCGACTCTGGCAAAATCTGTGAGTGGTTTACTATTGATTGCAGTGTAGATAGATTTTAGCCTTTGCATCTATTTGAAAATGAAGATGGAGTTTAGACAGACCAACTGAAAAAAAAGTAGATTTTGTATAGGGAAGTAGCACTAAAACTGGTGCACTTATCAAAATAGGTCCCTGTATTATCTTACTACCACCAGTATTTTTACTCCTCTGAAAGCTGTCATTTGTATTTCAATGAAATACCTAGAGCTGGCTGGCTTCTCTTACAGCTACTGAAAGTTTATTTTATGTGAAGAACTACATGTCCTTATGTAGGTTACTCAGAATCAGTAAATTTACTGTATCTCAGTAAAAGAAAAAGAAACTTATGCTTGGTAAAAGTATTGTATGTCTATGACGACTGGCAGACTGCAGTCCTGTTACTTATGCTACAATCACAGTGGGCCACTGCTTACACTCTTGGAAAAGGACACACTGATGTGGCTTCCTTGCCTTTAGTCATTTGGTGCAGCTGAGTCAGAAGAGACACAGGTTTAACAAGTGACCTAGCTCCTCATCCTCTTTCTGGAGCACAGTGGGGATCAAGAAGCATTCTGACTCTTGAGAGAGCTAGTATTTTAGCTTGCATTGGCGAAAGAGAGGCATCAAGGCCTGCACTGGACTGATGCTGTCTCTCGCAAACATTTCACGAAAGAGAGCGGAAGGTATGGGTAACAAAGCTCTCAACACTGTAAGTCCCAAGTCCCCCACTCTGTCTGCCCTTGGTGCATGTTCCATAGATTGAAACAACAGCTGGATAACACTGTCAAGACAACTCAAGTACACCCATGCCACACGGCTGGACAGGATTTGTGAAAAATCGGCACCTTTCACAAATTATGTTTTGTAGTAAGCAAATATCAGCGGTCTATTAGATGAAAACTGAGTATGAACAAATTTGTCCTTGAAGCTACAACTTAATGTGTAACTGGCACACCTTTGTTCTGATTTTACTATTTGAATTGCCTTAGAAAAGTAATTGAGATAATCAGTGCAAGAACTAAACCACTGGCCATATTATGCCTTAGAGAGAGGAACTTCAGGCTGAGGTTAAATGTAGAAAAACAGTTATCCTTCCTTTCTATTGCTGCAAAGTAGGTTGGGTTTTTTTCACGGGAAATCATCACTCTTTCTAGAGAAAGTAAATTGAAATGTTCCTCTGAAATAGCTTTCCTCTTGACAATAATGGCTGAATCCTCCTTCTACCTCATCAGTATTAGCTTTCAATCTTTTCAGAAGCCTCCAATTTCTACAATCAGTGGGGAACAAGCACTTTCTGCTGAATGTCACCCTTGCTCAGTTGAACCATAGATTCAAGTGTCCCCAGTTTTACAGACATGTACAAAAATTCCTTTCTGTTCTTCAACTGACATTAATTTTGAAGACAATTCTAGAGGAATGCTGGATTGGCTGAAGAGATTTCTTCTTCTATAGGGATTTTTTTCTGAGTTCAAAGACCAAGAGCTCTTAGCCCCACAAGACCTCTTTACCATCTGTATGAATGATGTAGCTCTGTGCATCATTATTCACTACAGGTCCCAGTGACCAGTGATCTACATCAGAAAATATGAACACCACAGTTGCAAATAAAGGGCATCAGTGATGGGAGACCCAAAGGTGTATTTGTCAGTCTGCTCCTACCCACTGTCTGCCTTATTTTTTCATGTCGTGCCTCCCTCTTCAGTGTCAGAGGACTGTCCAGATCAACTGTACAGAGTTTCCACCCCAACACTGCAGTGGCAAATGACTGTCTCATCTCTCATCTGCTGTCCTTGCTTTATAGGGTTTGTATGACTTTTGAAGTTTTGGCCCAAAGCTTATCTAGCCATGTGCCTTCTTGTCCGTTAAAATTGCTTTCATAAATCAAAAAGATGGGTATTCTGGAGCCTTGTACATATGACAAAAGGCTGTATCATTATTTATTTTTCTCACAGTACTACCTCCAACACCTTGCCTTTATCTTCCAGAGTGAAGTCTGTCTGACCTATAGTCAAGCAGGGCCTCTCTTTTTACAGGTTATTAAAAAAAGAGTCAGAAAAATGAAATTTCTTGGGCTCCACTTTCTCCTTCCATCTCTGATATCATTGATATGTCCTTCTCATGCATTGTTTAAAAAGAAGCATCTACTCCGTCTCACCTCTTGTTTTTCTGTTGAGTGTGGAATGGGGCAGACGGACAGGAGTAGGGAGAGGATAATCTGGTTTTCTTGGATAAATCTTGTTTCTTCCAAGAAGAAAAATAAAAGGGTTTATTTTGAATATTTTATCAGCATGAAAGCAAGGGCTGCCTCAAACCTCAAGGTCCACAATCAGTAGCTTCAGCTTTTTGCATCTTAATTCAAGTGGACAGCTCTACAAGAAACAGCAAAGCTGTTAAAAGACCCACTTAACAACACAGCATAAAGTAACCATTTCCAAACAGAACTTATTTTGAGATTGTGATTTAGCTCCCAATTAGTTCAAATTATTCCTCCCTTTGAAGTTTATTTTCATTAGCTGACATCTGCAAATTCTTAGAACAAAATGTAACAGGATGTAGGTTCTTGTAACATTTTAATAGGAATTCTATATTCTTCCTTCTGTATATGAGGTGAGTGGGCAAATACTTATCTATATAATCTAATTTCACTGGCTTCAGTAAAGATATGCTAATCTACATCAGATGACAATTTGTTCTGTTTTATGTAATGGAGAGCAAATGCAAGATGATTTTAGTCTTGAAATATATTTGAAAAAAAGTAACTGGTATAATAATTGGGAGGGAGAATACTTCATCTAGATACAAAGTTAAATCCAAATTATAAAGTTACCATGCCATCATATTGTGGGTTACATCTTTGAAAGTTCAAAAAGTATTTAAAATGCCCTAAATCCCTGAAGCAGCAAGGAAGAAAACAACAGACAGCAATTTACTGCTGTACAGACTGGATTAGCATTGTGTGCATTCATGATTGAGAACAAAATTATTTTTCTTGAGATATTGTTGGAAGTACTACGAATGTTACACCTTGCCCGTGCTCTTCTCCCGTGATTATTCTTCCCTGACAGCTCTGAAAGATACATATGTAGTTGTTAAAAAGCACTGTATTAATTTGAATGCTCATTGTAATCAACTAGTTCATTACTGAAACCAAGGTGCTCAGAAGAAACTTAGCTACTTCATATAACATGTCCTGGTTGAGATGTTATTTTTCTGATGCTTATAATGATTTTTAAACTTTATTTTTCAGGTGATTCCTCCTTTATCTCATCTTAGTGCATTTTTCTCTCATTCAATTCTTGCCTGCTTCATTCTGACCCTGACAAGGTGCTGGACTGGGCTGTCTCCTCAAAGTTATGGGTTTGAAGCTCTTGTTGAGTAGGGTCTCTACATCTCACTTGCCATAGGAATGTTCCAGGCCCTGGCTATTAATCCAAAGATAAGCACTCCTACCACCTCCTGTGCTTCAGCAGACATCCACTAATCTGTACCCAAATACACGAGTTAGGTAGCTAAGGACAAGAAATATTTTTACCCTTTGAATGAAGGCTTCTCTTGCTGCAGCTAAGACAGATTATCAGGGGATCGAGCACTCCTCCTCTCCTCGTGTGTTACTGCGCACCCAGGGATGGCTGAGGGTCTGAGCTCAGCAGCTTGTTCTGCTGCAGGGGCTGGGGATTCATGTTAGCCTTTAAGCTTCATAAAATAGGGTCTGAAACACTAATGTCTCCTCTTGGATATAGCAGTGAATCTTCTTCTACCATTATTAGGGGTGTTGCCCACTTAATGTCCTTATTTAGCACAACATTTATACTGGAAATTAAGGGCAAGTGGGATTTGCTTTGTGAAGGCAGCCCAGGTACTATGCTAGCCATTTATTCCATTTGCTGCACGCTGCCTTAATTGACACAGGCATTTCTGCTTTACCTTTGTTTCAATTTCAAATAAAGAATTAGTGGAAACTGGCTCAGGGATCTGACTGCTTTGGGTGTGTTTGCTGAGCTGCAGTTCTGCTCTCCTTAGTGCAAGTGTGTTACACTGTGTGCCCTTGCCACAGAGGCTGAGGGCACCACCAGCTCTCAGTACATGTGCACAGTGTTTCCCAACACTCACACCATGTCTGTAAAGTACAAGCAGAGTGGACTGTATTTTTATTTGTATTTTATATGGACTGTATTTAGACCTGAACTTCAGAATCCCCCATCTTTTTCCAACTGTGAATAAACTAACAAAGCTTTTGAATAGTGTTTCTTTAAACTGTGGAGTCTGCATCTGCATATTAGATATATCTGCATATCAGATGCAAGTTCTCCATAAACAATTAGGCGTCAAAGTCATCAATGTGTTTTCTGAGATTTTCTTCTAATCTAGAACAACATTCTCTGTTGGAGATAAGATGTGATCTTTCAAGTATATATTACCACTTGCTATTTCAAGAGTTTGGGGGGAAGATTCTAAAGTTGGAAAAAAATCATGCTGTGTATTTTCAGAAAAAGAGATGAGAGAGATTATAAAGAAACTAATGAAATAGGTATCACCAGAAGACTCACAAAATAATCATTAAACTACTTTTTAGTAATCACCTAAAAATAATAAATTGATTAAGATTAGCCAGTGTGAGATTGTCAAGAAAACTCCACATGAAACAAGCTGAATTTTCTTCTTTGACTCATAACTGACCTCATGGATAGTGATGAAGCAGTAGATATTCTATATGTCTGCACCAGCAGCATTCACTAGATATTCTATATGTCTGCACCAGCAGCATTCACTATATATGTAGCTTGAGGATCTCATCAGTAAACTAAGGAAATATTGTGTAGGTGATTCAGGAGTCGGTAAGCAATTGCTCCTGAATTAATTTTCAAAAGTAAGTATCAGCTGTGTACTATCAAACCAGGAGGATGTTTCTAGTAGGTTCCTGAAAGGTTCTGATCTCAGATACATTCTATTAAATAGGTTAATGAACAGATTGACTAAGGAAATAAAATGTCAAATCATTAGCAAATGACTACAAGAAATAAGGAGATAGTTAGAAGCATTTTGAAAAATGGATTAGGAATTAAATATAATCTGGAAAAATCAGAGATGACCTAAAATAATTTAGGTAAAACTCAGCAAAGTCAAGTACAAAGTACTACCCAGAGGTAGCAGAGCTCAAATCCTCAAATAAAAATAGATTATAGATAACTGGGAAGCAATATGTTTTGAAAGGTTATGAGGATTACTCAGCATTACAGACTTGAGTAGTGGTCAATACTGTGATGAAGGTGAAAAAGCAGGCAGACCTCAACGTGTGGTGTATCAACAGAGAATTTTTACACGTTCTGGAGAAGATGCATAATGGGAGGCCTTGTCTAGGACACCTAGAGAAATAGGCTAACAGAATGGATAGTCAAGAAGAGAATAGCAGGGCCAACAACAGTTTTGGAAAGCAAAGCATAGCCTGTTAAGAAATTTGATTAATTTAGCCCAGATAAAGAGAAAAAGGAGTAAGTCAAAGTGGTCTTTTGCAGACAGATACTAGTTTATGGTGATTGTGCTCTGAGAAGAAGGCAAAGAAACAAAGAAAGTAAAGAAGACTTTGAGTATATTATGGGGCCCCCTTCACCCCACACTTGGTGCTAAGGTAAAAAAAAACCTGGAAGAAGGTAATTAGGGTGGCTGAGGGGTCTACCTGAGTGGAAGTTCTCTGAGAGCAGGCAGACCAGCCTCTGCCAGAGGCAGTTGTGCTGTACATAGTCCTGCTGCAGTGCTGGAGTGCTCTACTAGATAACCCCTGTCATATTGCTTCTGTCCCAGTGTTTCTAAGAAAATATCCAGTGGGTTGGAATTTCTCACTACGAGTGAACATCAGCTGACAGGTCCACATCCAAGTAAGAACTTTAGTACTCTGCATTTTCACTATTTCCCCCTGAAATACTCAGCTAATGGGTTAAATTCATTTGTGAGAGGAAACAAGAGAACTAACAAAGCCTGGTTTCCTATGGATTTGTGTTCACTATTTCTCTCACCCTCAGCATTTCTCCCAGCCCCCATGGACTTTTTGCATTGTTTCTTGAAGTCTCACAGCAGTGTGCCCACTGTCAGCAGTACCTGCAGCTCCCCCTTGTCTTTTTGAGTTCCACCCCATCAGCCCCCCTGGCTGTTCCCTCCCTATTGGGTAGGGAGGCTGTCCCATATGTTCCGGCTGTTTTGGGGGTGTATTTATGCTTGTTGGCCAATACGAGCAGCCAAATGAAAGACCATTTAACCATCAAATTCACTCTTCAGCTTTTCCCTCAGCACAAAAATGAACATGGGTTGCTTTCTTTGATCCAGCTGTGAGTTTCATGACATTTGTTGAAGCTCGTAGACTGCTGTCAAACTTACCTGAAATGAATTAAAGGGATCAGAAGTCATTGGCAGACAGACAGAAAATACTGCAGTTGGAACATTATTTAAGTACTCAAGCTAAAAGTAAGAGTACTTTTAAGAATACTTTATTTTTCATGTGTTTTTAAATATCATAAGCAGTGATTTTGTCTCTGTTTCATGAGAGAAATACAATACATAACCTAAAAAGTTTTGGCGCTTACTCTTGTGCATATACTCTGTATATTTCCTAAATAGTTTAGGACAAATACTAATAAATGAGTCTTTAAATATATTTCACAGCTACAAGAGTCTTTCCTTGCTTCCAGCTGGTTTAACGATGCAGTAACTGTGATGCTTTTAGCATTTCAAATAGTTCAGATAAACCAAGATCTTTTTGCATAGGCCATATTTGAAGAAAGTAGGTTACACTTACTCTAGTCTGTTAATAACAGCTAACATTTTGCACTACTGTTTTTTCTACACTGTAATTAGACTCATTTAGAGCTGACTTCTACCCTGATAGGTAAGGCAGTGAATTGGGACACTTCATGTACAAGTCCATTGCATGAAGCAATTGCAATAGTTGTAACAAAATGCAGAAATATCCAGGACAGTGGTCAGGTGCCTCCTGATTCCTCACCAGTGGATGGCTTGATACAGCAGCTCTGGCAGAACTGAGCCAGAAGCATAAGGAAACATTATTCAGTCACAGTAATCTTGTGTCTCAGGGGACTCCCAGTCCATTTTCACATTGTCTTGGTCACAGCTGAACAGATTTCTGACACACTCAACTGATTATAACTAACAGTCCAGAAATACCAATGCATTTTAATATTAAAATAAAAATACAATGATTAAAGGTTTCTATACCTCTTCCAGTCCTTAGTAAAGTCATGTAAATAAAATATTTGGTAGATTTCCTTAATCTAGGAGGATACTGTGTTTCCATATTGCCAATCCCTGGATCTGGGCCCTGCATGGTAGGCTTTGGGTCCCACGGCATAGTCTTTACAAAGCTGTGAGATACACATTTTCAATGGCTTAAAATCTCTTTGTGTCTCATTTTGGACCTGGCTGTATGGAGTAGCTGTTTGGGATCAGCTCTGAACTGGCTGCAGAAAGAAGCCCTACAGGATAAAGAAAGTCTCTTTGAACCCTCTGTGAGACAGCTCTACAAGACTCAACCATGATCCTGGCACCCTTAATGAGAAAGTCCTCATTAAACCCCTCATCTTCTCCCTCTGACTCAGAAGTGGTAGCACAGAGGCCAAACACAGAGCAGACCAATAAGACAGGAAATAGAGAAACTTCTAATGTTTGAGATTAAGGAAGACTTCCAGCAGCTGGAGGTGTGCACTAACCCATTTGGGTCTTTGCTCCTGGGAAGCCCTTGGGTTGAGAACTACAGCTTCTGGGGTGTTAGTGAAGGACAAGGGGCTGGGGGAGAGGTGGGTGCTACTAGAGAAGGGTATGTGGAAGGACTAGGAGGTGATCAGGAAATACAAGGGACTTACCATGCAAATACATGAAGGGGATATTTGATTATCCCGAAAATGTGTGAATGTGGCCATTGAGCAGGCCTAGCACAATTCAGACAGGTATTAATAGTCAGGTTAGAGTAGGGGAAACGAATTTCCAACAGGGAACTGACCTTTCCTTTAGGGCAGCTCTTGCCCGTCAATAAAGCGAATCAGCCCAGGCACACCATGAAAAAAATGTGTTTATTTATGTTGCCAGTGATATCTCTCCATGTAACAGATCCCACGTTAGTTTAGCTCAGTCCTGAGAGCTGCTGCTGTCAAAAGCCCTAGTTCTCTCTTATCCATGGCAAATGATGCATCTTTAGATATTTGCTCAGAGCAGATTTGGAAATACAGACTCCCCGTGCTGTGCTAAACTGTAAATATCAGCTTCTGAGCTCCTCAGTATGAGCAGTTTCTAAATACTCTCATAAACTCTTCACCTGAGGGAAAGTTCAGTACAAGTAAATTATTCTTATGTGTTGAATATCCTCTTCAACTGCATGCAGCAAGAGACAGAAGGGATTTGTAACTTTCTCTCTTAACCAACACGTTATAATTATTAAAGGTGTCTGCAGGCAAAGACAAAGTGCATACCATCACTAGGATACATAGACTGCAAATGTAATTTACATTTAGCTGTGTTAGAGTGACTATTCTGTTAAGTGTTGTTTCAAATAATTCTAAAATAAGATTATGCTTTAAGGAGCAGATACAGTTTATTTAAAAGTGGTTTAAAATTAGATCATATACTCTGCATAACTGAAATCTGCTCCTTATACATGTGTGTGCATGTGTGTGCATGAGAGAAAAGAAAAAAATAGATCCTCTTTTACTACTCTTTTCATCTGCACTTTTGAATTCCAAAATGGAATTTTATATTAAATGAGAATGGAATGCAGCTAGGAGATTCTGCTGTGGACCACCTCCTCCAAAATTCACCCTTTGCTGTCTCCTGTCACAAACCCCTCGTCCCTTACTGATATTGATATTGAGCAGGTGCATACTTCTGCGAAAGGAAAAGCACAAAGTTAAACACATGTTGAAATGTTTTACTAAACTAGATCCTTATTACTGATCATGATGGCTTATGTGGAAAAATCCTAACTACATCTTCTAAGCATTTGTGTTATTCCAAGAGAGTTTCCACAGAGCAGGAGGAAAGCTGGGTGATCAGCCTGTGCTGCTGTGGCTTCACACAGGTGCTCTGAAGGTCAGTGTTAAAAGCCACTGGATTAAGGGCTTAGTTTTGAAAACAGCTGTAGCAATCAGCATCTTGGAGTTAAAACACTAAAGGAAAAAAAGAAGAAAGATCATGGTCACACAAATACAACCAGCCAGCCACCGTAGTTGCAGGGAGAGGGAGAGTGGCCCAGGGCCCATTCCGGCGGGATGCACTCCGTGCCTGGGGCAGGTGAGGCGAGGCGGGCGAGTGCGGCAGCCCGTGCGAGGCGTCCGCGGGCCAGGGGCCGGAAAGCCCGAAGGCGCAGTTCCCATTCCCACCCAAACATCGTTCCCTTCGCCAAAGGCGTCCCTCCTGGGCAGCCCGGCTGGCCGCAGGTGTCTCAGGGGAAGCCGAGGAACAGCCTGTGCCCCCGCCACCCACTCTAGAAATGCTGGAAGCAAGAGCGCCTTCCCCACAGCGGCACGCAGCCCTGACAGGCACCAGCCCACGCTGCGGATCTAGCTGGAGCTGCCTTCCCCCGGAGCGCCGGGCTTCTCCTGCTCCCCGCAGCGGAGGGAGGGAGGCGGANGGGCCCGGCCACCAGGTGTCGCTGCCACGCGCCGCGGGCGACCCCCGCGCCCCGGCCCAGGCCCCGCGGAGCCTCCGCGGGTTCCCGCCCGCGACCCCTGAGCCCCTGGAAAGCGGAGCGGCTCCCACTGGGGCGGGCACCTGCTCCGCCTCCGTCCCGAGCGGAGCCGGCTGCAGGTGAAGCGAGGTGCCTCGACGCCTCTCCGCGGCAGCAGCACCGCCTCCCCCGGCACGGCACGGCGCCGTCCTCCTGCCCCGTGAGTGGCTGCCGGCTGACTGACAGGCGAGGCGGCCACATAGGGCGGCCGCTGGCTGGCGTACACCTATAAGGGCCGGCGGTGAGGAGCCCCGCGCGGTGTCGGGTTGCCCGTGGCGGAGCTGCTCGGTGATCATCCATCCTCCCACGGCTGGGCGTCCTCGCTCGCGGAGCCGAGCGCTGGCGGAGGCGGGCGCCTGCCCGCTGGCTTCCCGGCACCAGCCCCTC
>VZTD01003259.1:118497-271808 GCA_013397725.1 Rhagologus leucostigma | reverse complement strand
CCGCTCCGCGCCAGCGGTGGGGCTGTGCGGAGCCCCGCGCTGGGGAGGCTGCGGGCGGCACCGCCACAGGTGACTCGCGGGCCGGGGGTCGCGTTCCGCCCCGCTGTCGCTCGGCCGCCTCTGCGCGTTCGCACCCCTGCGCCGCGGCCGCCTGCGCGAAGCCCATCTTCAGCCGCCTCGCCGTGCCGGCGCGACCGGCAGCACCGGGGGACATGGCTTTGCTCCGGCTCCTTCTCCTCTTGCTCCTCGCCCAGCGCGGGCTGGGGGCTGCCGCCGAGCAAGGGCAGGCAGTGCACGGCCGGGAGCGGGCGCTCGGAGGGAAGCAGCCTATTTACAACCACATCAAGAGCCGGGAGCCTCCGCCGGCCCCGCGGAGCCGCTCTACAGAGAGCACCATCTTGGCGCAGCGGCTCGCCGAGGAGGTGCCCCAGGACGTGGCCTCGTTCCTCTACACGGGCGACTCCCGGGAGTTGCGGCGAGCCAACTGCTCCGGGCGGTACGAGCTTGCCAGCCTCGCCGGCAAGTCGCGCTTCACCTCGCACCCCTCCCTGCACGGCGCCCTGGGCACCCTCACCCACGCCACCAACTTACTCAACATGATCCTCCAGAGCAATAAGTCGCGGGAGCAGAACTTGCAGGAGGACCTGGAGTGGTACCGCGCCTTGATCAGGAGCCTGCTGGAGGAGGACCCCAACATCTCCAGGGCCGCTATCACTTTCAGCACTGAGCCTTTCTCCTCCACTCCCCAGGTTTTCCTCCAGGCCAGCAGGCACGAGAGCCAGGTCCTCCTGCAGGACTTGTCCTCCTCGGCTCACCGCCTGGCCAACGCCTCCGTGGAAACAGAGTGGTTCCACAGCTTGAAGCGCAAGTGGAGGCCACATCTGCACAGGAAGGTCTTAAACACGGGCCCCAAAACTTTGGAGAACAGTTGGAAGAGGCGGGAGAGCTTCACTGCTGATAAGAACCACATCAGGTGGTCCTCACCGTATCTGGAGTGTGAGAATGGGAATTACAAACCCGGCTGGCTAGTGACTCTCTCGGCGGCTTTCTATGGGCTGCGGCCAAACCTCCTGCCCGAGTTCAGGTAGGAGGAGTGTTCTGCTTGCTTTCTGTCGAGAACGGGGAGGGGGGAGTTTGGTTCTGCTTCTCTCACAGGGAAGGGCATTGTGGATCTCTGGGTGACCTGATCAACCCCTGCCGCACGGGCTGCTCAGTCACACTGCAGAGCAACCTCGGGCCTTCCTGTTGAGCTGTGCCTCCGTGTGCCTTAGGGAACTGTTGCTCAGTAAAAGAATCGCTGTCGTCTCGGGCTGTAAAACAGCGTTTGCTTCACCTGCTTCCATTGGAGCAGGCGTGCGTGTGGGTTACGTTCCTGGTGTGCTTGTGGTGGGGAGTGGAGAGCAGCAGTTGCCAGCTGAAGTTTATCTCTGTCTGCAAGAGGAAAATGTTCACTGGGGCGTTATTTCTTAGTATACTGCGTAATAAACCTAGCTTGACCCCAGGTATGCTTTTAACCAGCTGGGGAATAACACTGTTGTGCTGGTAAACTGCTGTTTCTGGTCTCCAAAGCACATCCACTGTGGGGTGCTCGAACCTGGTCAGCGGTCAGTACACTTGTAGAAAAATAAGTGTTGGTGACTGCAGTTCTGTCATAGTGCATGTGGCTATAACCTGAAGTGGCACTAGGAAAACTTTCCTTAGGACACCACCAGCTTTATATTTGATACCTCGCATATGTAAAGATTTGCTTATTTTTTATTGCTTTATATACTTTTTGTTGCTCTTATATACTTTGTCACTGAGCTGCAACTAGCAGAGAGGAGGATGGAAAAAGGTTCTTTCTTGTGTCTTAGTATTTTGACAGCAAGTAGAGACTTGCTCAAAGATTGAGAGTGACCTGTAGAGTAAGAGATGTCAGATTTTCCACTAGCACTTCTGCAAGGGGTTCACAGGTTGCTCTGTCCAATGGGGAATGCCCACTGCCCAGAAGCAGCTGGTATTTCTCAGGATGAGATAGGAACACAGGATTTCTTCTATGCTACGGATTAGTAGTAGGTAAAGGTAGATAAGAACATAGCAGACGCAGAAGAGATTTTGCCACACCTAGGTGGCAAGGCAATAGTGTCTGGAAAAGGTGTTTCTCTTGGCTTAGTCTGAAATCCAGTGAGATCAAAGATATATGAGTGGAGTCATAAATCCTTGAAAAAACCCAAAATCTGTTGAATGGATAATGGCTGCTTATTTCTCTGTTGAATTACTTTTTGCCCTGAAATTTTCACACTTATGGGAATGGTAGGGTTAAGGTAAAATGAGCTCATCTGTAGGCTGTTTGTTGCTGAATTCCTCTTGAGACTAAAGCCCAGGAACAGGTCTACTGTAGAGCTCTTCTGAACCCTAGGGAGTCCAGAGAAGTCAGGAAGCTTGTCAGAGATCATTGAAATGCAGCATTCAACACTTGATGAACTTCAGGATGTGGATGAAAGTTAATGTAGTCAGATAGTCTCTTGTTGGGAACAGATTTTTGCAGAACCACTAGGCTGGAGGTGGTGGCAGCCACAAACCAGCTGAGCATATAAATTTTGATATAAAGCTTAACTCAAAGAAACTTCAATTTTGACTTAATTGAAGAGAAATAAACCCATGTTTTAAGCAAAAGAGTCTAAAGCTTCAATCCCAGCTCTGTGCCAAGATTCTGTGATGCCAGGAAGCATCTCACTAGTGTCGGTTTCTGCTGTGGTGGTGGCTTTGGTGTGCAGAGCACACCAGGTCTGTTTTGGAGTAACCCTGGCAAACCAAGGCAACCAGCAGATGTCCTCCTGGATGCAGTACAGAGCACTGCCTTCCCTGCCTCATCTTCCCAGCCTGTTTGCCATGTGGGGGGTCACTTCTGTTGAAAAAATAGAATAACCTCTTATAACCCTGATACTTCAAATGGTATTCGCTGAGCTCATCTAGGCTTGCAGAACAACTTCTTATTTAGAAGATCTTGAGATAGAGTATACTGTGCAAATTCAAAGTGTTATGTTGCTGCTGTTCTGAACAGTTAGGAGAAAACTAATAAAGCTTGGTTGTATCAAAAGAGATGAGTTTGTAAGCATTTCTAAAAAATGGGTTATGTTTCGTACAACCAAACTATTAAAGAAGCAGGTGGAAGAAGTAAAATTATAAATACACGCATACACATTCTGGCAAGGTTAAAGGGTAGTTCCTGGTTTGAGGTATGCTAGCCGAAACATGGGCTTTAATGTACGCCTATTATTTGGGATATTGAGAAGGTAACTTCTCAGCTACACAGAAAATAGTATACACAAAATATGCTTCTTCCGAGACTTGTAGTTTGTCTCAATATTTACACAATGTTTTCAGTACTTAATAGGTACACAGCCTCAATGTGAACTTCTAAGAGAACAAATGGTTTAAAGTAGGAGCACATAATAGAAAAGTGTAAAATCTAATGTGGTTACTGGAAAATTAGTGTGAATGACTATAAGATGCCTCTTGAAGTAAGCTTTACTTCCCCTCACTATCAGTCTTTGAGTGACACAATATTTTGACTTCAAATTGTTATTTAAGGCTCATATGATAAAACAGTGTTTATTAACCTCCACCTTTTGAGACAGCTACATTGGTTCTCCCAAAAATGTATCTTTGAACCATCTGTTAGACACATTTTAATGAATCAGTTTACATGCTCCTCCCGTTGAATAGTCTGGCACGATGTCCTTCGTGGTAATTTAGTGTATGCCCCTTTAATATTATTTTAACAGTTTGTGTACTTTCTTTCCTCACATTAGGTTTAAGGCATGGTACAATAGGGTGAGATACATTCAGGAACATGCTATATCCATGAGAGAGAATCTTTCAGATTACAGAAGGAAAAGCCATTTCTCCTTCTTGGTGTCTTCTGTGGCAGTAACAGATGTGTTTGTTCATGTGGCATAGCAATGGAAAGAGTTTAATGAAGGCAGTACTGATAACTACTAGTGGCTATGTTCAGTGCATGCTACTTCTGCAGTGCTGTTTTCAATGACATTCTGAAAGTGTAGCCAAAAGCAGCAAGCTTTGTTCTTAACATTGGGAACAGTTACAGTGCTTTTGGCCCGAGGATGTGAGTGTTACAGGCCGGGGGCTCCTGCAAGCAGCTTGTCTGTCTTCAGTTTCACCTCTCCCCTCCCCAGGAGATTACTGCCAAACTGCCCAGAGTGAAGGCCGAGGAGAGAATATGGTTGTTTAAGTTGTCTTGCCATGGCTAATACTATAGATGAATACTGAGATGAAGTTGTGCTGATAAACGTACCAGAAGCTGTTCAGGCCCAGTGGGGCCACATTAGCCTAGTACAATGCTAAGCTAGCAGTGCGGAGTGTCTGCAGCTTCTTAGCAGTGCTTGCTGGTATTTTGTTGTCGGCATTTTCTGGTCTTTCCACCCAAAGTGTATGGAGAGAACATTGCTGCTACCTGCTTACAAGATGCAGTGTAGACTCATTCAGAAAAGAGGATCCACAGAGACTAGAAGTAATCACTTGACGTTAACCATCCCTTCTGTCTAAACTGATGCCGTTTGCAGCTGAAATTCACCACCTAATGTGCCTAATCACTCTACTACTCTAGTGCTGCAGGGGGTAGAGCACAGTAGCATCTGTCACCGATCTTCTGTGCCCCTCCTCTGCTACTGCCTATCACATGATGAGAATGAACCATATTTTATGGCATGTAATGAACCAACTGTCCTCTTTGCAGCCCGAGAAGGTGGAAAAGTGTGAGAAGCTGCATGCTGTAAATACAATTCCTTCTCTAAAGTATTTTCTTGGCCCCAGAGAAGAAATGAGAGGTCTTCATAGCAGTCCAGGAGACAAATGGGGAAGATCACTTAATCTAGAAGAAAGATGACCAAATAGTCAGCTAACAGGAACACGCAAGTCGAAAAAAAGTCCTCCTGGGTCGCTGAGTCAGTCTTCTGCTGTCACAAGCCCACTTAATGTCATCAGCTGGCAAATCTCCGTATTAAAGTAGGTGGATTTCCCTCTTGACTCTTCAGTTCACTGGCATGCCAGACCTAGTGGTTAAATAGCTTCTCCTGATTTCTGATCTAAATTTGTTCACAATCAGTTCTCATGCATTTATTCTGGTCCAGAACTGTCTTCCATCTGACTTAGCACTCTTAGCTGGTGTTTGCTGCCCTGACTTATTTATAGGCAGTGGCCCCTTCTCCACATTTGTTTACTAGACTACACAAACTGGCTTTCTTTAGACTCTGTCATGAGCTCTCAGTTGCCATGGTCTCTCTTCTCAAGTCCTGTTCCAGTATTTCCTGAATGTGGTTAGTCAGATTCATGTGCCCTGTTTCAGCCTTGTGCAATGACATCAATTATTCCTGAACTCTGATGAATGAGTTGCTGCTTTTGCAGTTCAAAATGTTCCCTTGTGTGCTGTTCTCATTTTCTTTAATGTTGTGTTGTAATATGTCTACATTTTGGGAACTGGTCATTGGTCTCATATGATTTCTCATCCTGGAGGTCAGATTGCCTTCAGGATACGGGGCATTGGCTTTCTTTCCCCCCCTCCCACCACATTCCAGCAAGTTTTTTGCCAAATACAGCACAGCATTTGCTATGTTTTAAGGTTTTTAGGAAGAATCCAATGGAATAATGTCTGTTTTGAGAGAAAGGTACTCAATCAGCAAGCTGAATAAGTTGGGGGTGGTTTTTTAGGTTTTGTTTGTTTGTTTTGGGTTTTGTTTTTTTGATTTTATTTTATTTTGAATGGAGTCTTGTTCTGGAGCATTTACAGGTAACTTCATTCTGAAGTTTGGCCAGATTATGCTACATCTTAATATTTTCTGTCTTCCAGAAGTTTGCTACTTCTCTCAATTATTGGGAAGATATTCCTTGATGCAAAGATAATCTTTACTGCACAGTTAGATTGAGCTGTTTCTTCCCTAAAGGCAGTGTGATGTAGTGATTTTCACTGTGCTATTAACAGTTACTTGGACCACTCCAGCGTTAGACTATGATGGGACTCTTAGTTAAGGAAACATTACTAAAGGCAGATTAAACCATGGAGGTAGAAGTATTTATGACAAATAAGTACTTTCATAGGGATTATAGGTTATTTCATATTCTGCTAAATATTTCACAGCTGTTAAATTGCTTGGTAAAAAAACCCAAACAAATGTAGATGTGAAAAAAAGAAATTTTAAAAATGGTCAATTTTTTTCTTTTAAGCATGGTTTAATTTCTTCCTTTAGCCCCCTTTTTAGTTTCCCCCAATCTCTCTTTAGTCTCAGTACTGAGCTCAGAGAAAATTAATTTTAATTGTTTAAGGAGACTTTTTAATTTTTTGTGCCATTGTGATGTGACATTAGTTGTATAATATGGAAAGTATTTTGAAATGGTGAAGGTGACACTTTTTATAACACGTCCCGGCCCTTAACATGATTGAAGGTGTGGGTGGATTTAGAACAGTTTTCAAAAATGAAAAGGAATAATTTATTTCCTAGAATTTCTGAAAGTCTTGGATTTGTGTTCCTGAAAAGTAGTTAAAACAAAGAAGCTTCTTATGATTTACTGTCTGTTTGTGGAAACCCCCAGAATGTTGTAAGTATTCCTTAGGCAGTCAATTATGTCTCTGCCAGCATTTTTCATATGAGGTCATGGATAGGGATAGAAAACTGGATGTAGATGAAACATAGGAAAGGAACAATAAATAGGAATTTCTGTTTTTAGAGCCATGATTCAGCTTTCTTCAGTATTGGAGAAACAGAAGTGGGTCTTTGAAGAAAGAAGTTAAATATGGCCGTGAGAGGATTGGAACGCATACTGCATTCATGTCCACAATTACGTAGCACATGCTAAGTTGCAGTAAAAGGAACTATTATTTTTTTGGGTCAAACTTCTGTTTCCAGCTCCTCTGTTCTCCACTGCCATCCGCCTTGGGCAAGACTTACAGCACAGCAGGTTATCAGCTCTTTTGAAGGGGATGGACATGTGGCAGTCCTTACTATCTGAGATTCAGCTCCAGGACTGTCATCTATTCTGTCTATTTGTGAATGTGGGCTGAGATAGCAATATATTTTTTCTCACTCTTAGGAACATTTCTGTGTTAGGTCAGATGAAAGGTTTCCATAGCCCTTGCTCCAACAGCAGCTTCTGGCAGGTACTGAAGGAAAAATGTCAAGTTCTCCTATCCTGGTTATATCCAATTTACCAATAATAAGCAATAAAAATGAATTGTTTTTCAGACTTTATCTGAATGACTGGATAGTAAGTATAGATTAAACTGACCTTCATGATTCTAATCCATGTTTTAACACATTTGTCTTCTACAATGTGGTTTGGCATTGTATTCCATAATATATTTATATATTATGTAATATCCATATATTATGGATTCCATAATTTTCTGTTTTTAAATTCACTTCTTGAATCTAAATTCATTGGGAGATCCCAGATTCTTGAATTAACACTTTCCGGAGTGTTTTATTGCATCTTTTCTGCGTCAGCCAGGTTTGGTTGTGAGTTACATTAAGTTATATTTAGTTGTGGGTTTTTATCACTTGCAGACTTTGTCACTGGCCATCCATTTGTGGTCATCTGTGAATGTGCCAGACAAAGAAGAGAGTTGTGAAGTCCAGCTTGTTAACTGCCCTGCATGTGAAAGCTGACTTTTGTTTCATTGATTCTTTCAAGAGTGATGAAAATAACTCATTTTTGTCAAAAGGTATCTCTAGTCTGAGCAATTTTCATATGCTGGTTGTGTATTGTGTTAGAGGTTCTACTTCAGACTTCCACTTTCTGAGCTATTTGAAATGCTTTTAATTAGTAGAGCCTATCCTTTTAACATGCTGTTTCTAAAAATGTCTTGGTTTTGTCTTACATTCTTGTAGTTTGTATATTCCTCCCTGTCCAAGTTTATGCTTTTCCATTTTTGTTTTTTTGAGGTTGGCTTCCACTTACTTTTGGGTTTTAAAATGACCTTGTTACCTTTTAATAAGTCTTCAGGGTCACAGGATTTGGTATACTTAGGCTGAGACCATCCCTCCTGCGTAGGATTCTTCTATTTCAAAAGCTCTTTGTCTTCCTAACATAGTTTCTTCTATTGTGCCCTGTTCCTTGGGACCCTTTCTTTCCACCTGCCTCTTTGACCCCATGGAGGGTAATGGAAACATTTAAAAGAAAGTAACCTGAATTTGGCTCCAAAACCTTTTTTCATGGGGATAATCAAATGTAAGTGGTACTCCACGATCACTGACATCTGGTATTCCTATATAAGGTGTTTTGTGACAGAATCAAGATGCTAGCAGCAACCTGAGCATCCTCAAGCAAAAAAAAAACCCAAACCATCCCTGCCCCTCAGAGTATCTAAGAAACTCTGACTAAACTGCAGGGAAATCCCCAGGGAGGCAGCACTGCCATAAATCTCAAGGCAGATTTAAATCTGAAATAATTCTTCAGACAATAGAGAATTCAGCTTAAAGTATTCTGCCGTTGTAGTACTGTTCCAAATGGCCTAGAGGGATTTTCTTTGCAGGTGAATCCTAATTTATGTGCCCACACTGCTATACCTGACTCCTCAGTTAAGTTTATTTTTAGTGAAAGCTGGTTCTCTTTTGAAAGTGTGTGCTGAAGAGCAGCAGTCATGCTGTGGCTGAGGAATTAGGGAAGTTTCTCTCCTTTCTGTAAGGAATTGGTGGTAACCCTGTGACCAGATCAAAATTGTGTGTATCGTGTCCCAGTAGCCTTTTGTGAATCTGGCTGGTTATGCATGGTAACAACTTTACGATGTCTAAGTGATGTAGAATCCTAAATCTTAACTTTCGAAGGCAAGCTGAACCTGCAGAAGCTGCTGTTTGTCAGTAAGATTTACAGCTGAAACTCATTCATGAATTTGACACCGGGATTATTTTTGGATGCTCAGTTGATGGTACACTGGAGGACCCTCAGGTGTCAGGTATAATGCAGTATTTGAAGATTAATATTCTTGAAAGTGGCAACCTCAAAAATGAGAGCGGTCAGAAAAGGCATGTGCCCTGAAAACATTGGCTGTGCTAAATACAGTGTGTATTTGCCTAGAGGAGTGGGCATTTGTAGATTTCTGAGGGTTCTAGAGAACTTGTTTTTCTTATTTCCGTGTTTTGTGGTAAAGAGGACTTATGAAGGACAGCATGGAGGGCTGAATGAATATGACAGCAAGAATCTAAGCAGCCGTTTAGATGTGGGGGATGATGCCCACTTCAGTGTGTGATAACCATGCCTTATAACTTAATTATGAGTGCTCAAAATGCTTATGGGCTCAAAAATAAATGTACAAACTTAGAAGGCAAACTGCATGTTTAGCTGAGCTGTGATGACCTCTGTGCCAAAAAAGGTTTTGAAGATCTAGAGGACAAGGATACTGTTTATCACCATTTAAATGTTGGCAGGCTATTATTTTGTACTGTTCTGGCTTAAACTGACTAGGAGAAGGAGAACATGCTCCTTCTGTGCCTTTTTTTTTTTTTAGTGATGCAGCAGTAGAGGCAAAAAAAATATTCTGTAGATAGGTTTTACAACATGTTGTTACAGTGAAATATTATAACTACTGAAACTATCAAGATAGCTAGTAGGTTGGGAAAATAAGCTTAAATCAATTTCTGGCACAGATTTCAAGGCAAGCAGCATGCCAACAAACAGTAGTACTGGAAATACAGACAGGCATTAAAGCCTTTTAAATCAAACCTCTGACCTGACAGAAAATCCTTCATGACATCATTTTTCAATGATTATCTTATGTATAATTCAACTAATTCTTTCTTAACTGCATGTTTAGCATGGACACGCAATCCTTAAATATCTCTTTTGTGTGTGTAAGGACTGTAAAATTGCGGCAGGAAACAAATATCTATTGTTACAAGGAGATTAACAAAACGTACTTACCTGCCAGATGGTCCACAATTACCAGTAATATTGTTATTAACTTATGGCTGTGGCTTGGGTTCAGCCAGGCAGCATTGCCAGTGCAGATGAATGTGTTACGCTGACAAGCAGAGTCTAGTCTTACACCCTTGGTATTTGTCTTGATTGCTTCCACCAAGATAGCAACACTGCAATTATTCCCAATTAGTTCGATAAATATAACACAGGGAGTTGGTCCATATACATTCTGGGAGGATGTGTTCTTCCATATGTTCCATTTTCCGAATGCTGAATCAAAAATAACTGAAAATGTGGGTGGCTAAACAGGCTGTGCCAGCTACTGTATTAATCACAGATGAATTTCAAAAATATATTGTGTACATACTGGTGTACTCTGTGTGATAGCAGTGGGGCACAAGTCTGAGATGGTGTTTTAAAATGGCAAAGGATCTCAAATGAACACAGTAGAAGTCTTGTACCATCATGATACCGTTTGTAAATGTCACATATACGCTTAAAGAAACTTTGCTTTTGAAAGCACTGTATCAGTAGTTTCAGACCCTGTTACTACTTCAGAACTGTGATGTTACTATGAAACATCTATTGCAGAGGTCTAGTGAAAAAAGAATAATATGTACCATGGGGGGAAACAGTTGAAATCCTATGGCAGCTTGTAACTATTAGGAGAGATTGCTTTCCTGCTCCTGCTTCTGCACTGTCCTGTTTCTTTTTGCTGTAGATTTTCACCCCAGAAATTCACAAAGCTCTGAGAAAAGGGAAAAGCAGAACAACTTAACCATATCAAAAGTTCAGGTTGTGCTACAGAAGAGCTGCAGATGGGAAGAGTGTAGGCGGAAAAGTTTGCATTGATTTAAGAAGATTGGGTTTTGTGAAAGACAAACATTCTTGTAAGAAAAGTTTTAGTACAAGAGAAGCAAAAGGAACGTGCATTTAGTCTGAAACGGAAGAATTTTATAGTGTTTCTGGAAGAAGTATTACAGAAATATTTTCAGGCTTTCATAGCTTAACAGGGAGATCCTGACAAAACTTAAGCATAAATTGAAAGTGCAGGTGGAAGTGGGGCCTGGTAACCTGGGAGGAATATGGAGACGCTGTCTAAACATGAATGTGATCATGAGGATCTTGTATCAGCAATAGTGTGGCCAGCAGGACCAGGGAAGTGATCATTCCCCTGTAATCATCACTGGTGAGGCTGTACCTCAAATCCTGTGTTCAGTTTTGGGCCCCTCACTGCAGGAAAGACATTAAAGAGGCTGGAGCAAGTCCAGAAAAGGGCAATGGAGCTGGTGAAGGGTCTGGAGCACAAGTCCTGTGAGGAGCAACTGAGGGAGCTGGGGGTGTTAAGCCTGGAGAAACTGAGGGTCAGGGGAGACCTTATTGCTCTTTACAACTACTTGAAAGGAAGTTGGCGACAGGTAGGGGTTGGTCTCTTCTCCCAAGTGACAAGTAATACGACAAGAGGAAATGTCTTCAAGTTGTGCCAGAGGAGTTTTACATTGCATATTAGGAAAACTCACTTGACTGAAAGGATTGTCACACATTGGAACAGGCTGCCAGGGTTGAGTAACCATCTCTGGAGGTATTTAAAAGATGTGGCACTTAGGGACATGGTTTACTGGTGACTTTGGTAGTGCTTGGTTGATGGTTGGGACTCAATGATCTTAAAAGGTCTTTTCCAAGGTCTTTACTGCTGAATGGAAAAGTGTACTTTGTGACAAAGGATGTTGAAAAGTCTGAGGTACTTGAAATCTTCCAAGAACTACAGGCTGATCAGCCTCGCCTCAGTCCCTGGGAAGGTGATGGAGGAAATGGTTGTGAAAACCCCTTCTGGAACATATGAAGAGGAGGAGTGTGATTGGGAGTAGTCAGCCTGGATTTCTGAGGCGGAAATAGCGTTTAACCAACTCAGCAGCCTTCTGTGTGTAGATGACTGGTGTCCAGTTGGAGGTCAGTCACTTTACTGTACTCCTGGTGGGCACCAGTTTGACATGAATCACCACTGTGGGCCTGTGGCAAAGAAAGCCAACAGCCTCCTGGTCTGTGAGAGGAAGTTTTGCCAATGGGTTGAAGGAAGTGATCCTTCCTCTTTACCCAGCCTGGTGGGGCTCCATCAAGAGTGCTATGTTTGCTTCTGGGCTCCTCAGCACGGGAGACTTTGTATTGTATTGTATCAATACTGGATGTATTGAAGCAAGTCTAGTGAAGGGCCACACAGATAGTTAAAGGTTGGAGCATCTGGCAGACAAGGACTGAGTGAGCTGGTACTGTTCAGCGTGGAGAAGAAAAGGCTCCAGGGGCATTTTATGTGTAAGTACCTAGTGAAGAAGTGTAAAGGAGAGACAGATCTTTTTCAGCCTTATTCAATGAAAGGCTAGAAAGCCCAAGAGGCACAAACTGAAATACAAGAAATTTCATTTAAACATCAGAAAACTTCTTTTTTGACACTGTGAGTTTGGTCAGTCACTAGATCAGGTTTCCCAGAGATGGTGAAGTCTCTATTATTGAAGGTATAAAAAAACCTGAACTTAACTGAGCCTGCTTTAAGCAGGTGATTGGACTGAATGATCACAAGAGGCTTCTTCCAATGACAGTTGCTGAATAAATCTCATTTTTGCATCTATTTTTAACAAAATAATTGTATTAGAGAGCTTTCAAAGGATGTAAGTTCTTTAATCAATTCTGATGTGAGAAGTCCAGAAGGATTTTCCTTTCTTTCCAGTACGTGGCTCTGAGTGTTAGGATGCTCTCCTGCTTTCTGATGCTTGTCCCACTACAACATGCCATGAATTCTCCAAATTGCAGCACTTCTGGTACAAGGCCATACTCAAATGCTTTCTCACTATACTTACTGACCCTAATTTCTCTGGCTTGTGTGTGTTGTCTTTCTCACAAGTAACCTCTAGGTACGTTTTCTTTTGAAAATATTTATATTCTATTTTTTATTGACACTGTGCCTCTACAGGGTTTGCTTGTGATACCACACAGCAAACTCTTAAAGGTGTTTCTTCTCTTCTGGCAGTGATTAGTTTGTCCTTTATTTGTAATCTGTACTTCTCTTCGCAGAAGTGTTTGAGGAGGGAAAGATGAGTTTCCTCTCCTACCAGTTAAAAACAAAATGTACACAAGGGAGAAACTTTCTGTGTAAAGGAAATAAAACCTTCTTCCCTAAGGTGCTTGAGGTCTCCCATGTGAATGGGTTGCATTTCTATTGAAGTTGAATCATCACTGCTTTTCCTACTGTATAAACTGATTTCTTTAGAGTAGTCGGGATGATGCTAATCTTTGACAGCTTTGCTGATGTGACTGGTGTATAACATGAATTAGGAGAGCAAGCAGTGGTGTTGGTCCTGGTCCTGCTGCCTGCTTTGTGCCTCTATTCAGCCATGGGGAGATTATACACTTGCAGAACAGGTCCAGCCTGCACACTAATATTTGCTCATAAAGGTCCAGAAAATATTAGAAACCTACCTGATGGGATCTACACATGACCAGATGTGTAATCTGTTACCTCTACTGTTTTGGACATCTGAGTCAGGCACTGTCTTGCTGGGTTAAGTTTGTAATCCACTGATATCAACATTTTAAAGAGATAATGTGTGCAGTATGGCAGTTTTTCCTCTTACGGTTATTGCTCACCTGGAACATGGAAAAAACAGTTCCTTGGGGTAGAAGTATGGTTTGAGCAGTCCCTGGTGAAACTGCTGTTCAAAACAAGTGTACAAAGGTACAAAGCTGTAAACTAAAAATAGATCAGAATATTCTAGAAGTGTGGTGCATGCTATTTTAAATTGAACTGGCTAGATAGAACCAGCACTTAAATATTTCAAGTAATTTCTAAATGTGCCCAGCATTAGATTGTTTGGATTCTAGGCAGGAGATTGGGGGGGATGAAGTGCTCCTGTACTGTCTAACTTCCTACTGTCTGTTTCATGTAATTTTCTAATGCATTTTTCTGACCACTTACATGATGTAGTTGTGTTTCTCCAATTACTATGTTGCATTTCTGAAGATGAATGTCCAAATTTAGCTCTTGTGGATTCTTTGTTGTAACTGGGGTCAGGTATGAGGTAACAGTATTGTCCCGGTTTTGATCAAGCTCACTCTTATGCCTGTTCTAATTTTGTTTGTAAGTACCCTCTCAAATATGTGACTCTGTAGCTATCTTGTTACTATTATTAATGTGTTATGAGCATTAATTAAAAGAGGGAGCATGCTTTGAGATGAGCGAGGTGTTTCTGAGATGGAGGCTGGGCCATGCCCTTGTTAGTTCACAGCCTGAAAGAAGGGATGATGGTGTTTGTAGTTGTGGAAGTCCAAACTGTGGAAGTGAAAACATCTGTCCCAAGTGGCTGAAATGATTGACTGGAAAGGAATGGTATTCTAGATTTAAGAAATCAGCACAGAGCATTCATCCACTATGAATGAGTTTGTGTAATGATTTAGCAACTAGAAGTTGCATATTGATGTTTTTGTGAAGTCTGGACTGCAGCAAAGCAGTCATAGATGACATGCTCTGACAAAATGATGCTATAAATGTCCTATGTAATTTTGAAGAATATGTAAATATGTGAAGGCTTTTTAAAGATATACGACTACATTATTGTCCCTTTTGTCTTCTGATGATTTTCAAGTTTTTTGTAAAATAGAGTGTCAGCTTTGAAATTGGCTTGTTAGCTTTTCTTTCAAAAGAATTTTTGAGGTAAACTGTTGATGATGAAACCTAGAGACTTCTTGGTGTAGGACTTAGACAATTCAGAGAGTCCTTTCAGGACCTGTGTGTGTAGGAAACTTTTTTGGCTTCACAGACATTGGTGGTCTACTGCTGGCTTGTGCAGCTTTCTGATGTTGTATCAGGTTTTATTGCAGGGCAGCTGGCAGAGGTGTGGGGAGAGGGCTTGGATACCTGCTGGAGGAGGGTGTTGAGCTGCAGAGAAGAGGCCTGAATGTCTCTGGAGGCCAGGTTGTCACTGGGAAGAGTAGAAAAAAAGGCTTTTGCCAGTTGTTTTGGCAAATAGGATTCCCTGGAGCAAAGGGGAGAATGTAGTTTTTGCTGGACATGGAGTGAGATGCAGTGCCTGGTCCCTTGCTCTCAGAATTGGATGGGAAGGTTACTGGCTTCAGAAAAAGTAGTGCAGGTCTTTCACTGTATTTATTTTGGGTCTTTGCCGCACTGTAAAATGTGAAGGGCATTACATTGTTTGAAATATAACTTGTTCTTAACTGCTCCACCCTACTCTTAATGTGTTAGATTTACTGAGCTCTTCTCATAATACATCTCAGTAAAGTCTAAAATAAGAATGTGTGTCTGTAATCATGGCTCTGGGAGCACAAAACTTCTCTGGTTTTAGACATTTTGTCAAATTTCGTATTTGGAAGAAAGATGTACTTCTGCTTTTCAGGCTACAGCATAATAAAAAAGTTTAACCTATTTCTGTAGTTTTGTTCAAGGCTGTTTCTCTCTGTTTTCAGAGGTGTTGTCAAAGTCGACATCAATCTGCAGAAGGTGGACATTGACCAGTGTTCAAACGAGGGATGGTTCTCAGGGACGCACAGGTGTCATCTCAACAATTCTGAGGTACGTTTGTCCCTGAGGGACCTCATTTCAATGACAAATCTTTACACTGAGTAGTGTTCTGTCGTATAAATGTTACTTATTTTATAGACAGTAAATGTGGTTTGTAGAGCTGAAGAAATCTTTCTGTGCAAGGTGTTATGGAATGCATGAGTTTCAGGACTGCCTGCATTTCAGAATTACTGGTGTTAAATAAAGCAGAAGCTAAGTTATTGTGAACAGATAACAGTTACAGGGAAAAAGATTACCAGTGAAATTATTTATGAGGTTCTGCTTTGCAAGTCTAACAATTATTTTGCGCTCAAAATCAAAATAGGCTTTTAATGTGTGTGTCACTTTTTCTTGGACAGCTTTGCAAAATATAGTAGAAGTAGCTGAAATGCTAATAGTAATTATTCAGAAAAACATGGTCTTTTGATAGAGTGATACAGAATAACAGGCAGAATTGGATACTGTAATTCCTTCTCAGTAGAAATGCCAACATTTTGACAGAGCTGACTAAAATGTTTGTGCTCAGCTCCTTCCTGCTTCCCCTTTCTTCTGAAGGTCTGTGTCTGGTTCCATCTGTCAGCAAATCATAGATCATTCAGCCTGGCCAGTCATATGTGTTCAGTGAAACTTTAAAACAAAATACATTTTGATTTTTCTTTTAATTCTGCCATGTAAAGGTGATTTCCAAGGCACCCACTTGTTTTCTGTGAGAGTAGGCACCTTGTGCACTTCTGTGCTTTTCGAAAGGACAGTTAAAATGTAGGGAAAGTTGACATTTGTCTACCAGAAGTCAGGAGATGTTTGCCTAATTTGCTGTAAAATGCCAATTTATCAAAGCCAAGTCTAAATTTAGGAAAACAGTTGGTTTTGATTAATTCAGCTGCTAACATATTTGAGAAAGAAGAAAACAGAATTTTTGTAAACATCTTTTTTTTTGGTATTTTCACTTTGATTTTTTTTCTTAAAGTAAACTTGAAATGAGAAATGAAGTCTTTGATAAAGACTGATTTATGGCTAAATATTTCTGCAAGTGGAAAAATGTTTTTCTTTGTCAAGTACTTTTTGACTTCTGAATTCAAGGGAATACTTTTTAAATAGCTCATGTTTCTTCTTAGAAGAAAATATTGTTTCCCATGTGATCTAGTAAACCTTGTTTTTTAATATATTCTAGTTATCCCAAATATGATTATATCCTTTGACAAGTGCTCCTCCTTCTCCTAATGTCTTATGAGCAAAATATGTCAGCAGAGGGGTGGGTGGGATTTTAAGTTTCATTTCTGCAGCCAAAAATAAAAGGGAAAAAACCCAGTCCTGGGTCTCTTGTGGTTTAGCCCCAGTTGGCAACTAAGTACCATGCAGTCGTTCACTCATTTCCCCTGCCCCCACTGCCGGGGGAGGAGAACTGGGGAAAAAAGAGAAAACTCACGGGTTGAGATAGGAACAGTTTAATAATGGAAACAAAGTAAAATATAATAATACAAATGATAATAAAATATACTATTACTAAAATGAGGGAGAAAAAAAAGGAAAATGAAACCCAAGGACAACCAGTGATGCACAATACCACCTGCTGACTGATGCTGGTCTTGTCCCCAGCAGCAAGTGACCCCTCCTGCCCAACTCTTCCTGGCTTATGTACTGAGCATGATGTTCCATGGTGTGGAATATCCCTTTGGCCAGTTCAGGTCAGCTGTCCTGGCTCTGCTTGCTTCTTGTGCACCTTCTCAGTGGCAGAGCATGGGAATCTGAAAAGTCCTTGACTTCATGTAAGCATTGCTTAACACACTGATGTTTTGGCTGTTGCTGTCAACGTTACTCTCATAGAGACTCCAAAACACAGCACTGTACCAGCTACTGAGAAGAAACTACCGCAGCTGAACCCAGGAGAAGATCCCATGTACTGCTTTTCATACTTGTTTTTTTGGAATCCACTGTGTGGAATAAGGGTAACTTACATAGTTGTGCAACAATGTTTTCCGCACAGTTTTGCTTATAAATGATAATGAAATCATATTTCCTGTGCTCTCTTTTATCTACCTAGGAGCAGTTAAAGAAACACCTGCTGATGGTGGAATGCTCTGCCACTATTTACAAAGTCTGTCTCCAGCAGAGTAGGAAGAGAATGGGGATCTCTGGATTTCCAGTTCTTCTTAAGTTAGACCTTCCTTGCTTGCTTTGGTTTTGTTGGGTGACTTGAGTGTTTACTGCAGCATAGCCTTTGTGCAGACTGTTTGGTAAACCTTTGCCATAGTGAATTTCTGATTTGGCTCTGAAAGTGTTTACTGCATAGCCTGTACCATGTGCCCAGGCTACCAATACCATTAAACCAAAGGCACAAAGCTCAATATTTCAGAATATTTAAACATATCAGAAATACAACTCACTTCTTCCCTAATGCTTGAAAACATAGAGTGACTTAATGAAAGAATAAGAGGAAAAAAGCAAAGTAACAGATTAATCAAAATTCTTCTTTGTTTTATATTTCAGTAAATTTTATAGTGGCTAAAACCTACTAGGTGCATGGCAGACAAATTCTCCTACTTTCTGTGCTGTTCCGAAGTGTTTATTTTTGAAATAAAAATCAGTTAAAGTGAGGGAGATGGAGGTGCATTACAGTGAATGGAAACATATGGTAAGCCAGTGGTCTGTACGTGCTAGACAGAAAAAAGGGAAGGCATGGATGGGATCCAACTTCTACCAGAAAATAGAGACTGTTGTTGAAAGTACTGTATTGCCTTCACATAGTCTGGCACAGCAGCACTAGGAGATGATGCTAGTTGTGACACTGGGGTTGTGTTTGGAAGGTCATCAAGAGCAACCTGATTGTGATGGAATAGTTGTAGTGCTACTCCTTGCTTGGAAAAAAATAGTATGTGGTTGAGTGATTTAAGAATATTATGACTCAAATAGGCAAAATGCTGAGACATACTAATCTTCCTTTAACTACCATCTGTCCTTGGATTTAGGTGTTCTTCCTTAGGGTTGGTGGCTCTTAAATATCTTGCTTTATGTATGGTGCCCTCGAGTACAAAACAAAAACAAGCACCGGGAACTTTGGAATTCCCCATTTTTAATTGGACTACCTTAATTCCTAATATGTAGTGAAATTTTTATCCGCTTTGTCCTCTTTTGTGGACAGTACATGTACATCTCTTCCTAGCAGCCTAGATGAACTGGAAGAACGAGAGTGCCCTCCTTTAACCTCAGGGTAACTGGACGCTGCTCAGCCTAATTATGCAGGAAGTTAGGTGATACTTAACACGGGAAAGCCAAATCGCAGCTGTGGCTAACGTCTATTTCAGGTGTGACTTTTTTCTCCTTTTTTTTTTTTTAATTAACTGGATCAGCCACAGAGAGGCTGATGGCCAGGTGTTATTTTTGTGAGAGAGAGCTACATTCTGCTTCCTGCCTTCTACCTTGACTCTCAAATAGGCAAAAGCTTCCCCAGAAGCTATTGGACAAGAGATATGGATTCTCTGGGGCCGCAACAAATATGACAGGTAATATCTGCAGTTAGAAATAATGAAATTGAGTAGATCATAAAATGATGGAGACAATTCTGAAATTAACAAACACAAAAAGTGTAGTTACCCAATAACAAATGCAAAGTAATTTCATTGTACAGGTTGTGCTGTACAATGTACAGTCAAGGCTGGTTATAGGAGTAAGAAAACATGGACTTTTACCCTGTTTGAAACCCTTGAAGACTTTTATTATATTGGATTTCTTCTCCGTAAATGCTGACAGCAGCTGCTGGGACTTTTAGTAACAACTTTAGAGTCCTCGTTGAGACACCAACAATAATGTCAAGGCTGAGGAGCATCTGAAGAAATCAGCTGGTGTGGCCCCTTGAGCTCTGCCGAATCCTTCCAGCAGCATCAGTCTGTGAGCAATGGCAGCAGACTCTACACTGCTCCCCTGGCCTTAATGAGCCTGCCAACAGCTTGCAATGTGAGACAGGCTCAGCTGACATCCCTTTGGGTTTCAACAGTATTCCACAAATGACAGCGTGCAAAAATATCTAGAGGAAATGAGGGAGGCAGAGTAAACAAGAAAGCTGCATTGCTGTCTGTATAGTGTCTGCATATCTGTGTTTGTAGAAGGATGCTTAGGCCGACTGTGTGTGTATTTATTCTGCACAAACACAAAACCAGTTGAGAAGGGAAAACAAATGAGCAGTACAGCCAAAATCTTTTTTCCATTGTTTAGCAAAACATTTGGGACCATCGTATTTTTCTATACTGTATGCAAGGTTACAAGCAACTGAACAAGGGGGAGGCGGGAGCTGATTAAAAATAGAATTGTAATGGGGACTGATTCGGGGGGGAGGGGGAAAAACCTAATGCTTTCCAGGTTTTTCAAGCAAATGCTTTTCAGTGCCCTTGTCAGACTGGGAAAAGGCTATTAATGTGCACAGTCTGTGGGAGGGGAAGCATGGCAAGAGATTAGCATCTGAAGTCATAACCCACTGGGTCATATTCAGTGTCACTGATTTTGCTTATTACTTGCATGTATTTTCTGTCCTGTCCATTAGGAAAAGTGCAGTCAGAATTAGAAGAATTTGAAAGGAAAGCTGTTTGGTGATTCAGTCTGAGTGACTGGGTTTATGGACTATAGTTAGCTTCTAATTTGGAAATAATAATCATTCTTGAAGCTATAGATTGTATCCAATCTAGGACAAGAGAAGTACCCAACCAGAACAGAGAACATGTCAGGATATATTTTGTCTTAAAACAACATCTTTAGTGGTAGAAAACAAATACTAAGTGCTATATCAAATCCTGGGCTGAAGGGGAGATCTAAGGCAGAAAGGACAGTGGCTCATTTCCATATGCAGGTAAAGGAAACATAGCCAGCACTTCTTGGACTCAGAAGCAGATGGGTGTATCTGTTCTCTCCAACAGCTCAGGGTATTCGAAGAGCATGCAGTAGACAGAAAGAATATTTCGGCTGCTATTTTAAAATAACTGTGCATCATCTGCATTCATGGGAAAAGTCCCCTTATGACAGTAAACCAGATCTAATCTGGCACTCCCCCAGACACTGTTACATAAAATAAGGTGGAGGTTTGTCAGAGTTCTCAGTGATAAACAAGGTGCTGCGAAAACCAACTTTCAGATTAAGGAAGAGCCGGGTTGCTTAGCTACAGCATCTTTGCTTCTAAGACAAAAAATTTAAATGAGTCTGTGTTTTGCAGGAGCTAATCTTGGTTATCAATGTTTTCTTCAAAGAAGCAAACCTTTGCAGAAATTCCTTTCATCTTAGTTAGCAGTCTTAACTTGAGCATTTAAATTCATCTGGGTCAATTCTATTTGCTTCTGTTTTTCCTTCCCCCAGAGTGAAAACATGAAAAGGGGTAGATGGTTGGCTGAATGATGTTGTCTGTCAAATTAAAATAGCACGGAGATATTTGGTTGTTCTTGCATATGACAGAGGATGGTAGCATTGCATCCGTTCCCAGTTCTTTCAGATCTATGGCTGCAGGTTTTGGATCTTTCTCTGCTGAACAGAGCATCCTGTTAGGCAATGCTGATTAGTTGAACTGGTGCTCCTTCCCACTGTGTTTGGGAAGGAAAGTGGTGAGGCCCAAAAGTTTAGTTGGCTGGTGGAACATGGCAAAATACACCTGGTGGGAGAAAGGGGAGGTTGCAGAGAGGGGAATGGGTGCAGGGAAGAGCTCTTCCCAGGAGAGAGATTGAGAAACTCTGTGGCTGGGGCAAGAGAAGGAAGATCAGGGTGTATTGGGAGGCACAGAAAACCTTGAAGAGAGGAGCCTGCGGATTGTAGCCAGGCAGCACCGTTCTCATGGCAGACTGGCTGTGAATTGCCTTTCCCACATGTGAAGTGGCAGAAGCTGTATCAAATCCAGGCATAAGCAGAGCACAGTTTCATTCACGGTTCTTATTTCTTATCACTACATTCAGAGAACTGTACAATATCTGAAAAATGCCTCTACTAGCAGTAAGCATAATTAGTTATATGCAATTAGATAAATATACAGTGTTTTGGTTTCAAAGCATCTGATCCATTCTGTGAGAGATCTGACAGGCTTATCTTGAAAGGTGCCAAGTACTCTCATATCTTGTGAGGTAATATAAATACTACTATGCCCATCTTAGAGCTGGCCCACAGACAAAATTATTATCTCTAAACTGATACACTGGAATTGAACAGTGATCTCCAGGTGTGTGAATTACTTTTTCCAGAGTTTGATTTCTGCAGAAAGGTGTGCCAAGCGTGTGAGTTGAGAGTCCTGATGTGCTCCAGCCAGGGCTCAGGCTGGATCATCTTCAGAATGGGATTTTGGGGTATCTGAAGCATGTACCCACACCATGCTTCAGATACTTCCAGCAAGACTTAAGCATCCTGATATATTTTTGAAACCTATGTCTTTTTAAGACTTGAGCAGCAGTTAACCAATAGAAAAAACTTATTGTCTATCTTACTTAAAAAAAGTTTTTATCAACTGTAGCAACTGCTTTTCCTGCTTTTTTAATACTTCATGATACCTACATAAGAGGCAAGTTTAATTTAATCTAGAGAAGAAAGTTCATTCTTTTTTCTATAACAAATTAAAATTAGCTTGAAAACGTATTAAAGATCTTGTGATGAAAAACTAGAGACAATAGCTGCTGAATCTTTATATTCAAAACAATGTACTGAATCATAGTAATAACCTTAATGGAAAAAAACTAATTTAGCTTTATTTTTAAGCACAATTTTATAGCAATAGACATTCAAATACAGTCATTTTTGTTGGTGACTTCTGGTAGGAGGTAAATGCTTTTTTGCAAATGAAAGATGACTGCTTTTGGGTTATCTATGCTTTTGTTTAAATCTCAGTAATTCATATGATTTTTTTCTTCTGGTTTGCATTTGCCAGTACTGTGAACTGATGGCTATTAGGGACTGGTCTCCTGGAAATTTTTTAGTCTTTACTAGCCTACTTAGCATCATCTTTTTTGTTTCTTTAATACTTTCTTGCCCTTTCCTTTTTGAGACTATGAATATACTAAGCATCAGTACTAACATGGGAATGCAGAACATTTGATTTTTGATCTTCAGCTTTTTGAGTATTACTGCCTTTCTGTGTTTTGGCTATTTTGTAAGCCATTGCTGAGCTTCATCCTACTGCATTTCTTTATCTTTATTCATCTCCTGTAAGGGTTTTATTCTTCTTTCTGTCAGTGAAAAAGTAGTGAAAAGAAAAACACTTCTTCCCAACATCTTATGCATATAAGCTTTTTAAGATAAATAAGGTGTTTATTGTCTTTGGTTATTCCTTATATAAGATGGTGAGTGAAAGTAGATATTGCTTAGAGGCCGATTAGACAATTTAGTATTTGTTATACTAAGCCTTTTATTTCTTGCTGCAGGATCAGAATACCTCTGAAGTTAAATTTGGTCCCCAGATTTACCACAACTATTCTCAAGGCAACCAGTTTTCATTTACTTGCATGAAAGAAGTAGTATGATTTGCTTACTGAGCTCTACTTTTTTGTCAGAATGTAATGGCTACTTTTCTTTCACCACCAATCTCATCTAAACATTCTAATAATATTTTCTCCTTCAAATATGGTTGGCTAGGGGAAAAAAGTATTCATGAAGTGGTATAACCATGCGTTCTAATTTAAGCAAAGTGAGTCCTATATCTTTCATCTTACCCAGTTCTAGTCTTACCGTTACATTTTAAAATAAACCTAACTACATTGGCTTGACCTGAGAAACAAATTGAACTTCCTCTATAGCTAATAAATTGAAATATTTGCAACCCTCAAATATCTTTGTATGTTTTTATATTAATGTTTATTTCCAGCTAACCTGTTTGTGTACACATGTATGAACATTGTATAAATGCATGTGTCTGAATGTCTATCTATACATGTGTACCTGGAGCTGTGGATTACTTAGTCCTTTGCGTAGAGGCATTCTGCCAGAGCAGTTTTGTGCTGAGATGTTACAGAGGCTGGAGGCATACTGGTCCTTGTCTTGCACCTCACCCATGCACCAGCACAGGCTGCAGGGCTGAGCAGCTGGGAAGCAGCTTTGTGGAAAAAGGTTGGGGGGTCCTGTTGGGCACCACGTGTCCATGAGCCAGCAGTGTGCTCTTGAGGCCAACAACCTTGGGGGCTGTGTTAGGCAGAGCTTTGCCAGCTGGTCGAGGCCTGCTCTGCAGGGCTGTGTCCACTTCTGGACTCCTCAGTTCAAGAGACATCGATGCTCTGCAGGGAGTCCAGCCAAGGGCCACCACAATCATCAAGTGTTTGGAGGACCTGCTGAATGAGGAGAGGCTGAGCAAGCTGGGACTGTACAGCCTGGAGAAGAGAAGGTTTTGGGGATTTTCTCTGTGTGTAAATACCTGATGGAAAGGTGTAAAGGAGGCAGACAGACTCTTCTCAGGGGTAGTCAGTGACAGAGCAAGAGGTAGTGCTTCAGATTGAAGCAGTAAAAAACTCCCTTTTTTTGCTTACACTGTGGGGGTAGTCAGGCACCAGAACAGATTGTCCACAGATGTGATGGTGTGTCCACCATTGGTAATGTTCAGAACCTGGACGTATGTGGCCCTGGGCAACCTGGTTCCACTGAGCCTTCTCTGAGTAGAGCTTGGGACTGGATTATTTTCAGAGGTGCCTTCCAGGCCCAGCTGCTGTGTGATTCTCTGGTCAGCTGCTCTTTCATCCTTCGCATGATTCATTTTTCCTGTCTGATTTATGTCCAGAAAACATGGCATCCCTTTTGAGCTTTGCATTTCCATACTGCTTTATTTGTACTTATGTCAAGACTCTCTTCCATTGCCAACTGCTTTTGCTCATCACTTTTTTCTTTTAAACTTCTAATAAGTGTGTGAAGATGCACATGTAAGTTTTTTGAGAAATCATTTGCTTTAGACACTTTTTCTGTAACAAGTTCAACACTTCTTTCTTCTATTACAATAGAAGAAAAGGAGTTAGTATATCCAGATTCTTATTTCTTTAGATAATAGCTGCAACCATCTCAACGTATTTACTTTCAGGACTTCTTTGAAAGTTGATTTAGTAGAGATAACACTAAATTTTGAATTATACTGGCTTTTGCTGCTTGCGTGAGGTTTGAAATATTTTTCCCTTCATATATGTTACCTAAGTATCTAATGGTTAAATCTTTGAGTGGATAGAAGATCTAAAATACAGATTTGGTGGTGCATTTAACTGGACAACAAATACTGCAGTATAAAATGTGAGTTTTCCAGATAAACTACAATATATAGAATACTATCCTAGAGTTAGAGAATTGCTAGGGATGTTTAGTAAATTGTTATAGCTCTTTTGAAAATAAGACATTTTGATACTTGTTTTCATCCTGAAATGCAGCAAAGGAACACCAGTGCATTTTCCTGAATTAACATTTTTAAACAGTGTTAATTTTGAAATATGAAAACATGCATTTCAGGTAGATTCTTAAGGAAATTGTATAATTTGAAAGACTGATAAAACTTGATTAAAAATGTGCATTAGTATTAATGCTTTCTTATGGGGAGAAAATGAAAAAAAAAAAACCACTCTGAGAGTCCTGTTGGATGGTAATGGCAGGTGGCTTTGTGATGCATTTTGAGCATTTCTAGAAACCTGTCTAGCAGTCAAAGCCCCACCAAATGCATGTCTTTTTTGTTCCTCTTGAAAAGTTTAGAAACTTTTGATACCATTTGTCCAGTTCCATCACTCATCATATCTGTCTTATGCTGTTGGATATTCACTGTGTTATTTTAGCACAGCCAAAGCAGCCTATCTCTCTTCCAAGAAAGGAAGTAAAATAAAGCAGCCCTCTAGAACTTGTGAACTTTTACCAGACATGATAAAACATCATTACCTTCCAATATGTACAAGATATGGCACAAATTGGTTTTAAGCATGTGAAAGCAAATATTTGCCCTGTAGAGCTTAAACTCCATACTTCATGTTGTTCCGCTGCCCTTCAAAGTAAATACTGCATTACACTGGCTGAAGGAGGCATTTCTTGGTAGCTTAGTTATACAGAATTTTTGTATGGATAATTAATACATGATGCTTGTTTGATAAATGTCTAAATAAAATGCTACCATCATCCTGATATGAATATTCTGTAATATTTTTGTGAAAAATGGCAAGACTGATTTTTTCTTGGTAGAAGTATAAATTTTAATTTTTAAATTTGAGTTTTCTTGCAGAATATGACTCCATAATAATGATTGCTTTCTAAGGGACCACTTTATTGCTACACAGACTGTGAATTATAAAAAGCAATTCTCATGAAGTATTATTCAGTAAGCTACTTAAGGAAGAAATACTTTTACATGTTTAATGCACATTTCAGTTATGTTTCATTTCCATAGATGATTGAGAGTTGCTTTTAATTATGCATAAGTAGATTATTCTAACTGCTTTCTAACATTGTTTAAAAAAAGGTACATTATAGCAGTCATTTTTGTTACAAATGTAACCTAAAAATATTTTCTTCGGTGTTTACGTGATTATATGGAGAGACATTTTACATCTTTGTCATTGTGTTATGATGCAGCAAATTTAAATGTTTCCCCTGTTTGTATATCTTTGTAACACTGCTAAATGGTGAAAATGTTGCAATACGTGTAATAGAGATGCGTCAACTTTGAAGTCCTTACTTCTCACTGAATTTTCCATAGGCTTTACATTGATTCAGTGTTTGAATTTGTATGTGTGTAGCACGAGAAATGACTGCCATGTGTCACAGATGTGGGAAAGAAAGGGAAGGTGGTGTGTATGGGAAGCACTGTGTATGTCACTGGGACCCTGGGGCTGCAGAAGCTGTCCCCACAAACTGGGGCTACAACCTTGAAAGTCCTATCAAGGAAAAAGTGATGGAAGAAGAGGAGGGCTTAAAAAGCATGAATTCTATACAACAGCTGTATACTTACCTTTTTAGTAAGAGTTACATGAAAGAATACCATTGTTGCCATTAACTTATTACAATGGAAGGGTACCTCACTTGTCCATTGTAAACATCAAGCATTTGACTCTGCTCTTGCTCCACTCCATTTGTTTTCTCCAAAGATACAAACACCATTGCAACCAACAGTCCTTGTGTTTTGTGAGGTCTTTTTTCCCTATTATTTCTTGCCTTGATTAAGTCCCAAATAATTTTGGGTTGCAAGTGTGAGAATGTTTGTAATTATCCATTCAGACCATCCATAGCTCTATGAGTTTATAGCAATAGCTTTACCTTAGGAATTGGTCTTTCAGTCTGTAGCATGCAGGCTGTTCTCACTAATATCATTTGAATCTGTCCCTGTTTGAGGCAAAATTCAGAGGAATGTCCGAATTTGAATGTCCTCTCTTAGAAGGCAGGTTATGGCCATCCCTCCCTCACCAGGTTCAGGAAAAAAAGGATTTTCCTTGGAGGAAAGTGAAGGGGAAAAAAACCTATTTATTTAACAAACACACAGGAAAAGACTAATAATGCTAAATAATGAAACCTCTCGCTGTGGAGAGAAACCTGGGAAGATTGAAAGTCCTTTCTGTGGGTGTGGTCTCTCTCTCCTTCTCCTTGGAGCTGGGTTGGCCTGGGCCCCCATCTGGGCCTAAGGTGGGAAGTTTTCCCAGTTAGTTCTGGTGTTCTGATGTTGTTGAAACAGTCCAAAAGAGAAGAAGGGAAAAGCTGAAGTCCCAGAAAAAAAATTTACCTCTCTGTCCCTCTCTGGAGAAACAGCCGAAAAACTGAGAAAAGCAGAAAAGGGTGCTTCCTGTGCTCCTCAGCAGCAGCAGCTAAGCTCTGTGTCCTTGAAGCACAAACTGTTTCAAAAAGTTCACTCAGTTTTTTTCTCTTCCCTCTTGGGCTCAGTTTAAAGGCACAGAAAGGCAAAAGATGCATTTCTGGGTGATATAAGATACAACATCATAAAGTCACCTCAAGACAGAATCTTTGTTTGATCCTGAAGAACAGAGGCAGTAACCTGTGATCTCGGCAGAGAGGAGTGGAGCTGCTGAACTGTTGCGTTGGCCCTCAGAATTCCAGTTGTGCTCCGTTCTGTGACCAACATTTTTGAGGGCATCCTCTTGTAGAGAGACATTTTACATCCTGGAGGGAGAATGAAGGCAGGTGGGATATGTTCTTCTCTCTTGCAGCAAAGGCTAATCAGCTCACCATTCAGGGGATCATTCTCTCTATCACCTTTCCAGGTACTATTGATCTTTATGTTCAATTTAACCATCAGTACAAGCAACATGCTCTTAGTAAATACAGTTCTGTGAACATGATCCAAATCATTAACATCAGCCTGGTTTCTGGCAGGCATTCATTCTGACTTCTGGAGTACCTTTGTGCAGGTTAAAAGAAGTCTTTTTCTGCTTCTTCTTTTTGAAAGGATGTTACCAATAATTATTTTTGCCTTTTGATACAGTGTCATAATTGGGACAATCAGACCCTTGTTTTTTTACCTTCTCCCGCTACTAAATCCCACACCACATGTTGCCTTTTTGGAAAAAAACAACTGCAAACAACTGCATAAATTTTTCTTGAGTCTGCAGTCTTATTTTAAATTGGAGTCTCAGCTTAGCTTCAGGTTTAGATTGCGTTCCTTGTTTTGGGAAGTATACAGATGTAAATTCTACCCATGTGAAACTCTGCCTTAAATCTAGTTTTGCTTTTCTCCTCTCTAGATTGACTACCCCCTGAAAGGCTTTGGAGTTGCAGCCTTTCTAAGATTATTTATTTTGCCCTGATGACTGTGAGTACAAATGCGTAGCAATGCTGGGGATATTTGCATTGTTAACCAGGAAAATCGAGTACAAGTATGGCCCAACTTCTTCTCTCTCTGTTGTTTAAATGCAGACTAACTACCTTCCTGGAAAACCCTTATTAGCCATTCCCATGCCATTGGGATCCAGACAGAGATGTTTTATTTGAATTCATGTGGTCTGTTATTGTAGGTGGTCAGATTACATCATCTAACACTTGCTTTTGTCTTAAAATATACAGTAAAGTCTCAGAAATGATGAATCATTTCATCGTAAGTATGTTGGTCCTGCGCTCCTCCTGGGGAGCACCACTGGACTGGTCACATCTCTTCCTGAAAATAGTCTGTAAGAAGAAAAACAACAACTAGATTTTGGATGCCTGCCTGAAACTGACAGTTTGGCTTTTACAGAGGAAATGCTACAGACACAAACTGAGTGAATCTTCTTCAGGATAGATGAAAGAAACACCCCAGCTTTTTAAAAGCAGCTTGCACAGTTTGCTCATTCACCTCAAATCACCATGGCCATTTGTAAGGAAGAAGTTCAGAGTCAGAACTGTGAACATTAGACTAAATTTTTTTTTTTGCTGTTTTTCTCTACTTGTGTGAGGTAGGTTCTCCCTTAGCATGCTATTAGCACTGATCTTGTGAGAGTTGGCTCAAGGAACTGTGCTCTGACTGGCAGGAGAAGGTTACATATTGGAGGGTTGGTGAGTTGTCAAAACACCTAAAGATACTTAAATTGCTTCGAAAGTGACTGCCAAGTACAACTTCATTTTTAAATTACTGTCCTTATACAAGAGTTAAGTTAAAGGCATACCTTTCAGGGATAGAGGCTGACAGAGTAGTTCAACTAATGTTAGCTGTATTCATAAATATTTTCAATGAAGTCACGAGAAAGAGCAGTTAGTTTCCAAGCTTCCTATCCCTTTTCCTTGGCTTGACTACAGTCTACTTGATTACCTCTTCTAGTCTGATTTACAATTGCTTTTAGGAACATTTACTTCCGTGACAATAAACATGTCTGTATTCCTTATATCTCTGATGTAAAACCCATCACACTTTCTCCCAGTAAAAGTGGGCTTTTTAGGCAAGAGTTCTTAACATTTGTTTCCACAGCTTCATAGAACTATAGAGCAACTCTGGCACATGGTATCACATTACAAAATATATTCTCTTTATCATTTTGCCTGAAGTAACAGTGCCAGGGTCCCTTCCTGTGAAGATTAGATTGTGCCTCAACATTCAGGACCATCAGAACTGAAATCTCAGTTGATAGCATTCTGACAGAGACAAACAATACTTTGGGAGAAAAAGGAATAGATAAAAACACTATTTTGAAGGAGTGCTGAAAAAAATACTCATTTTTGAATGCACGTTGAAAGGACTGATGCCCAGTTTGTCAATACACCTGAGCAAATTCTGACAGAGAAGCCATGTACTATCGCTTTGTACAGCACAGCTCAGCATCTTCTGGGTCACAATGAAAAGATCCTTTCCTAGGGAAAAAAAAACGCCAGAACTTAAAATTTACAACAGTAAGTAAAAGGTGCTTTTGTGTATAAGAAGTAATGAGGGAAGGAGATCAGCAGGGTTCTTAGAGAAAAAAAAATTAGTATAATGAAAGATAAATAACAGGAGCCTCTTACTTCTAAATGAAATTATTTCAGAGAGCATAGTGACAATATTAACTAAATAAATCAGATGGGAAAACAATCATTTTATTAAGTTTCAAATATGTAAATTTGAAAAATTTGAGAAAAATGCAGTCCTATTAATGTAATTGTTTTTATTAAGATAAGTGAACCACTTTTATTCAGTAGAGCACTCTGTAGAAAGCTGTTATATGCAAGTTAGAACCAACTTATATTTTAGACTCTAAATTTAGACTCGTATAAATTTCTATCAGGCATTATTTTTTTATTGGTAAATCCCTGGGTTTAATGGTAATTTTAGATTAGCTAGAATGAAAGTAATGCTGAAATAGTTCTGTAATAAGACTTTTTTTACCCAATAAATACAGTTCTGCCGTTACAGGTGACAAGGATTCCTAAGCAATTTTCAGATAAAGCAGAGAAATTGAGATGGTGATGAGCACCTGTAAAGTTAGTTCGTCCACATGTGATCTCAGGGTTTTCAACTATACCCTGTGCCTGCACCCAGAAATCCTATGTGAGAGCCACTGTAACAATCTGGCAGGCCAGGCAGCTCCGCTCAGCTGCTGGACCAAACCTTTTGAGTTCTGGTGTACTGACCTTAAGCACTATTTGAAGGACCACAGAAATCTGGCAACTAGTAACTTATATTTTGGGATGAAATGAAGGAAAAAAATATGCTATGGTTGAAGACTTATGTCGTGGTTTATGTCTTTGTCACTGATGTTTGGCTGTAATTTTTTATGGTAGTGGAGTAGGTTCAGTTGAGAAGCAGAAAATTCCTTCCCTACTGTGGAATGTCCTAGCAGAAAATTACTGCAGAGGAGCCACAGAGGGAAGTGTGTCTTTTGGTTTTGAGGTGAATGTCGTCCTTTCAAGGGTGGTTGAAAATATTAAAAAAGGAAAAAAAAAAAGTGGGCACTACCCTGTGTACCTGAACAGGTATGGCTGCTACATGTAAAGTCAACAGAAGCTGGTCTGGGCAGGTGTTTACCTTTTCTCATTGGAGAGTGCTGCCCTTGACTTCAGTTTAGGACTGAACTTTTCACTACAGAACTTTGCTGTTTAAATGACTGAACATTATCAAACAGCCTTTGAATTCATAAAGTAGTGACAAAGGCAGTTGGAAGCGTTTAGAAGTTTCCAGAGCTTTCTAAAATGCTTATTTGGAGAGAAATTACTGTATCAAAAGTTCACGAAAATATGTGTTGTTTATGGGTAAAAAGACTCTAAACTCATTAAAATAACCTCTCTGAAATACCTTTGTTCTTCTTTCTCCTGTGCAAGTTCTCTCTTGCCATCTGAGCACAAATGGACACCTGTCTGCCACCTCCTCATGAGGAACTGAGCTTCACTCATTAAATCAGGCAGAGGTGTCCAGTGATTGGTATCTTCCCAAAAGGCAAAATTACCTGTGCTATTTTACAGGTGTACCTACAACAGCTGGAAGTTCATTAGTATTTTATAGCATCCTGTTGCCTTTCAAAGGACAGGAATTTCTGAGGACTGTTTTGGAAGAAGGTGGAAAAACCATTATGTTTTGGTTTTGCTCTGCCTGAGAAGTCAGAGTAGATCGAATAACTCCATTATGCAAACAAGTAACGGATGCATTATTCATCTCTGTCGCTCCCAGTTCATGCATTTTGTATATGATCTATTTCCTTCCATTTAATGAAGAAGATAAAGCCCCCTTGGTCCTGCCCTAAGTAGCTGTTTTTTTCTTCTTTTTTTTTTTTTCCCTTTGTATTTTAACAATGTTCTTGCCAGTGCTGTCTGGTAAGAAGTCAAATTGGGGTCAGACTGTCCAGTTTGCCCAAAGTGAAAAGGCTGGACCTACTTTTAATTCAGAACTTCAGCAGTGGACACAATATTTGAGATTTGTTTTACTGCTACAGTTGGTAATGGATACATAATTGCATGCCTGGATGGAATGAGAAACACTTGATTTGAGAATTAGGTATTCTAAGAAAGAACCAAACTAAACTACTGTATGGAAGGGAGCATATCTTTCTGCTTGTTTCACGCTTCACTCTTATCTTGATGGGAGGAATTATGGAATACTTGAAGATTAATACTGATAGGCTGACAAAGGGTTACATTTTCCCCTTGCTTACACAGGGTTTACTTTGAATGTGACTGCACAGATTCCAAGGAACTGCTTCTGAGTTAGGCTGTGAATTCATCACCGAGCCTTGTGTTTCTGAGCAATTTCAAGCTGAGGCATTGCTCTAGCAACTGGCATGTGTAAGGTGTTTAGTTTCCCCAAAAGTGTCACAACATGACTCAGAGGTTTTTAACATTATTGCTCCTTCCCTTCCTTGCTGTTTTATATTTGTGCCTACTACCTAATTTCTGTGTTCATGACTTTTTGCATATTTTCTACACTGTAACTTCTACCCATCCAAACTCGAGATCTCAAAATTAATCTGTTCTCTGGATTCTCTGTATGTGACAAAATCAGGTTTATGTTTGTCCAGCCATGTTAGTGTATGGTATAATTACCAAGGATCGAATTCAGAAATAAGAATTAAATTCATTTATCCACCTGAAACTAAATTACTTTGTCTTTAAGGAACTTGAGGAGCTTTAAGGAACTTGATCTTTCTCTGAGGTTGTGCATGTGTTACTGCTAAAATTAGTGGGAAAGGTTTCCTGAACTTTCTTTGATCAAGGTCTATTGCAGGACCAAACTTACGAATAATTTGAACAATACAGTACTGTTTAACACTGAGTATTAACTGCAGGTATGTATCTTAACAATTTCCAGTCCAGTGTTTTAATGTCCCAGGTGTTGTTTTGAACTTGCTTTTCCCAAGTATTTTTATGCACTTTGCCTCCAGTATTTGACAATTAATCAGTAGGTAGCAATACTAGTTATGAAAGGTAAGGAAACTAATATGTGCATGTAGTCTGTGAAGAGGCTACCAGGGCTTACCCTGTATGGTTGACTATACCAAGATAGATTTTTAATTTATGAACCATTACTATAATTAAATGAGTTGGTTTTTTTAAAATTTTTTATTTTAGTTTGTGTATTCCCACCAGAAAATAAGAAAAAGAGGTCAGAAAGCATGACTATAAATACAGAAACGGTTTTTGGAAGCAGAGCTCATCTCTTAGGGACTTTGAAAGTTCAGTTCCTTTGTGACAGGTGCTGAGCAGTCTAAATATTCTTTTCCTAAGAATGTAGTGAAAAATTAAGGAATTGCTTTTCTTAGAAATTTAATTACAATTATATGTGTTGCCTTAGTGGCTGTAGGGTAGTTAGACCTTAGTGATCTTATTTTAAAAAATCCCACAATGTTAGGAAAAAAGGCTTGAAAGCCTTGTTTCAGTATAACAGTGCAAACAACAATACGAGAATCAGCAATAAAGGAGCCAACAATTAGGTTGGCTTTCACCCTCAAATGAAGACTCTGACCTTGAATCTTTCCTCAGATTGGTTCAAGGTCCTAGATCAGACCTCTTTTGCCCAGAGAAGCTGTGGATGTCCCATCCTTGGAAATGTTTAAGGCGAGGTTGAATGAGGGTCTGATCAACCTGGTTTTGTGCCTATGGCAGTGGGGTTGGAACAAAATCTTTAAGGTTTCTTCCAGCCCAAAGCTGTTCTGTGATTTCATGATCAGGAACTCATTAGGAATAGGATAGAAGGACTTAAACCTCAACGGTACTGAAATGCCACCTTAATTTTCAGCACAAGCTCAAGTGCATTCCTGATATGAAGTCTGGCTTGGGAGTGACTGAAGAAAGGAGGTCAACACACTGTAAAACTTGTCATCAATCAGGAAAGTGTACAAGAGCATCTCTTTGGATTTGTGGGCTGCCCATCTTTGTAGTGAATTTTTTATCTGCCTCCGGGAGGAGACTTGTAATACTGAAAAGGATTGTTTGATAAGCAAAGGTATTTTCACATTTTAATAAGGATATAGGTGACAAAAGTTGGTCCGTAAGACAGCTTTCATCTACCTAGCCCGTTTAGCAGCAGTACTGAAAAAAGATAGGTAACACAAAATTTTGGGCAGTTTACACCAATTTACACAGCTCTTTAGGCTGCCTGGTTAGGTACAGGCAGCTGAGTTGTTCCTGGTCATGCTGAAGACGTGTTTTCCTGCGTGTTGCATAAATACATGCAGGACACCTCACCTCATAAGTAATGTCCAAAAAGTATGAACAATATGAAGAGAAAAAACCTGGGGAAAATACCACAATGGATGGCATAGCCTTGTCTGTGGTAATCAAATGGATGTGTCAGCATTTGTCTCAGTAATCGGACACTAAGTAATTTAGTTACGTCTGACAGACACAAAGCAAGCCATTTTTATTTGAAGACTGATCAAGGCATACAAAGAATGCTAAGAGTGCTTATATATCATCCAGTGGGCTTGGTGAGACTCCTCAGGAAAGGAGAACCATGTTTAGAGTTTGTTTTGTGGTGGGAAGGGATGATAACAGAGGTTTGAGGAAATCAGAGATGGGTTGAGCCCTGTGGATCTCATTTGTTATCTACCGGGAATCTCTTCAGTCTCTCTTCTCTGGCAAAAATGAAATTTTCACTGCCGAGTAAAAGTCACATAATTTGACTTGTCAGCATTGTCACAGTAGTCGAACTGATTATTAGTTTTATTAGACCAGAAAGAAATACTAGAATTTTCTTACTGCTGTGGGTCCCTGTCTCTGCCATTGCTCAGTAGAAATACACAAATCTTTTTATGTACACAGAAAGATGTGTAAATTGTATCACAGCTTTGTTGTTAGAAGCATGATGAATATAAATTTAATGAAATACAGGACAATTTCCATTGCATTCTCTGAGAAAGATGCTTATTGCCCTTCTCTACTTTAGTTACACCTCAATTCACAGGCAGCTCTAATGGGTAGAGTGAGGTGATATTAGAAAAAAGTGGTTTTTTATGTAAGAATTGCAGAACCTAGGAATCCTGATTTCTTTGTCACATAATATAGAGTGTATTTCAAAACATCAATTTTTATTTAATGATAGATTATTGAAAGCTATTTTCAAGCATTTTTTTTCTTTTATCCTTCCACCTTCAGTCTCACATCTTGGCAGTCTTCAGGTTTCTTAAAAGTATAGAAACATTTCAGGCTGAACAGTACTTTTTGCAAGGTGTGGTATTAGCTGATTCCAAGGGATTCCTTGCTGAAAAAAGAAAGAAGAATATTTACTGGGTGGTTAACACAGGTAAGATCTATTGCCCTCTGCATCCACAGCTTGTTCTGTGTAAGATCGATTGTCTTGCCACTGGATAAAGATTCATTTTTCGTTAAGGCTTCATAAGGGCAGGAAAAATATCTAGTTTTATGTCTGTCTTTTTGGCTTCTAAAATAATTTATTTCTATCTTTTTTTTTTTATAATGAATAGTGATCCTGATTTATTTTTTAGGAGGAATGATTGTCCTTGTCGCCCTAGTCACAACTAGCCTTACCTATCGTGAACATTAAAAACAGACGTATATTTTTAAGTCAGAAAGCCCTAAGGGATTCTGCCATCCATTTTTACAGAAGGAATAGCCATATTCCATCAATCTGCTGTTACTTTTATTTCAGATTGTTTTTCTCTTGCTCTCAGGAAAGTTTTCATGGTTGTGTTCACTGTATTATTGTAATAGACTGGAGCTGCTCTTTCACAGTCTCCTACCTTTGCAGAGCACAGAAACTGTAAGTATTTCAAGGTGAAGCAAACAGAAATCAAAGGCACCAGCTGAATTACCGAGAGAATTAAAAATCGTGGAGTGGTAGCAGGCATAGGGGCTGAACAAGAAGCATTCTCGTCTTATCTTATTACTGAAAGAGAGTACCCCAGGCTTTTTTTGTTACATCTTTTGTGAAACAGTTCTGTGCAGCAGTTTCCTGAGAAAAGAAGCCAAAAACCAAAACCCACTTCTGCAGCACAGGTTCATAGAATCACAGAATCTGCTGAGTTGGAAGGGACCCACAAAGATCGTTGAGTCCAACTTTTTCAGCAAGGAATCCCTTGGAATCAGCTAATACCACACCTTGCAAAAAGTACTGTTCAGCCTGAAATGTTTCTATACTTTTAAGAAACCTGAAGACTGCCAAGATGTGAGACTGAAGGTGGAAGGATAAAAGAAAAAAAAAAAAAGCTTGAAAATAGCTTTCAATAATTTATCATTAAATAAAAGGACCCAAGAGTCTCACCATGTTCCTGAGAACGAGATCCTGTTTTGGTTTTAGATTTCAAATGGAAAATTAACTGTTTGGTGGCATGGTACATTTTTCAGCAAAAATAAGTCTCTTATTCTGTATCTCCTTTACTATTGGCTAGCTTCTTCTGCTGTAGATATTTGGTAATCAAATGAAGTTTGCCTTGTTTGTGAAAATGTGTTTCAATCTAAACTATTTAGCCTTTTTTTATCATGAAGTAGGTCTTCTTGTAAAACCCATTAGCTGGTGTTCAGTTCATTTCTATGGGTCTTTCTCTGGATTTACTCTAGTGTACCACTGATCCGTCACAAAATGTATACACCAAGAATGGGCACACATCCCAGAATGGCTTCACCATGGCTGAATTCAGACATGATGTAATATCCCTACTTCACTATTGGATATTTTTCATGGCATTATAGTCAAAGATTATGTTGCCTATTAGTCTTTCAGGTGACTGCAATGTTTACTTTTTGGGTTTTTTACGTATTTTGACTTCTAAGTGCATCAAAACTTATAAAAGAAAAAAATTTAAAAATTGGTTGGTATCCTTGAATATAGCCTTTAGTAAAATAGGAAGTGGTTTTCCTAAGTTCTGTATGCATTGTTATTTTAATTCAGCTTTTTGCTGCTCTTGAGAAATGTGAATTACATGCAAGTATTGTGTTTGTGTATCTGTAACTGATACAAAAAAGTGAAAGAAATGGAAATTTGAAGTGAACTGCACTTGCAGATCCATAATGCTCCAGTATTTAGATAGAATGCTTCCCTAAGCAGGTGGGTTACTTGAACCAACTGTAATTATTTTTTTGATTGGCCTGTCACTGGTATGTCTATTATACTTTGCAACACTTAAAAAATATCACTGAAAACAGCAGATGGCATAATACCAAATGATTTTACTTAATGTCTTTCTGAGGCGTTATTCAACAATATAACTTGCCTAGGTATCGCTTTTCCTTGAAACTTTCCAAATATATTTGGATTGAACTGGATGTTGTCAGCTGTGATGTGTTACTCAGAGTCACTGTGCCGGTGCTTCATGTGAGGTGTATTGAAGTGAGTCTTGGATAAATTACCTGAAATCAATGAAGTTGCCTTGGTGCACTGAATTTTGAAACTTTAAAAATAGCTTTGTCAACTTAGGAGTGAGAGGAACCACTGTTTTTGTATCATTTCAGTTAAAAAATTTCATTTGTCTCTACAGCATGTTTGTGATTACTCATTCAGTTTCGATAGGGTTTCTATAAAGGTATTTGGTCATGGTTGAAAGTTGGTAAGTCATCTCTTACCAGTCACAGGAGGCAACAGGTTGTTTCAAAAGTCTGTCACTTTAACTGGCAAAAGTAATGAACTTATTTACATTTTGAGCTTATGTAACTTCAATTTCTAATAATTAATATGACTCAGGCCATTTTGTTGGATAAAGGCAACCAGTAATAAAAGTCTGTCTGGCAGGAAAGTATGAAAATAATTGATTGTTATTTTATTTTTTAATAAATTAGATTATCATTCTCTCCCAACCTTTAACTCATTCCTGTAGCTGTTTTTGACTTCTGCGTTTTATTTGTCCTTATCTTTTCTGAAATTTGGATGCTAAGACAAGATGCTGCCTTTTAATTATGGTTTCATGAATGCCACAATATGATATTAATGTTGTCTCTTCACTCTTGCAGTATTCCTGTCTTGATGTATATCAGGATTAACTCTGCTGACATAACAGTCAAAAGTAATTTGTGATGATTTTTGATCACTGATTTCTAATCGTTCGAAAGTCCTTCAGAGTTTCCTTTTGTTTGTTTCAAGCTCAGTGGTTAGCAGATTCCTGTGGATTTTCTGAAGATCTGAACTTCAGTCACGTTCTGTGTAACTGCTTTCTCTGACACTGTCTTTCATCTGCTTTAGCTCCTTGCCCCTTTAGGTGTAAAATTCAGATTGCATGCTCTGTGAACCTCCTTAATTGGCTATGAAATTCCTATTTTTCCCGTGTAGTCTTGGTAGCACTTGTTCTTGATTATGCCTTACTTTTAAACAGTGGTTTTCCAAGTTTGACTCTACGTTTCCTAGAACTCAGGAGGAGTTTCCTATATGTTCCTCTTTCATGAAAGCTTTTTTACATTAACTACTTACACATTTCCTACTAGGGGAAGAAGATGACTGAATTTATTAATTGAAATTAGGTATCCTCAACATATAGCTGAGTTACCTGCCCATTTTTCATTTAAATATCGGAAGACTTGAGTAACCGTACCCAGACTACTGGCCCTGCATTTCTTGCTTCTAGGAGTTAATGCTTGTTGTTATTCAGAACTGAAGAATTTTGAATCATTATTTTGGGTAAAATTTTGTTCTGCTTATGAAGGTGGGAAATGTTTGCAGATGTTTCTGTAGCAGAAGGGCAGCGTAGCCTATTGGACATATGCCCTTTTCTTTGTAGTTTCAGCAGTAGCCTGGCAGCACCAGCAACGAGGGTACAGATGAAGCTTCATGTCTGTAGTAGCTACATAACATGTCTAGACATCCCTGTCTGGCTAGGACAGTTCTGAAAACAGAATGTTCTGGCATCCTAATGGAAATGGTCAGGATGGTTTTGTGCTGCTTCTCAGGGCATGAGATTTTCTTTCTGCAAACTACTCGCCCCAGTTCCCTCCCTCTAGCTGCAGCTGTGGGAATTTAGTGGTTTCTGGGACTTGGATGTGAAATGTAATCACTGCATTGGGTTATGTAACCTAACACAGAGCAGGTCTCTGTCACATGTACTAAGTGGCCAAAAGGAATACAGGGAAAAAATTTACAAAAATCACTAACAGGAAAAGAAAAAGCCATATGTATTTAGTAACAGAAGAAATTACTTTGTATTCCTGAGGTTATTCGTTGAACACTTGAATTGCTTCCAAATATTAGCTGTTGCTGTTCACTGTCGCTGTTGTACCTGGGATGATGAGAAACGACATGACAAAAATCCAGAGAAAATGGCTTATTTAATTAATTATAAATTTATTTTTGTATGTTGGGTCGTCAGCATGGCAGAAGGTTATTGGACCTCTGACCAATCACCCATCAGGGTGATTGGTCAGTCCACGCAACACCCGTTTCAAAATATTTGTCTCAGAATATCATAACAATCCTTTGGTAAACACAGCAGGTATAGAAATAGAGAAATAGTTTACAAAAACCCTTAAAAGTGTTTTTCATAGTTTCTGTGAGAAACATAAAGTTCTCACAGAATGCAGCAAAAAGCTGAAAAATTCCTCTACTAAAGCTTTTCAGTGTCCACAGTTCATTATAAATCTTTCTTGATAAAACTGATTATTGCATGTTCTGTGGCCTTTTAAAATTGACAGCTTTTAATTTTGAAGACCTACAAATTAATAAGGTCCAGCCAGATGAATGAGTCATTAAAGAGATGCAGCATCCTGTTCCTGTCTGCTCTGTAGCCATATCATCACCCTTTTCTTCTGTGTTAGAGACACTCATAGGCACTTTTTTCTTCAGTCAGTAATTTGGAGCATAGAGATCACTGTAAGTGGTCGAAACTCCCATCAGCTTGAACCATTTAAGATCAGCAGTGGGAACGATTCGCAGGCTGGTTAGGACTAAATCTTTTCTAATGACTTTTCTAGATGTCTTCGCCCACACTCCAAACAGAGTAGTTTGATCTCCATTATCTTGAAGATGCTGACTGGGCTGCTCTTGTCATCCAAAATAAAATGCTTCTCTTTCTTCTCTGTAATACTGTTAAATATTTCCAAAAGGCTAACCTGGTGGGTCAAAATAAATCGTGTCATAAACATAAAGTGAAAACTGTATGAAAAATGGTGTCCTTTACAGAGTTAGGATAGTTATTCATCCTATGTAACTGTTAGCCTGGGAGAAGCAGATCTGCCTCTGTTAGCACAAAAAGGGTAGATCTTTGATCTTCAAGAGCATTCTTAGCTTTTTCAACCAAGTTCTGAGAGTTTACTCTGTTCATATATTGTGTGATATATTTTGCTTTTAATTAGTGACCATTGCCTATGTAGAACCAGCATTTGCTGGAAAATGGATGTTTTCTATGGCTGTATTTTTTGATTGTATCTGGAAACTTGCTCATCGATATTTTTAGCCTTTTCTTGTCTCTGCACATTTCTAATTTTTGCTCTATTTTCTTGCTTGTGTCTGAACTGTTTTGTTATTTCCTGCTGGCTAATGGCTTCTAGTAGGAATGGCTGCTGCTGTAGTAATGAGTTTTGATAGGCACATTTCAAAACTTCAGGAAAGCAAATATGATCTACTTAGGCTGTCTCTAACATAACGGAAGAAAGATAATTCTGTAGAACAAATGAAAGACCTTTGGTCTTGTAAAATTTTGTTTCTGCTCTTCCGGAGAAGTTTTACTAGAACTGATGCTCTGCTATGCTGAAAACAACAAACCCACTAATTTTATTTATTAATATTCATATCTGTGATTTCTCTGTGAAGATCAACAGACACAAAATCCTTCAAGGCTGATCAGAGTTCAGTGCTGACTTGACTGGGGTAAAATATCTCAGTTCCTCACCCCTGCTTGGTATAGTACATCTTGTGCGGAAAAAGTAATTTTCTTCTGCCTCCAGCTGTGTTATAAAAAATTGTGGCTTGTCCCTCCCTGTTCACTTGCTTGGTGTCCGTCATTTTGAAAATGTCAGTAGTACCTCTAGTGAAGCAGGTCTTTGCCAAGCTGGAGAGTCAGTGAAAACACTACTTGGAATACATGTCTGGTATGGTAAACACCAGCAGAACCCACTGGATAATGTTTGAAAAGCAGAATGCACAATTTGTCATCAAGCATCATTCCCAAATTTAATTGGCTACTAAAAAAGTAAACAGACAGTAATTGAAACTGAATCAAATGGGAATAAAATAAGGATGAAAAATCTAAAGTTGTTCTTGTTATGAGCATCTGGTTATTTTTCTTTCCTACTTAAGCATTAAATTCAATTTCATGTTGATGAAACATATAGTGTGAAATGCTCAAGAAATGAACAGCCAAGTGAGATGGTGAGTAAAGAGGAGAAGGAAGACATCTTTGATTCCCTGATGAACGTATCTCTGTTCTTGTTTTGTATTAGTAAAAACAGCATGATTTTTCATTAAATGGATAGAGTATTGAAAATTATCTTGGGAATGTGCCTGATTTTGACTGAGGGCTGTCTTTAAAACAGTGGATGTGAAAAGGCATGGCTCTGTGTGTGTATATGTGTGTACATAACATAGCTGTTGAAGATTTGCATTTTATTTTGGAGAAACAGTTGTTTAAAGAAAGGTTAACGGAAAAGAACATTTATTCCTTTCTCCGAAAAACAGAACAGAGAAATGCAAAAATGTTAAGATTTAAAACATGATATGCAGCAAAATCAAATTGGAGCTTTGCTTTTAAAATAGATGAATATCTCTTAAGTTCAGAGATTTTTTAAAAACAGGTCTGTACGGTATGGACAGGGTATTTTGTGTATGGTGTGTAAGAAATGCGGGGCTGCACTCCTTGTTGTAATGGGAGAGGAATGCTCATGGTGGCTGACATCTGCCTCCAAGCCCAAAGTGTGCTGTTCCCAGTGCCATCAGAGAGGCTGTGCCTTTCCTGGGCTCTCTGGTCAGCTCTGCTCCCTGTGTATTCATAGCAGTGGTTACTTTAAAGCAGAATCTACTATCTGTCTCCTAGGATGATATGACATTATTGGAAGACTGTGGTGACAAAAGCTCTGCAATGTTTTTGCTTGTTGTAGGCTGGTTATTTTCTCATTACTTTCAGCTCTCTTCTTTGGGACTAGCTCTATATTAGTTAAATTTCCTTAGTCCATGCTTATTGACCCTCACATATTTACTTAATTGCCTGCCATGTTCCCTTGAGAAATGCAGCAGAAGGAGTTTTCTGTGAAAATATGTTGAGCATTTCTGTTTCTCTTGCGAATATTTTTTCAGCATTTATGTAAAATTATTGTTAAGTGGCTGGATATAAATACACACTGGAGCATGCACATAACTCCTTTGAATGTGAGTAATTTTATTGATTACTCTGTTAAGTGTATTTAATGTTGCCTCCCATCACTCCCAAAGAGGCTGAGAGACCCAGAAACAATTCAGGTTCCTCTCCGGCTGTGATACTTGTGTCAGTGACTTGACTTTCTTACAAGAGCCCAGGGAGGCAGAACCCTACAATCTCTGCTACTGACTACAATTACAACTACGAGCTTTAATTGTTTGCTGTAGCCTTTTGGATACAGCTCTGTCCCAGAGAAGAGAAGTCTATTTTTTCAGGTTGTTAGAACACCATCCTTCACTGTCCTTCTCTTCCAACACTGCTTTATTGTATATGATAAGATCTGTCTTAGTTTTTTTAGTCCTTTCCCACAATTGGAGAATAAGTACCAGAGATACTTTTCTCTTTCCATAATAATGACAGTGTGGGAAGGAAGATACCAAATGCATCAAGCAGTTGACAAAAAGAAGAGAGGATTCCTTTGTTTGCTCAATAGTTCTGCACTGAAATTCCTTGATGGGGAGCACTGTCGAGGCTAAAAGCTCACGTATGTTCAAAAACTGTCTGGACGCATGAAAGGAAGCAAAATCAAATGGGGATTAAATCAAATGGAGATTATGAAATTCGGCAATACTGCATCTTCCCCATGAGCTGGAAGTTGGGAGAGTGCTGTAGAGGAGTATCACTGTGTATTATTCCAGTCCATATGGGCTTTCCTACATTTCCTCCCAGCCATGGTACCAGACTGGATGCTAAGCGTCTTGTTGGTCTGATTTAGCGTGGCTGTCCTGTCCTCTTGACAATTGTCTTTAAAGGACGCTCATAATTTATAACAACACCAGATGAGGTCTCTGGCTGCTGTGGAACAGAAAGTAGGAGAATTGTTGGCACTGTGTAGCTTTCTGGCTTTATGGAGAATGGGAAGGGTTAAAAACAGTAGCAAATTTCTCTCCTTTGCTTAATTTTCTGAAGTCTCCCCTTGTTCTCTATCACCATACCTCACTGAGTCCTAAATGTATGCTTTTTTTTTTTTTTTTTAAGAGATCCTCTTAAAAGCAAATTTTGGACAGGACACACACAACTGTGCAGTGATCTCTTAGAGGCCGAAACATTATAAAAATTCATGTTAAAATTGAAAATCTACACTACAAATCGCACAAAAATACATGGGTAGATTAAGAAATTTTATCCTTCTCCAGAGTATGGTTGCATTTATTTTTCTGCTAAGTCTACTGCATATGTGATTATCTTTTGAGTGTTGATGGCTAATAGCTTCTTGAGTTCTGCTGCAGTCAACTTGTGTCCCTCAAGCCAGGAGTGGTTCCTAATGCGTGTCTGGCCCATTGGTCTGCTCATCTGAGGCTGTGCTGCAGGTGATACAAGCTCTTTCAAACAACCCTGGGTTTTCAGCTTGAAAAAAGGAGCAGATGACCATTTCGTGTTTTCTCTGCAGTTTTTTTGAGCTGCCTGTCCTGAGCTGGTAACTCCTACCAACAAGGGGCTTACTAACTTGTCTACAACACTCACTGTATGCGGGTGCTCTCTTGCTGGAGCTGAGCAGCACCTCTGCATGATGCAGCTTTCCGTGGCGAGGTGTGAGCTTGCTCTTGTCTTTTAGCCTCTAGATTTCAGGACCATTAAGCCATGAACGTGATCCAACAGCAGAGTTCCCTCACTGATGCAGCACGTCCAAGAGCTCACACAGGTTCAGCTTTGCTATCCAGCATCTTGGTTTATAGCTCTTTTCTTACTCAGTACACCTTCCAGTGTATCACATCAGGCAGTTGCTACTTTTCACACTCCGCATGCATATCTGTGCCCAGTGCAAAAATATGCCAAATTTGCTCCTTTTATTCCTTCACGTTTTGTGTACACTTAAAGTCTGTAGCTGTTTCAAATTGTTATGGTATGCAAAAAATATATACTGTCATTCTGGATCTAGTTATTTTCAGTTAAAGCAACAAGTACAGCAATTTAATTGAAAGCATTCTAATTTTTATTAGCTTTACTAGTTCTACCTGCTTACTCAACCCTGTCTGTACTACTAGGATCATCATTATTATTTTAGCTCATCTACAGGTTTGTGCAGTTAGCATAGTCCCTCCTCAGTGTAAAGCAGTTTTGCCTGTTGGCATGTGCACTATATGTTCAATGTATGAAATATCAAGATGTCTGAGACCTTGCTGAGCTGTCATAATAACACAGCTAAAAATCCCAGTGCCTGATACCCATATGCTCGGCTGGCAACGTCCCTCAGTCACTTGAAGTGGTTTCTTTGGATGAAAATGGTCGAGAGATCGTACAACCTTTGATGATCCTTGCAGTAATGCCGAAGTGGTGACAAATCCTTTCTCTGGTATGGAGGGATAATCTGGGTTCTCCTATGATCTTGGGTTTGTACTGTGTTTGAAAGGAGACTTGAACATTGTTTCTCACAGAAGCTTGGATTGGACAGTAGCACTACAAAATTCAGAATATCATTCTACACCACCAGTGGAACAAGGTAAGACTGTTAAAATCAAAGTATTAAATATATATTTTTTTTTTAATCTTGGCATAGGTACTGAAAAATAGGGACTTCAAATTTCATGTGTAGTGGGATCACTGGAAGATTGCTACAACTTCTGTATTGTTTCTATGAATTTTTAAAAGAGGTTCTAATCTTTTTTTTGTCAATTTTGAGAATCCTTTAGAGTGAGACAGAAAGTAGGACAATTCTATTTAACTCCACAGATTTAAATTTCCTCTAGATTAGGCCTGAATAGAGCCTTATATTTATCCCCTTTTGCTGCCACTGGTGTGTGATATCACAGAAGTGTGGTCGCTGTTTACTTCCCTTAGTCAAATTTAGCCTTAATGATATTTTTTTCATTACAGTCTTTACTGCAGTGTAAAAAGCAATGAGACAAGGAGTATATTGCAGTTGGTTACAAAGTGCTTTATGGTGCTGCTACAGACAGAGCTTTTAGGGCATGCTTGGAAATTCTTATGTAACCTTGTATCATTTATGCCTTTGCTGGAGTATTTACTTACTGTGAATTTTGATATGTGACCCTTTGATATCTGCTTCTAATCTTGCCTCCTCCCAGTTCAAATATAATTTAAAGATCCAATATATAACAATTTTTAAAAAGAATTAAAGGAGAAGGTTGATGCTTCATAGCCTTTGAAATGTTTTAAGCTATTCTTGGCTAGTACAAGGATCTGATTTCTATTTCTGGCTGCACTTGAATTATTGGTTGCTAATATTGCATCCAAATTGAAATAAGGGGAAAGGAAAGTAAAAATGTTATAAAAATGAAGTTATATGATTTTGATGTCTGCTACTGTGCCACTTGCCAGGAATAGAATAAAATGCTTTCTACCATTTGGTAATTGAGAATTGCTGTGTTCCATTAGCACAGGCAGTGTTCTGCTGCTGCTGGCCCATGAGATATTAACTTTCCCAGACTTGAACGATTTTCTGTGGGGAGCTCTGGAAATTTGAGTTCACCAAATCTTGCAGTGTAACATTTAATCTTAGAGTTCTTCAAAGACATAGAAGTAATATGGTAAAGATTACAAAATCACTTAGTATTCCTCTGTCTCAAAATAACTGCAGGTTAATAGTTATAAAAATGAATGTATTAATGTTACTGAAAGAAAATATTGGTGGGTTTTGTTTTCTTTCCCCCATACAATCTAAACATGATTATTAATTTACTTTAGGGCTGTGGCTTGTGCATACATGAAATGTTTCCTAGTTTTGGACATGGATTAAACCAAAACTGAGAAACATGTTCCTATTCAAAAATAGTGGGAGTTGGAATCAGTCAGGACCTGGTAACTTGATGAAGTGTGCCACCTTTAAATTATTTTGGATGGAGACCAGTCTGTAAAGTGAAACATTAATTTGGAACTTCCAGGACACGTCAAATCACATATCGTGGCCTCAGCTGTGGCTCACCAATTTCAAGGCCACAAAGAGAAAATACAAATAACAAAATGTCACTCAGTAATTCCTGCTGTGGAGGAAATTTGTATGTTCTAAGACATAAGTAAAAGCTGTCAAGTCTGATAAATTGTAACTGAAGTCAGTATCTTTGAGAGAAACCTACCATCTGAAATTAAAGACTAATCATTGAGAAATTCCTTAGTTCCTTTGGTAATCGCTTTGTTACTCATGGCTCTGACTAGCTCATACTCTGCTGTTGGGCTGAACAAAGGAGTTATTTGAGTAGATTAAATGTGTGCTAATGCTGTCCTTTCTCCATTTCTGCCTTTCTCCTAGTGCAGTTTTTTCAAACTGTAATTCTCAGCTTGGTGAAAAATTGCACCATGATGTGAAATGACTAAATTATAGTAGACTGAAAAGTAGCAGGAAATAAAATTACGAGAGAAAAGACAATGAAAGGAGAGAATATTAACCATGGAAAGCACCTCATCCTGTAATGTAGTGAATATTGCAGCTTCCTTGCCAATGGGCAGAAGTGGTGCATATCAACTGAGATAATTACGTAGTAGTGTTGAAATCACCAAAGTTGTTTGATTGAGGACAGAATTTGGCCACTTACAATCCATTTTTAGTGTATTACTCATATGAAAACACAAAGATGGGTTTAGTTTTCTGAACAGATGTCCTTAATGTTTATTTGAGCAGTCCCATCCAAATGTTCTGGAACTTCTGCTCATCATGCAGGGTACTTCTTGAAGCTCTATTTGCAAAACTCTTGTATAGGGAGAAGGATGTTAGGTCTTGCAATGCAGGTGTGAATTTAAGACTGCACAACCAACCTATATTTTGAACTGGGAATTGTGGACAAGGTGATAGGAAGTTATCTCGCTTATCTCTTTATTGATTCAGGAAGGCTTAGCAAGGCAGGATTTTGAAAGACACGTCTCTGACTTTTGAATTTAGCAGGATTCTTCCTTGTCTGCTGTGCTCAGTTATTTTTACTTTCTCACTAATTTTCACCTGACTTTTTGGTAACTCTTCTGTTAACAAACTGTTAATTTCTGGCTACTGAGCTCAAGAATGTTTTGCAATAGAAAATGCTTTGGGAGGTGTTTTTTTTCCTAATGTCAGCCATCTCTCTTACATTTCTCTCTCTGTGAACATCTGATTTCAAGTGAACGATCATGCTGTAATTCCAGCCTGCAATATGGTGACACCATTTTTGGTACAGCCAACTACTTTGTCAGAATTAATAAACTGTAAAGTGTTTTTATAGAGATAATTTCTGAATATGATGTACTGCAGGTTTCCATAGGTTCTTCCAGTTGCAGTGCAGCCCAACATCTAGGATGTTGAAAGATACATTCAAATATGCTCCTTTATCCACATAACTTTACATTATGTTTCAGCTGGCTGTGTAAACAAGAAAAATCACAATATAATCAAATTCTGCATATTTTGTAGTATTTTGTAAAATAACATTTTATAAAAGGTATTACTTTTAATTTTCTTCAAAACACATTTACAGTTATCTGTATGTTATGTATACAACTGTTGTACACACTGTTGTATTTTGAGCTGTGTTTTTAAGCAGTGAAAACTGAACAATTTACTTTTATTTCCAGTTTAACAAGACACTGCTCTAGTACCTTAAGGTGTGGACAGATGCCTCTAACAGTATTTATTTATTTATATTCAAACATAATGCCAACAGTTGTGAGTTTAGTTTTGCCAGCAATGTTGTTTTGGAGAATTTAGATGAGTTATCCTGATCCCTGAATGCAAGGGGGATCTTTAGCATCCATGTGCTCAGCAGCCAGGGATAGGCAGAAGGGACTTAGTTTTATCCTCTTATCAAGGCTATAAATAGCTTTATAATTAAAACATACAGCTTTTGCGAGTTGAAGTTCTGAAGTAATTTCGGTGTTGAATAGTGTACTGTTGCCTTATCGTTAGACACATAGTCTGCTAATTATGTCTGATTTGGGCTGTGCCTGGAGTCTCCTGTAAGTGAGGACCATGAATTTTGGCCTTGGTTTCATGGAGGTTGTGGATTAATACAGGCATTAGCACTGCTGTGCAGCAGCTCCCATTTCTGTTGTTGATGTAGCTCAGGATCTTATCAATTGCCTGCAGAAGCAGCTTGTAAAGGTGGGGTGTGATGCAGGGGAGAATAAGTGTCCTCACTGTTCACTCAGCATCTTTGAGTGAGTTTTTCCAGAGGGAATGACAAGAGCTAAGGAAGTAGCAAAGTTTCTTACACTGAGAGACAGGAGAGCTCACAGATTGAGCCAAGAGTATGGACAAGCCTGAGCCTAATCCAGATTTTAGCTCCTGGAGCTGCTGAATTTCTGTTTATCGGTTTTCCTTAAGAATAGTTGTGTATTTGCCAAGGTGTTTTATTTATGTTTTGTAAGCTACAATGACTCCATTGTTCTCACATCCAGCCTTACTTTGCAATAGCTCCTGAAGTCTCATGAAAGTTATTCTGGCTAGTGGAGAAGTAATAGCAGGGAGACATGCAGTGACACTGGAGATGCTTAAATATAAAAGAGCACCCAAATTAGGGAAGAGCCACTCTGGCTCAGGAAACTTGTGCTTTCTTGGAGCAGCCTGGAGTTCAGTCCTGGCTGTGCTGCCTGACTGCTCTGCAGAGAGCATGGGCAGGCGGCTCTGCCTCTGCTGCTGCTTGAACATTTTCCACATGGTTTGCACACTGGCTGAGAGCAGCACCATTGCAACCTGCTTTAGCCTGCCCCCATCACACCGATTTTGACTTTAACACTACAGTCAGGGAGCTAGGGATTAATGAAAAAAAAAATTTAGAAAGTCTTTAGGAGTTAGCATGCAAACCTGGGCGGATGTGCTGGTCCAAACCAGAGCTCTGCGCTGCTGCGGCACCACGGTTTCCCAGCGTGCCAGCCAGCCTGTTTAAAGATGGTATCTCTGTGCTGCACTGCGTCCTGCAGCATCAACACACCCACTGTCTCCCGCTGTTTGATTCCTCCTGTGCTCAGGGAAATAGGACTTTTATAAATATAAACACAGTTGTGTCAGAGGATTTTATGGATCACTAATCAATTGCTTCTGTTTCTGCAGGCAGCCCTCAAGCCACTGATTCTAATAGTGTATGTCAGAAAAAGTAGCAGTATCATGCAGTCACGTACATACACGCAGATTAGCAAGTCAGTTTGGCCTGTTTCGTACTTCTGTTTTATGCTTTTTCTTCTAAGCTGCCTTTACTTGCTGCTTCAAGATAAGTGCTCTGTGGTGTGACCTCAAGCTTGTTTCTAAGAGCTAACCAAAAAACATGGCAAACTGAGAGAACTGAAGGGCAATATGTCTGTGTCAACTGAAGTAGAAAATCTGCAAGAAGATGGTATGAAAATTTCTATTAGCCAGTGGAAATTTTGCTGATTCACGCCTGCCACAGATCTCCTCATGAAGAAGAGTCGGGGAGACAGATCAAATATTTTGTCTGTGCAGAGAAACTAGGGGGCTCAGCTTCCTCCACATGACCTGCTTCTGGCGAGAGCTGGCACTTGGTATGTTTGTTAACAGGGCCTTTTCAAGTGTATTGCACTGAGGCATCTTGGAATCAGGACACATACAAGAGCAGGCTGCTGTAGAAAATGTTACCAAGATCTACAGATACCTTTGAGGTAGTAATAGAAATGTCAGAGGGGAGCATTACTCCACCTGCAGCCATAGGAAGACAAACAATTATCTGAATTTAAGATCAGGGAAGTTGCAGGCTGTGGCAGATGTTTCTTAGCAAACCTATGTAGGGTAGATTGAAGCACTGCTACCCCCAGCCTTCTGTCTGTCCCTGCTGTCAGAGACTTACACCCCTGCCAAGAGGGTGGCAAGAGATTGTGGGCAGGTACATTACCTGCATCAATTTTCCATCCTGAGCTTTAATGCAAACCCACATTTACCAGCTGATGATGTTAAGGCCATCAGTGATTCAGATGTGTCTGAGGCAAAATAAACAGCCAGGGCAGCAATGTCCTCAGCAGTGGCAGCTGGAGTCAGCCCTGCTGACTGTCAGGCTAAATATTCAAGATAATTAACAACAGGTAGGTTCTTCAGGGAACATCTGTGAAACTGTCTGTTTAGCATGCTTATGTGCCTCCTTTCCTTGTGAAGTATCTGAACACTGGCAGCCTTTAGAACATCCCTCTGTGTGACTGCCCACGCTTTAGGCATGTGCTGTAAGCTGTGCCTTCAAATGGGGATGTGGTCTCAGACAAATGTCAGAATTCTGTTGGGGTAACAGAACTGCTGCTTTTTATTTGAGGCACTGTAACTATCGACCGGATAGACTCACAGAGTGATTCAGACTGGAAGGCCCCCAGGAGTTCATTTAGATGTTCCTAGTCTTCCCAAGTAAAATGTATCAGCTTTAACCTTTTTGCTGAGGTTTTAAGTGAAGCTGCATCACTTCATAACTTTAAGTCAAATATGGGGAATTGAAACACAAAAAGAAATTCAGGGGAATGGGAAGCAGGTTGAAGAGAAGGTATTTTGAGACAGCCATTGATTAGTCTAGTCCATGAGACAGTGTGCTTAAAGGACATTGCCAGAACAGCCATGGGTAAGATGGTCAATTTGAAGGAAGAAAAATCGGATTTCTAGTGCCAAATCTGGCAGCAAGGGCTGAATCTTGAAGAATAAAGTCATGTAACACTGGAAGAACTCAAAGGGCAGTTGAATTAACAGCAGTGCAGACCTTGTGGACAGCAGTAAAAAAATGAATGAGACCATCTTCACACTGTTTAGAAAAGGAAACTGTTGTGCGTTGTGGTTCAAGTAGTCTGAGCCACATGTGATCCACAGATGGGTATTAGCATGACTTCTGCCATCACATCTGGGTTGTGGGTTGTGACTTTAGATCTTTGTGCAGTTTCTGATAAGCAGACTTAGAACTTGTAGCTTATACATAAATTATGATAAGCAGACTTGTAAGTTCATGCTGTTTGTTTCAGATTATCCTGTCTGATATTCGTACTACCATTGTGTGAAGCTCAGTGAATAAATGCCTAATCATGTTTACCTCTAAAAACATTGAAATATGTTATTCAATGTGTCGTATTTATCCACTTCTGCTGACAGCTTTAATGAACTGCAGGTCTTAGAAGTTTTATTTTCCCCATGGTCACTCATGAAATCATTATTGAAGGGCCAGTGGAGTCAGGCAACCAAGCACTTCAACAGAAAACCTAACTCCATTTAATTTTCCATAACAAGAAAAGAAGGATGCTATGTATTAAATGGAAGATCTAATAATGACAATATGACAAGTCCCCGTGTAACTAGTGGGTTTCTTTTCTTTCAGTAATATACATGTTGTCTCTTTACTTTTTGATGATGTAATTCCACAGCACTCCTTGCTTCTCTCCTCCCCCTGATTCAATCTGCCCCTATGGGAAGCTCCTCTCTAAGTTATATATTTGGAAAAGTAGGACAATTTCAATTCTTCCTCCCAGAAAGGTGCCTTCTTCTCAGGCTTCTGAGTCACCGTGGCTGTGACTCACATGGCTTGCTTTCATGAAGATGAGTCACTCTAAATTTTCTGGCATTAAAACTGGCCTACTCTCTATCAGTGTGTTATCTGCTGTACACTGGAAAGGTTCTGAAGCAGAGTTTTAAGTAAGCAATAGTGAGGGGTAACAAATGAGAGGGAAAATCTTCAAGTGATAGTCTGATTTATCTTCTTGGGGGAGATGGGAAGTGGAAGATGATGGTGATAAAGTATAGATTATTCTGGTGACATAGCTGATGTTCTTCCTTGGACTGCCAAGTTCCATGGACAATGGTTCAGGAGACTGTTAAAGAGAAATTCTTTGCCGGTTAACTGTGAGAAACATAGAAAAATCTTTAAGAGGCTGAAATAGCTGATGTCTGAAAATAAGAAGCCTTTCTCCCTTCCAATAGCTGTAGGAAGCATGTCAGCAGGTATTGCAAAAGCCAAAGAAGTGGGATAATGATCACGTGCTGTATAAACTATGAGAGTAAATATTTACCTTTTTCGTGAACTGTTATTTCTTCTCTTCAAAGGACCTGGAGGAGAGTGGTAACAGCAAAAATGGGTTTTGCTTTGATCATGTGACCACAGATATGCACTCTGAAAAGGCTCCCCAGAGGCCAGGCAGGTTGTCTCTTTGAATCTTCCCCCACTTAGCTTTTTCTCTCCTTCGTCCTTTTCTTGAAAGTAGGGGAATGGCACCTAGACATAAAAGCAGCAGGGGAGTAATTGTGTGTGTGTGTGTGTTTGTGTGTGTATGTCTTCTTGGGTTTGTCCAAGAGGAAATGTGCTGAAGGGCTTCAGGAGCCTGCGAGGCAAACTGAAGTAAAGTTGGGGAATCTTGGGTGGCTGAGCTCTACTTTAGCACTGGATACTGGGAGGTCAGAAGATGCAGCAGAAAGGGCACTGGGTTAGGAGGCAGGTTTAGATTCAGTTCCCCACTGTGACCCATTGTATGACTCCTGGCAAGTCACTGAAGGCAGCAAAGAGGTTTCTTTCTGTGCTGCTGAGCCCCTCCTGCATTATGGGCAGCCTTTTTTATGTTTTCTCATGGAACCTCACCATGTCTCACTCTTTTAATTTATAATACAGCTGGAGGAAGAGCTCCAGCTAGTATCCTTGTGCTGCAATAGCTCAGTAATTAAAGTTCTCAGACAGGAAAAAGGAGACCAGATTCCAATGTTCTTCTTTCTGAGTTAATATAAAACCCCTAGATCAGAGGAGTAACATGCCATATGGCTAATGCTGTTCTTAGGTGGGACACTAACCTTTCTTCTTGTTGACTTGTGTAACCAAAGAACCAAGATAAATCAAATGAGAGAAAAGGGTTGTGGAAAGGTCTGTTCTGGAGCCAGATGGTCAGGGACCTCATTAGATCTGGAGGAAACTTGTCCTCTTCCTCCTGCATATGTAATTTCTGGGTCTTGTACAATGAATCTTTAATTGTGTTTAGTAATACTTCAGCAACATGGCTGAGGAGCACTCTCACCTCTGCCTGCCCTTTATCTCCTGTCACATGTGCAGAGTCCAGAGTCTGGTGATTAATGCTCTGTCTTGGGATTTACATGGTGAGGATTGAACCATGTTCAGACAAGAGGGACCTAAACCTCTATCTTTTTGTGTCCTGTGCAACTGCTCTAATCCGAAAACTACTAGAAAAATGGTGGAGGGTGGCAGGATGCCCAACTAGGCAAGTGCAGCAGCTGCACTTGCAGCAGGGACCTGCTCCTGTCAGCACTGACGTGCCTGCCACGTACAGGGGCAGAAAGGCCAGGAGTACTTGAGTTCTGCACCTCCTCAGGTGTCAGCATCTGGTCAAAGAGTGTAAAAGCCTGGTGAACTCTTGTTAAGGGGACACTGTCAACAGACCAAGGGCCTTCAGTACTCTATGACCCAAGTCCTGACTTTTTTTGTAGGGAATGGCTGGGTGGGTCGTTAAGGTTAGTAATGGAATAAGTGTTAAGACTGAAGTCCACCTGCTGTTTTCGGATGTTGTCCTGAGTGTACTGAGGTAATGGATACTCAGAGCTGAAGGCTTGGGGAGGTTATGTCACTGAGACCAGAAAGTTTTCAGACTTAACCAAGATGCTTGAACTTCCTTGCAGTATTATTTTTTTCTTTAGAGCAATCTTTTCAGACGATAGCAACAGTGGAGCAAAGAAAGATCTTTGCTTGGGAATGTTTGTGCAAAAATAGCAAAACATTTAAAGTAATTAAAAAAATTACATCATTTTGATTATGCAACAGAATTTGCATAGTTCTTCCTACTATATACTTGTTTTGGCACGGTTGTGTTTTGGAAGGGGCTTCACAACTTTATGGAAAATAATTTGAAGGAATTCAGTTTATTCTGAATTAAAGTTTGTTATCTGTTGCAACATGCATTTTTGTAGTTATTAGACTTGTTTAACATCCAACACCTCCAAACATGCTGAATTTGAATCAAAGCAGTTGATAGTGTCCCTTTAAATTTGTTTTTGCAGTGCTTTCATCAAGCTAACTAGCACAATAGTCAGTGCCGTGAAGAAGCTTGAAACATGCATATTTTATGAATGTTTCAGAGAACTGCCACACAAAAAGAGAAGTAGGCTATGTCTACAGCACTATCATTTCACCTATTGTAACCTTCTCAAGGGTTTTTTTTTTAGATAAAAGGAAAACTGCAGTGTATGATCACTGCGGAGCAGGGTCGGAGATCATAAGGGGGAGGAAAACAATGACTTGTGTCTGAGGACACTTACTTCTTGTCACCTTGGTGCATGCCATCTGATCATCAAACTGTTCAGAGCTTTATTCAAAGGTTATTGTTGGAGTCATTAAGAACATATTAATACCCAACACTTGTTTCTGGGTTTTGGGGTTTTTTTTGCTAAATGGTTTGAAATGTTGGCTGGGTGTTTCCTGTTTTTTGTTAACTCTGAAGGCTTGTGACAGCTGGGAACCACACAGGATTCATAAGATATATATGTATAGCATCCTTTACTCAGTTTCTGTCAACCCCTGTGAAAACAGCTTTTCCCTTTAATGAGAATGAAGGGAAGGGCTTGATAGAATGAAATGCAGTAGTTGCCTGTTTAAAAATAAACCAGCACAGTCTGCATCCTAGAATATTTACCGGTTAATTCAACTATAAAACACCATTGGGAATAGTAGTTTAGACACAGCATTATGCAAGTAAAACCAAGTGTGCAACACACCTTGTATTTGCTAGGCCATGCAGAACTATGTGGAGCAGTATTATTGTGTATGAATATATAGGAAGAACTGCAGCTGTTTCTATCCGTTGGCAAAGGCGGCAGCCAGGGACAGGGTTGACCTCCACACAAGATGTAGATGGTGTGAGCAGAGTGCTTTGGGACCGGGTGGCTGTGCAGTGAAGCCAGCAGAGCTTGTTTCTGCTGCCAGGGCTGAGGGGTGTGAGGATCTGTGCAGCTGGGAGGGTGAGCGAGCACCCGGTAAGTCCATGAGGATGGTGCTCAACGTGCTGGATGCTCCTAACCTGTGGAAAGCTGCAGGCTGCGAGCACTCTTGCCTAACATTTATTTCAGGTTTCTCATGAGGCAACCTTTGAAGGACTATTTAAGCAAAAGTTTTAGAGGCACTAAGACAGCTCTCCCTGGAATTATTTTCCATTTTTCACTCATCGGCTTTGTTTGTGTGCCATCTTTTCTTGTTCATGCTCCTGTCTGGCTGACATACCGTGTGTGATTATCAGACTGCTTCAGCTGGCTTCCCTCACAGCAGCCAAAATATGCGATTCCAATGGCACCTGCTGGGCACTTGGTTCTTTCTTCTGATCTCTGCTGCTTGGTTTAACCAAAATCCTTTGTACCCAAGCTTTAGCAGATCTCTGCCTCTTGGAAAACTCTTATTTCCCACATCTTGATAGGATAGCTGTCAGGAGGACTCAGGAGAAGTGCCCCGAGCTGCACACCTTCCTTACAGCAGCTGTTGAGACAGGGCATGAACTATCTCTGACTATGATGGGGTTCAACTAAACAGACCTCAGTAGAAAAAGTCACGTTCTTAATACTTCGCTATACTGACTTCAGACATCTTATGTGCAGCCAAGAGCCTCACTTCCTGCACAGGGCATATGAGCCTGGGCTTTGTGTTCTGGATGTGCAGTCTTGGATCAGCTCACTGGCAGGGTGAGCTCAAGTCTGCCAGATCGACTACAGTACCCTTTGCAGTATGGGCTGGAACAGGAGCTTGTTCTTCATAGTTACCCCAATAATGAAATCATCCTGCAAGTCCTCTAATGCTTTGCCTCGTTTTCAGTGTACTGATCAACTACAGCAGCAAATGCAGCAAAGGTTGCTCAGAAAGCAGGCACTGTCAGCACTGAGATTTGTCCCAAATCCAGGTCTAGCCTGGATGAAGAAGAGGCAACAGCCTTGGACTTGCACAATTACAGGCACTATCCTGTGATTCTCTTGCTTGTCTCAGTGTTTGCTGGGCCATCCTAAATTTCTCTCCTTGCTTCTGGTATCAGATAAAGCAGTCCTATAAGGGTCACAGAAATAGGAATTTTAGGACTGTGAGGTGGAGGTAGAAGATGTGATCAGACAAGGCATCCTAGAAAGTCTGTTGCTATGTGAAAAAATAAATTAAAAGAAGGCCAGGTAATTTAGTTGGAAATGGCAACAGGATAGAGCTGGATGTGATTTGTAATGGAACAATCAATCACAGAATTCAGAGCAAGAAGATGTGTAATATTTATGGTACATAGCTTGAGAATGTAGGTAGGAAAAGGAGCCAGTGCAGGGCATTCAGAAATGCAGCTAATGGCTTGGCTGTGAAACGACAGTCCGGTGAGTCTGCAATGGAGACCAATGCTGGAGGGTCACAGGATGGTGAGCAGGAATGGTCCTCACCTGCTGGCATGGTATACATTTTTGTGAGCCGTGTTGGAAAAATTGGAAAATGAAGGGTAGCACAAGAGGGGAGTGAGGCTGCAGTTTGCTCTCCCCAGCTTTCCCCGGAGCAACCTTTCTGACTGATGTAGGAAGGAACTGTGACTGAGCGAGGGGGCTCCTGGGAGCCATGGTACCAGGCAGGGCTGGAACTGAAAACGCCTGGTGAGTAGTTGCTCCTTCGCATCGGTCAGAAGCTGTGGCAGAACTGGTCAGAACTGGGGGCAGACTGTTCACAGTTTATGCTGTAGTCCTTTGAAATACAGTGTGTCAGGTATATACTGTGTTTGAGACAGACTCATGCCTTCTGCAAGTAAAGCATGAGCAAAGATTCTAAGTATGGGAAGATGATTTTTTAGTCTAGAAGTGGCAGCAGAGACACCCATGACCTCTCATGTTTCCATGGCCGGGTTTCCACTCTCCAGGATCACTGGTTTATATACATAATCCTACTCCTGGCAGTCTAATAATACAGTTGGTAGAATTATGTGTAATATGTCTATGAGTGAGATGACTTGTTTTGCATCATTTGAATGAGCAGAGTTTCTCTGAAAACTTTCTAAGGTGGTGGCCTTGTTGCTGCCACAGATTGCTCAAATGGCAGGAGACAAACCCCAGCATAACTGTGAAGCACTGAATAGATAATACTGGATTTCACTTTTATGGTGAATAACAGGATGGGTAACAGCTTCTAATGGGAATGAGTAGCCAATAATGACAGAAATGATCCTGGGGCAGATTGAAATTATTCCCATACAGTCTGAGAAAGATTTGTGGTATCTATAAATATGCAATTAATCTTGTGAGGGAAGGAAAAAAGAAAAATAAAAGAAGGAAACTACCACTACTTGAGCAACCTTAGTCTAGCTGTCTAAAGGAGTCATGAAATGGGAAAGGAGTAAACAAACAGCAAAGATCTTGTGCAACCAATTATCTAGTAAGGCAAAAAGAAAACAGGATGCTATGAACTATTTTTCTGCAGAAATTTGTAGTGTCTTTGTGTTGATATTGGTTTAAAGCTTGGTTCAAATGCTGTAATAAGGCAAGAGGGATTGTAGTACTAACTTTGACTGTATTTGACGTAAATTGTTTATTGCACAAGGTTTTTTTGTTCTTTTATTTCATGCATACTAGTTAGAACTGAAAAAAACTGAAAAAGGTACAGGTTTGTTTTAGAAATTGACTTTGTAGATATGTTTTTTTCTTGGTTTTCTCCACAATGTAATATTCCAAATTGAAGCAATCCCTGTTGGTTTTCTTGGAACATATTTGTATCATATGTTCTGTACTCTTATTTATCTTACAAATATCCAGCTATGAGGCATTTTTCATTTGGTTTTCATTGTCTGCGCTGTTATTTCTGTGGGTAAACGGTTTAGCTGTTTATATGTGGTGGTTTAAATAATGGAAGATTCATTGAAACTTTTAATCATTCCAGAGTGTTATGTGAAAAATATGAAAATATATCAAATTTCCATTTAATGATTTAAAACCATTCTTATGAATGATAATGTATATTTGAAATGATATCTATTTATATTGGTAGAGAGTTAAAGAAAGCATCATTTCTTATCTATGAAAGCAATACAATGATCCTAATATAAGCACTTTCTAGATAAATGCATTTTTGAACTACACAACCAAAAATGAAGAAGGTATACAAAATTTAAATCCTCTTAAGGATAGTTGCTTCTAGAGAAGTATCAGCACTGTGTGCTTTCAGTGCATATCCACTGAGAAATTAAATGAAAAATCATGTCATTCCCAGACAAAAAAATCCTTAATTTAGCTGAAAGTGTAAATACATATCTGCTAATTAAAAATCTTATTGGAGTGTTATTAGAATTTTCCAATACACCAAAAAGCAAATCTTAAGTTCAAACAGCAGGCTAAGCACAAATGCAAATGCATACCCGTATCTTCTCTGGAAGGAGTAGCAGCACACAAATCAAAGACATTTTTTATCTGTCACTAAGGATAATGGCAAAACCCAATAGTGGTTTAGTCAACTTTGAACTTTATTTTATTTTTTTAAATTATAAAATTACCTTAGTGAATTGACACTTCAATTCCTGTGTTTTCTTGCTATTTATATGTTTCTGTTCTGACATTGAAACTCTTCCTTAGTGAAGGCATCTCATAATTGTTAAAACTCTGGAGACTTACTAAGAGGAAAAAGAAAATAGATGTTGCTGTGTCCTAGACTCTGACTTCTATTTCTCCTAGAAATCTTTTGACACCATTGTTGCAGTGCTTAGGAAACAGCAAAGCAATGTTCCTCATATGTGGGAGAAAGAATATAGGTTTCTTGCTGCGTGCTTGCTTTTAAACATGGCCAACCACAATGTCTTGAATTGAAGCCATCAGGAAAACAAGACTAGAAAGTACATCTTTTTCTTCATAAGTGTTTCTCTGTAGTCCAATCTCATATTATATCTGTAAAGTTGCATCTGCAGCCTTGGTAAGATTGAGGACAGTCTGATTAACAATGTCTGTCTCAACAAGGTGCAGCAGTCCCCCAGCTGTGAGGAAATTTCCAGTGATTCTCAAATTTCTAGTGATTCTCAAATTGGTATGATGCAGGTCAAAGCTGCTCAGCTTGCTGTCAGCACTACGAAGGTGGCAGATGATGGATCAAATGCTAATGTGTTTTTTGGCTGAGAGTAGGTCAGTGGCACTTACCAAACTGTTTAGGCTGCTTTGTATTATCTTTGGACACTTGGATTTTAGGACAGATTCTTTTAAGACAGATTCTTTTTAGGACAGATTCACTGCAGACAAGTGACCTTCCTGGCTGGGAAGGGTTCATGATGAAACAAATATGGCAATTATTAATGTCGTTTTTTTTTTAGGAGGGAAAGATAGAGTATCTGATGGTGAGGCCATTAGATAAATTTTGCTCAGGAAGCTGATTTCTGCTGCTGATAATCAAATTAATTAACGATCAATAAGCAATTTGGATTGTATAATGATCCTTGCTTCGTTGCTGCTTTGAAATGGTTGGAAATTATATTATAATCCCCTTGCTCAGAAAGCACAAAGTTTTGGGCAGTTCTCTGTCTTTTCAAGATACCATAAATCAGTAGGTTCCCATCTTCCTTCTGCTGTTGGGTCCTTGCAGCAGCTATTAGTGTGCTAGTGCAATGACTTTTATCTGATGTGCTTCACTCAAATGGTGGTGCTGGACACAGGAGACATGCTCTTGATTAGCTGTAGTGAGATGACCCAATCTGCAGCCAGGGCAGTGCTTGTACAAAATGTGGAAGCTATGGTGGAGGTAATTCTAAGAAAAAGAATGGGTTTTTTTCTGATGATTTCTTTTAACTGATAAAATGCCAAACATATTGGAAACTGCCATGTTTCTACAGTTGCTTTTCTATCCAGGTCACACAGTTGAAGTTGTGATTGCAGAAATCTACAAGCTCAACAGTAAAAAAGTGCTGAAATAGAGCCCTCTCTAATGGTGTTCAGTGCAGCCCTGGGATAAAGAGAATCAGATCTTGTCAAATTTGTCAGCACATTCCAATATCTCAGTTTTACTAAACTGGAAATCTGCTTGGAAGTGTTTGGGAGGCCAGCCATCCAGGTTAAGTTGGGACAGTCTCGTAGCTCAGTGAGTAATAAGCACAGAACCTAGGTCTGTGAGTGACAGGAGTGGGGGAAGAGTGTGTTAGTGTTGGATGTATTTCTATTGTAATTTTAGCCTGGATTCCCATGGAAAAGATGTATTCACTAACCATGTTGTGTGACTGTCAGGTCATCTCACACAGAAAATTTTGAGCCATTTGTCAATATGACATTGAAGTCACAAATATGTTCTGGTCCTGTGTTTTATGAGAATATAGGAGTGGAGGAGGGCAAAAGCTCTCTATGAGGTGAAAGATGTGGGGCAACTTCATGTGTTTCAGGCAGGAGATGTTGTCAGAGTCCCAGCCACGTGAGATGATGGAAGAAGAGCTCACAGTGAAAGATGAGGTGCATCTCTTAAGAAACCAGACTTCCTTCATTGTACTGACTACAGAGATTTTTTTTAAGCTGGCAACAGTGGCACCTAGAGTAGCAGGAGAGATGTTAAATCCTATTGTCAAGCACCCTTTATATAGTCTAAGGTCTAAAAGCAGGGACTTTATATTCTGTCAGTACTATAAAGCACTGCACAGCCTGGGCAGGCATTTTTCAGAAAACTAAATTCTAACAAAATTCAGGGGACAAAGCTTTGTGCCAGCCCATGAGCTTGCTGAATTCTTGCCTGCTAATCACAAAGGGTACCTCTACAGATTGCTTTGATGGAGCTCTGTTCCTCTGTGGCCTTTTGACAATTTGCTATTCCTATAGCACACAAATGGGTAGTAAAGTGTTACACAAAGCAACATTTCACTTGTCAGCTGCACCCCTGCTGTTGATGCTTCCCACTAGGGAGCCATTGAGTGAAATGCAGCATAGTCAGCTGGATGTATTTTTCTTCTCTCACATGCGATGACTTCACCTCATTACCTCCCAGGTGAAACTGGATCTGTCTGCATCAGCAACCTGCTTCTGATTCAAAGAATGAGTTAGAGTTTATGGCTGTTGACTGTGTGAGGCAGGGACATGGGAGCACTAGCCTATTTTAAATCTATAGGCTAGCTTTCTGTTGCAATCACTGCTTCTGGAATTAATTATTGGGCTTTCTTGGTCAGTTTTGTTTTCAAGTACCACAGTAGAAAGTTGAAAAACACAGGAAAGGAAAGGAGGGCAACACTGCAGAAGAAAATTTAAGCTCTTCCCTGTGACTCCTGAGTAATGGTGTGTAATGAGTAGTCTTAGATGTAATGTTCAAATAGTTCTTGCAGATCTCCATTTATCAGTTTAAAAAGTGTATTGCTAAAAATTGAAGTATGCAGAACATAAAAATGCATTAGTAAAATAAGGGGGAATCATACTGGTTGTTTGCTTCTCTGCTCTAGCAGCTTAGATAACACAGGCTGAATGCTTTTAATTGCCTTTGTAAGATATGTTCAAAAATTCTGAAGCAGTTATTTAAAAAGATGCAAATCCTTTCATTTCTATGGAGATGAGCAGTAACAAATAATTACAAGTGTAAGCTAGGATCCAGTGTATCTGCAATTAAAAGCCTGTGCTCTCCCAGGATGTCCGCATTTCCAGAATGCCTAAATCCAGGCTGCCCAGTGAGAGATTCCTTGGCATTCGTCTCCTCGTAGGCTAATCCTACACTGACAGCTTTTAAGAAGAAATCTTTTTTGTTCTTTCTCCCTCAGCATTCAACATAACCTAGTTAATGCAGAGCCAATGACTAAAATAAAAAATAACAAACTCAGCTGGTTCCGTTACTCTAAAACCAAGTGTAGAAACTGAAGAAGTTGGATCACATGGAGCAATTTCACGTGTATTTACGGCAGCTGCAAGTGAAGAATGAGTGGACTGAAAAAACATTCTCAGATTCTGTCGCCAGGTGTTGTTTCGTGCTTCTGCATGCGGTGCTATTTGCGGCACTGTTTCTTACAGACCCTACGTGGGAGAAGCACTTCCCACAGAGCCCTTGGGAGTGCTTAGTGTGGTGGTGCTCTACCAGGCTGCATCCTTGTTTCTATTTCCCTTGGAGGTTACCAGCTCTCCATTAGCAACTGCTCAGATGACACAGAGATACTGTAAGTGTGATACAGATCTCTAGAGACAAAGTGCCTGGGGAAGTGGACAGAAGTTGTTTGGGGTTGTAGGGAGCTGGTTCCTCCTGCCTGAGGACGCCCAACTTCTCCAGCCAACGTAAAGATGCCTTCTGAGTTGCTGTTCTTTTTAGATTTTGTAGTTTCTTTGAAAAATAGCTCACATAAACTTCTGCTTGATGACTTCTTAGCTTTTAAGTATTTCATGTGACCTGTGTTACTGGGAAGAACACTGTGATTGAGTTTGTCCTTCGTTCATTAATCAAAAGTGGTAATCATATCAAACTGATCTAACAATAGAATTGAAAAGAAGGGAAAAGTCAGAAGCAGAAAAAGATTCTGAAGGAAATTTAAAAAATAGAAAAAATAGATCAGCAGAGTAATTTCTGCAGGTGCAGCTCAGGACTGTGAAGATGCTTCTTTCTGAGAGGCAAGTGCTCTAGAAGGCAGACAGGAGAGGATGCAGCACTAAGTAAATTTCCAGGCAAAAGCCTGGGAAGGGCATATCCCAGAGCTCAGAAATTCTGACACCGTCAGGTTCTGCTATCCTGCTGCCTTGTCCCTGCCTGCTTCTCCAGACTGGGAGTTCCTTGGGCAGGGATCATGTGTCTCTGCCATCCAGTGCTCTCGTGAGTGCTATAAGATATTTCAGTGCTCTGGTGAAATGTGAAAACTGAGAGGGCACCTTGAGGAGGGAAGTGTGTGATAAAAAATATAACAGGGTTTTCTGGTGTGAGGAAATGGGATGCTTTAACTACACCCTACTAAGTGTCATTTAATAAATTACTTAGAGTGCTGCCATGAGGCATGGAAGCACCAAGGAGGTGTGAATGGATTGTTGCCTGGTAGCTAAAGGGTGCATTTGAGAGATGAGATGCTTTTTCTAAGGCACATTCAGACACTTGAACTAAAGTGCCCAGAGATCATTATTTTACACTGTTCTGTTGAATCTGAGACAAACTACTTCCAGAAGAATTCTGAGTGCTAGAGCAGTCTCTGGGGATGGGAGATGAAAGTTTGGGTTCTTCAACACAAGAGAAGGACCTGGTCCTGTGATGCCTACAGTTCAGTGGTAGGTGTAGATCCTCCTGGTTTTTGAGTGCCCAGATGGAGACAACTGGTTCTGCAGCCATTACGGAATCCGTGTTTTAATCATACAAAATTTAGGCTCTCCCTTTCCTCAGCAGTATTTTTTCAGTGGAGTGGATTCAGACAGTTAAATAATTTAAATATGACCCAGACAATTCTTATTTTGCAAATAATAGTTGAAAAGTATTTTCTCAGCCCTGACCAAAGGTAGTGCTAGAGCTTTCCTTCAGCTGGTATCTCATAGCAAAATAGGAATGGCCCCCATTTTTCAATGGAGGCCCTGGTTCTGCTCTCCTCAGTTGGTAGAATTCAAGTATTTGTGATACATCCTTCACATAATATAGGTTTGTTAGGGAAAAAATGGTGTCACAGCTGCATTGCTGCCATCAGCACTCGCAGATCTGGTGCACATCCATGGGATAGGGCATGAAGCAGCTGAGCATGACACGATGTGCAAGAAGGGTCTTCAGTTTGATCTGCTGACTAGGATGACTGCAAGAAATGTGTGTGGATAGCTGGAGAGATGGTCCTTTCCTCCTGAAGAAGGATGGCTGTGGTCCCTGTGCAGTCGGCAGGGACCCCCAAAGAAGCAGCTGGGTGTGAGGGCAGGTGCCCAAACCCTGCGTCAGGCAGGAGGGGAGCACAGGGGAGGTCAGGAACCTCTGTACTGTGGGCTTCCCATGTACAGGCTTAACTTCTCTTTGGAACGGAACCTTTTCTTCTTGCTCTTGTTGAAATAAATAATACTCACATCTCCCAGGCATGCTTTTTAGGCAGGATTCTGTCTGGTTAAACTGGAGAGGACCATGGACCATAGCCTTTGCTGCTGGGTGGGACTGATGCTTTCAGACCGCTTACTACCTCCTTGTGATCCACATTAAATAGGGCAGAAAGTAACATAGTGCTGTGCTAGGTATTTTTTGGCAGAAAAATTGCGATTTGCTGATGGCCTTTCCCCAGTTAAATGCTGTACAACTACATTCTTGTAATTAATATTTAATCAGACACTAATAGTACTTTATGCAGAATTCAGATGTGCTGGTGAGACCTTGCTGCATCTCAGAGCTTAGAGCTGTGCCGCTTAGAGAACAGTTGTGTCTATATTTTAAAATGATACATCGACAGATAGCTCTGCTTGCATCTCTGCAGTAGTGTAGAGGAAATGTATTATAACATAGGTAAACATGACTGCAAGTTGTTTCACTCTATGAAATTTAACAACACTGCAGAAAAATAAGAGCTTTGGGGGCTACAGTTCCTTCATAAGACTGGACAGTACATTTAGAAAAATATAATGATTATTGGAGTGGAACCGGCATTCACTGTTTCATTTGGTTTGTTTACTGTTGGTTACTGTTCTGAAAATATTACGTACAAAACTGAAAGTTAATAAAAATTACAAGAAGTTTTTGTTTCTTTCCTTTCCTTTCTGACCATCAGATCTCTTAACTATGCCATTGGGCAATGTGGCTTGATCTCTTGCTTTCCTTAGAATAAAACTTTGGACTACACTGCTAAACAGAAAACCTCGAAGTCAAGCTATGATTAAAATAGTCAGTGAAATTAAATTGAAAGTTACATGTGTAAAATTAAGACTATTAATTGGGAAGATCAATCTTCCTGGTGAAGCGAGTATTGACATAGTAGATGCTGGCTTTCAGGTTTGAATGAGACTGCTTATAATGTTTTTCTTCAGCTGTCATTCAATGCAATGTTAATTACACTGTGGGGTTTCCCCAATGACATGGTTGTTGAGCTCTGTGTAAGTGACAGGATGATTATGTCTAAATGATTGGTAAATGTTTTGGCTTTGAGGGCTTAAATATTTGTATAAACGATTCCTCCAAAATCTGAGAAACACTTGACGTCCTCACAGGATAACAGCTTTGTTATGCACCTTATTTTAGGGCTATATTTTATTTGTCTTGCTCTTTTTGGTAGTTTTTTTGCACCAGCAAAGCAACCATGAGAATCGAAGGGGTTATTCCTATGAAAGAAGCAAATCAGGATAGGGAAGGTGGCAGACTCTCCCATGCAAAGAAGAAATTTCTGTTGTAGACGTAAGACGTATGCAGCCATGACACCTTCTTGTCTTAGAGCAAATGGGGAGAAAATATATCTGAAGTTAGTGTCTTCAAGTGCAGAGTGTTTCTTACCTCTGTGAAAGGGTTTAATAGAACTCTGAAAAGTTATTTTAAAGGATGAAATTCTGAATCCTGATTCAAATCTATGTGATCCTAATAGGAAGAATATTCTAATGGTTTTCATTTCTAAGGAGCTGCTGACACATCCAGTTAAGGAGATGTGTAAGGAATGTGAATTCCAGGGTGGTTGGCTTAAAATGTTTAGTGACTTTCCTCCAGTTTTTGTATAAATTAGGAAGCATGTCTTGGACTGAATTGAAAAGTGGAACAAAGGAATATGTGAAGTGGGAAGGAGAAAGAGAGAGCTTTAACTGGCACAGTTTTCGGTTGTGCTGGTAGGGAAGCCTCCCAAGGCAGCAAACAGGCTGCAAGGGGGGGAGGGAGAGGGAAAACTGGAAAACCCAACCTGTGCTTTGGGGCAGATGGCCTTTCCAGTCCAGCAGGCAGCTCTCATGAAAAGTGAGTTAGGGCATGAAAAGCACAGTGGGTTTACACAGCAAAGGAAGAGGATGCTGTCCATAGAGAGATCTGGGTGATGACTGAAATGAGAAATTCTCATAGCTCAGGTGAGTGTTACTGCTGTGGAAAAACAGCTAGTTTACTCATAGGGAAAAGGTGCCTCTGGTCTGGCAATTCTACCCGTACAACTGCTCTTTTTGGACAGAGGCTTTTTGCAACCTATTAGCTGTTTTGGTTGTCTAATAAAATGGGAGTCAGGCATAGGACAACAGGCAACAGGCAGAAACTGATGTGCAGGAAGTTCCACCTGAATATGAGAACTTCTTTGCTGTGTGATGGCCATGCATTGGAACAGGCTGCCCAGAGAGGATGTGGAGTCTCCCTCACCGGAGATACTCAAGAACCATCTGGTCACAGCCCCAGTTAATGTGCTCTAGGGGAACCTGCTTGAGCAGGGAGGTTGGACCAGAGACTTCCAGTGGCCCCTTCCAACCTTAACCATTCTGTGATTATATTCTGAGCCAGCTTTAATTTTAATCTCAAGTGATGCTATAAATAAATATTCCAAAGGATCTTTGGTTTTCATGGAAAGCACTCATACAATTGTATAACTCTCTTCCTCCCTCAGAGATCCCACAATCCACTTTACTGACTTCAAGAATAGCTCATGGATTTTCTCCCACCTGCTAACAGTGAAATACAGCTGTTTCAATGATAAAACTTGGCAATTGGTTGGCACCTCAAGGCGAGTTTGCAGTTTACAGCAAGGAGAGGGGCTTGCTCAAGCTGTGGATTGAAAAGGAAGATTTAGGCATTAAAGAGTTTCAGGAAAGTATTCATTGATAAGGCTGGAATTTGATGAGGACCTGGGAAATCATGTGGCTTAATGAGTGCTATTTGCTAATTGGCAATAGTAGCAGGGCTGCCCTACTTTCTCATCCTTCTGGAATCTGCTGGAAGCTAGTATCAAAAAGGTGGCACTTAATGCTGAGGTGATCTTCATTCTTAGGTTTTATAACTTTTTAATAGTCTCAACAAATGTATTTATATTAAGGAAATTTGGTATAAATTAAAGTATAAAAGCAGAAGGAGGCAAAGTGGGTTTGATTTGAGCATCATTAGCCAGTAATTCCAGTGAGGTGACTGGAAGCGCTGGAGTCACTGGAATTTTGTTTTATTTAAAATAAGGTCAAATGAGAATAGAATTGGATCCTTCTCATTTTGTCTTTCGAGTGTCTGTTACAATAGACTTCATGAGACAGAGACTGTATATGTCTTTTGTTCTGTGCAGCTCTGTGCATATTATTGTGATTCTGAAAATAGCCACTAATCATTTCCTGAAGAATTGTCATTTTCGATGAGCTGCTATTTATTTTCAGCTGCTTTTGATATGCCACTAAAAGCTGGTTTGCCTTTCAAATATGTTTCCTCAGTTCTTGTTTGGGGTTCAGCAGCACAGGATGAATGGCTTTGTCTGGAAGATTTAGAGATTACAAGAAGTATGAGAGAGAATGGGGTCATTTTTTTATATTAACTTTATATGGTTGGTAATCATGTGAATTTTTATAATTCATATTTATTATTTTAAATTAACATTAGTATTTACTTTTACTACTAAGAGATTAGTACAAGGTGAGATTTTTTTTTTCACTCTCTGTGTATTTATTTTGGAGTTTTATAATAGGAGTTAGTTAGGAGATGTGGCTGAGGAGCCTGTGGCGTATTTCTGGGGAGAAAGACAGTTTTAAGAATACTAATAGTTTGTATGGATACCTGTGTAAAATTTTGTAAAGTGCTAAAGAATGCAACTGAAGGTAGTTTCTGTGTTAAATCCCCTGTCTTGTAGTTGTGGAAACTGTAAGACAAAAAGCCTGATGCGTGCAGTATATCCAGGCCTCCCCTTCTCCTGTGTCACATGTGACAGCGGGAGGCAGATGAAGGGGCACGGTACTCACCTGGCTGCTGCTGGAGGGATGTCTCATTCCACTGTGGGGAACTGCGGAGAGTTATTTTAAAAATGGATGGTCGGGAGTGAAATGAAGCCAAACGAGGCAAATGTTGTATCTGAGAGCCGTTTGTTGATAACAAAAAGGAGAAGGAAAAGGAGTTGCCCGAGTGAAAGATGGCTAGAAGAGAAAAAAGAAGAAAGAAAAATGGAAAAGGACTGGGGGAGAGGAGAGAAAGGGGACAGAGAGAAAAAGAGGGCATTACCACCAGCGAGTCAGGGCAGTGCTGTCGGTGTCCAGGCGGCAGAGGGTGCGTGCGCTGGCTGCCTGGGGACGGGCTGGGTGTTAGCAAGCTTGCGCGGCTCCCAGAGGGGTGCGGCTCCCACGGCGATGGCACCGGACACGCGATGGGTGGGCGCTCGGACGGGAGGACCAGGACCCTGGACAGGGTCGCGGCGACCAGCTGGATCGGGACGGCAGGACGGGCACTGATCGGCGCGGCAGCATTGGAAGCAGGCAGCCCAGGCAAGGACGTGGGGCGAAGTGGCAAGGCGGCGGTCAGGGGCACGACAGGTGCGAGGGCGAGCCAGCGAGGGCAGGAGAGCCAGAAGGCAGGCTGGGGCCAGGGCAAATGAGGGAGCGAGCAGGCCAGCACATGAACAGTAGTGAACCCCAGTGAGCAGCAACACAGTTGGTTTTTATACCCCCCTGGCCCCTCCCAAAGCCTGCCTGCTCACAGGGAACCATTGGTCCAGTCCAACCCTTCTGTGCCGTCCATTGCTGGAGACTTTTTCGTGACCTGGATGGAGAAGCGCCTCCACAGTGTCTCCTACTGCCTGCCTCATGGGAGGTGTTGCCAGATGAAGTCCTCCCAGAGACAAGGCTTCTTCTCCTGCACGTGGCACATGTGCACCATTCCTCCACGTGCCTCTGACAATCATTGCTGAGGCATAACGAAACTGAATTGGCTCCTCGCAGATGTGGTCTGTAGATGGAGGTGTTTAATTGCCCACTCACTTCTTTCCATTTGGTCCTTACGCAGGGAACTTTGTGTTCACAAAACTAATCGCTCTACCACAAACCTATAAAAATGGTGGATTGTAATTTGAAAAGTAGCCAAATGCTGAGTGCATCCCAATACATTTTCCAAATTTGCTTTAGTTTGAATATAATTAATTGCAGTGTCTATAACTTGCTCTGTCAGTACCAGCATCACTACCAACATTAACTGTTTGGGTTTTTTTTTTTACATGGTAGAGTGATTATAAGCAGCATTACAGATTACATTATTATCAAAAGATAGCAAAACCCAAGTACAATTTAGCTTGTCAGGTGACTTTCTGTATGTCACAGGAATACTTTAAAAATACTTACATTAGAGTGAGCAAGTTACTACTTTTTAGAGGAAGAAACTTTTCTTTTTTTTCCTCTATTTCCCTATGGGTATGATGCTGACTAAACAGCCTGGTGTACATACTACTTCACCAAAACACTTCTCATAGTACAAGGCTGTATGAAGTCCCTAACCTTGAGATGTCTTGAGGATTTGCAAGTGGGACCTAAAAAGAAAGTCCCCCACCCTGGAGAAGTCCATAGATAAGGAAAAGATGTATCATCTACAAGACAAGTGAGAAAGAAGCCTGTAAATAAGCAAAGGAAACATTTTCCTTGTGAGAGATAGGTAAGGATTGTTAGTAGGTAAGGACTGTTAGTAGCTAAGTCACATTGACAGTCTGTGGAAGCGTTTGTCCTGGAGTGACCATGCCTATGAACTTCTGAACACTTTGAACCTTACCAGGAACCTCTGAACTTGACCTGGAAGCTTGCAGGCTCTGCAGGTCTGCAGGGCTCTCGTGCTGTTAATAGAGAGTGCTTTGCTTTTTCCTCTGATGTTTCTGAATTTTTTAAGCTCTCGAAACATTGCCTCTGGGTTTTAGGGTTTTCATTACATATTCTGCAGCTGACTCACTGAAAGGTTGATGTGAGAGAGAGCAGGATTTCACCATAAGCTTCTGCCATGGTCCATTCATGCAGTTTTGTAATTCTATAACACAGTGAATGCAATCCTATAATGAGATAACTAAGACTGGACTTTTGGATGTAGTTACCATATTAAGGGATTGTATTCACTGTATTATTGAATTACAACCCTAGTATATGGAATTCAGAAACTTCCTGGAATCTGTGAAGCAATGATTCTCAACGTTTTGAGAGTTTGCTCAGACTCAAGAAAATTCAGTAGAAACTCTTGTCTACAAACTTTGCTGGTTTATAATTTGCTTACCTACAGAAATATGTTAACACATTTTACCTGGTGGTTTATGTTTGTTTGTGTTTGTTTGTTTGCTTTAATAAAGTAAATGGTTGAGATGGAATTTTTCAAGTCTCAGAAGAGAAATCTGAAAGACCCAGTTTGTGTCCTACTTGCACTTTTAGAATATTGGGAAAAGTATTGGTCAACATATTTGAACTGGGAAGGCTCTTCAGAGTAAATGGGCTGGTTCCTGGACTTGTGTCTTGCTTTGTGAGTGTTTGAAGTACGAGTCTGTTGGAGTGAGGCAAGTGGAGAGTCAGTGACGTTCCTGGGGTGAGGCGGGAGGCATTTCTGGGGAAGTCACAAGTCCCGTGTCCTTAGCGATGTGTTGCATTTTGCAGCAGAATGAGAGATGAAAAGACAGAGAGGGGAAAGCAGTAACAGAAAACACAGTAGTAATGTAATTTTACAAGGCCTCTGTGCTATAATATTGTTGTTCTGGAATGTTAACCCAGGAAACTGTGAGCATTATTTATTTATAAATATGAAACAAAATCTGATGCCTTTAAAGTGCAGGTTAATGAAGTTACTAACCAAAAAATTTCTCTCCTAACCTGTGAGTTGTTTCCTCTTCCTTTGAGACCTTTATAACATCTACATGTTACCAACTAAAATCTATGGATGTGGGAAAGGACTTGGTTCTGCCTTCGTTTGTCCTGGCTGTAGCTTCACTGGTCTCCAGGATTTTGCTAGTGGATAGAAGTGGTAACTGTTGCCACATCTTCAAGTTATTTCAAAATGAGAGTTAAAAAATAATGATAGAGAGCGAGGGTGGGTGCCTCTGTGCACACACCTGTGTCACATTAAGGCTGGCAGGTCTTTGGTGCTATTTCTGTAGTGGCTTCCAATAAAAATGGGTTTGCTCTGTCAGACGGAAAGTAAACTTGACATTTTGTTCAGTCTGAGGCAAACTCTTCCAAGCATCCTATTGTCTGCTGAGGTTTATATGTCTACAATGTACTGCTACCAGATGCTGTTTCACCATTTCTGAGAGCTCTGAAAACAAGAGGGACATTTCTATAATTAATAATGGAAAACAATTTCAATTTTAATTTTAATGATGTCAGAAGAGATCCAGTCCATCATGCTTTGTGAACCAGCTCCTGGCAGCTGCTGAATACTAGAGGGAAAACTCCAGCTTGCTTTCTCTTCAGATGATGTACCGTGTTACTTGTTATTCGTTAAGCCTGTTTTCATGCAACTTCATTAAACAGAATTGGTGAGCGATAGGTACTGTACTGCCTGAAGGCCACTTTGATTCCTGTGTTTTAGTGTTACTCTTCTGCCATTTGCAAGTACTTGGGGAAGAAATAATTACAATGCAGGTAAACTTGCTGAATTTTCTGACATTCTTAATGATTCCTGGGAAACGGGCTTCCAAATTTGCAGTCACGCGTATTTCAAATAGTGTTATCAGTAGTTACCCTGCCAGGAGAAGGAATACAAAGTTCCAGAGTTTCTAGTTCCAAAGACTGTTTGATGCTTTGCTTTAGCTTCGTGCTGCAAGCCGGAACATCATCGTGTATCTCTGTGGCGTGGCCATCTGCTGTTTGGGTTAGCAGGGAACTCATTTTGGAACTGGGCAATCTGTCCTAAGGTTTGGGACCTTGGCTCGAAAAGAGGGCATTGCTGAACCAAGGGAAAGCAGAGTACTGAACAAATTGAAACAAAAGTATATTTCATCCTTCCAGCTTACATTTGAACTTAACCATCAATGTGTAGTGGTATACATCTCAGAAGACTGATTAACTGTGGCTGCACTCCTGTGGTAAAGATTAGTTATACTATAGGTTTATACAAGAAGAAAGCTGTCCTGCTTAAAGATCTCACAACAGAGGAGGGCTGCTACCAAGATTTTAAGCCACCTTGGTACACTTACGAGTCTGGACTGTTCCATGGATCCCCTGGCATAACACTGTCCCAAAGCCCCTGCAGGGCTCTGGGACCAGTTAAGCTGTGGGTGATGTGCTCCAGCAGAGTCCCACCCACTTAGAATTTCTGTGGGTGCGAGAGGACCCTGCGACACAGGGACTCCCTGTTGGAGACAGGACAAGGGAATATTTGCATTCCTACAGATATCTGGACACAAACCTTATTCTTCGTCTAAATGCTCTTTACAGGGCTATCAAAGCTCATGTTACACTGTGACCTTCAGAGAACAGCTTCATAGTGTGTGGCTTTCCTAATGTTAACTGGAGGCTGGCTGTAGCCTTGTATGAAGGAGGAGCTCAGCTTGGGCAGGAAATGGCAGTCGAGCAGAAAAGGGAAAAGTGTCTTTTAATCACCAGGGCACAGGAATAGCCTTGTTGGAATAAGTGCAAACCTGAAGGAAAAATAATGATGGGCAGGGAGAAGCATCATTAAATAACAAAAGCAGCCATTTAGAGTGAAACTTCTAAGGAAGTTTTACATTCATGGCCAAACCCTCCAGCTCCAGAAGGCAATGGAGGAGTGAGATATGAGTCATCAAGGCTACATTGGCTTTGGAAAAAAGTAACAATCTAGATTTGAAATAAGTGAAGCAGAAGAAGAGAGGAAATATTTTCAAGGTGTCTGTCTAGAATATGGTGGCTTCACATATGGGGCTTGATCGCCAACCCTCTGGCTAGCCTTAGACCTAGAAGTGAGGACTTGCCTATGGAACAGTTACTATTCAGGGCATTTTTCAGCAAATCTGATAAAGGTTGCAGGAAAAAAACCAAGTGTTCGGAGCAAAAAGGAGGATTTCCTAGTGTGCTCTCCTGGCTGATCTCTGAGGTGTCCTGGATGAGAAGCAGTAAGCAACAGACAGGTATTAATTTATCAAGTATATTGCTGTTTCCTATTAGGTTGTTATAACATTTTGTTTCTGATTTGTTACCCAAAAGTTTAACTGTCTTGCCCAAAGCATTTTTAAAAACTCTTGTGCTTGCCTAGTGCTGAAGAAGAGGTGGAATGAGTTATCAAATAGCTGGCAAATAGTGGGTGCTCTGTTTTCATGGTGCTCGTGGGACATGCAGCACCTCTGTGGGACTTGTGCCTCGTAATGAGTGAGTGTGCAGCTCCAGGCTGTGGAGATCAGTGTGAAGCTGTTACTGTCAAGTAGCGGGATTTGGGGAGGATTTTTTTCTGACAGCAACAATATGGTGCTTCTTCTTACTGAGGGATTGAAAGCAATCAAGAAGAATCTGTAATTTAACGGAGCTCAGACTGTGGTTAAACCCAGAAACTGTGCTCTGAACTTTAGTTCTGGAGGACATTCCAACCCTGAGGATGGGAGACTTGTGCCTGGACATGGAAATATGCTTGACAACTAGAAAAACTCAAATTTTGATAGTATCTTGTAAGTAAGATTAACTTTCCTGATGAGTTGGCATGTTGTCAAACTGTAGAGGCTACAGTCCAGAATGAACCAAAATTAATGAAAGGATATTGATCAAATTGTGGACAGAGAGAGCACTCTGCTGTGGGACTTGACTGTCTTCTCAAATTAAAGAAATATGCTTTTAAAATGCATGCTGCTGATGGACAGAACATAGCTGAGAGTTTAGTTTTACCAATGACCACCAAACAGACAGAAAGACTTGTGTAATTGATTATGTCAGACTATGTTTTGTGGTAGAAGATGCCATGTCTTCATTCAAGCAGTAGTGAGGTGAGTATTTTCCTTCAATTTCTGTCTAATGTGACACCAATATAAAAGGGAAAGAATGCTGTAAAATTGACCAAATATATCAAAATCTGAGCCTTTATGTAACTGTCTTATTAACCCTGTTGCACACAAAATGCTCAAGTAGAATTTTAGTAAGAATTAATTTTGTAGGTAGGAACATCATTTATTCAACTTCGCACAGTGGGACTCAAGTCAAGACTCCTGGCAGTCTTGAGTAGTCAAAACCTCTGGAAGAATAGGCAATGAGTCCTAAAGATGGGCTGAATACCAAGGAGTGGGAACATCAGGTTATAGTAGCCTGGTTTCCTAATATATTTTCTTATCACAGATCACAGAATGGGTCAGGTTGGAAGGGACCACGATGAGTCATCTGGTCCAAACTCCCTGATCAGGCCTGGTTATCCTAGAGCACGTGGCACAGGATTGTGTCCAGATGATTCTTGAGGACTTGCGCCTGCTGAATTTCAGACGGTTCCTCTCTGTCCATCTCTCCAACAGTCCCTCTGAAGGGCTGCACAGCTCTCCGGGGTATCAGCCACCCCTCCCAGCTTTGTGTTGAGAGTGAATTTGCTGAGGAGGCCTCTGTCTCTTCATCCAAGCCTTGATGAATAAACTAAACAGTACCGAACCTGGTATTGAATGCTGGGGGACCCCACTAGGGACAGGCCCCCAGCTACACCCTGTGCCACTCATGATCACTCTCTGGGATCTGGCATTCAGCCAGTTCTCAATCCACCTCACCGTCCACTTATCCAGTCCACACTTCCTGAGTTTGTCTATGAGGATGTTATGCTGTTCACTGATGTCTAAGATGGCACCACAGTGCCAGCTAAAGCTTTCCTTGTGACTGTGGCATGCTCAGAGAGCATTCTCTGGTGTCTAATAAAAGATACATCCTCGTGATGTAGTCTCTCCCTCAACAGAGACACTCAGAGAGTATCTCTTCTCTAGGATGTTATTTTCATGAAACTTGTGGGAACTTAGCAAGTTTCTGACCCCCTTGCACTGTCTGAAACCAGGCAGGAAGTCCAAAAAGTGATTGAGTTGGGAAAACAGACACAAACTGTTGCAGATTTTTTCAATGTGGTTATGGTTGCTAATGTGTTGAATCAGCCTAAAAATCATGTTTTAGGAATAAAGAAGTAATTACATGAATGGTTGCTAGGAAATGCAATAGAAATGACAGATATATCTGCTGGCTAGAAGATGTTGGTTTAGCAATGTTGTCCATGTTAACTTGTTAAGATATCATGCACTGTTTTCCGCCATTTTATTCCCCTCTTTGAATTATGCATCTAAATTACCTACTGATTATAGCAGCTATTTGTTAGCTTTTGGATGAACCATAGGAAATTTTTTCCCCTTCCACCTAGCAGGGCCAGCAGGCTGTCCATGCTGGAAGCACTTCAACAGTCAGACTCTTTCCAGAGAATGGTGCAGTCTGCTGGATGTTTGGCTGTGCCCTTCTGTGAGATGAACTGTGCAATTCCCATGCACCCCCTGTTATTCTTTCCTATTCTGACTAAGTTTTCTTTGCTTAAGCACCACAGTTGTGTCTTGATGCGTTACTGGGTTGGATTTGCTATTCTAATAGTTCCTATTGGCCTTTAGAAGAAAATGTGAAAGACTGTTTTTAGTATTGTAAATAAATATTTTTAATAACGTTTATGAATGTGCAAAATGGATTTCAGAATGGAACTAGATTGCATTGTCGTAGGGCCATTAATTGCATTTATTGCCAGAGACGGGCCAACTGAAAATTTGGTTAAAAAATTGACATTGATAAGTAATACAAAGTTGAGGAGTTCTGCATTTCTTAAAACACTGTATCTTTTGTAGGGATCAGAAATAGATACAGCTTTCCTCCCCGCCCCCCTCCCCAAATGATTTCGGAAATGACTCACATTCTTGCAGATTTTGGCAAACTTTCTTAATCCCTGTCTCACTGTGTGGCTCATCTTCCAGGCAAACTTTGCAACAGTTGCTGCCAAGCTACAGATGAATGCAGAAGTAGCTGGCAGAACCAGACATCCAGACGTGAAGGACCTCTGTGTGTTTTGGCATATTGCTTGACAGCTTCTGGAAGGTTTTCTGCAGATAATGTTTGATATTTCCACTATTGCCCATGTGTAGAGCCTGCAATTACCCTAGTGATAGGAAGAAAGGGTTAGAGAGAAAGTATGAAGAGAATTCTCTCTCAGTTAAGACACTGAGGAAGTTAACTAAACCTTGCTCTAAATGAAGTTTAACCTGTGCTAATGATGAAAAATGTCTTAACTCATCTTCAAAGCCAAGGATATCTGGCCCTGAGAAAGTGCCTTCGAATTAATTACGCTGCATTATTTAATGGCTATAAAATTCTAAGTCCCTTTGGTGTCTGTTAACAGGTTCCCCTGTAATTGCAGTGCAGTTTTCTAGGAGAGGAGAAATTGTAATTTTATTGTTCAGTATGTTAACCAGAAGTGAAGTTTAATGTGTTCTAAGGTGATATGCAGGTTATCAATGTCAATTCCAGACAATCAAATAAAGAGAATTTTATTTTTAGAGTAGTCTGATTGTAGATTGCACAGGTATTTTCAGCAGTAATGAAAAATCTGTCTTAAAAAATGTCATTGCTGAGAACCTGTGAGTGTCTGAGCTACCCATCCTCTGAAAATTGCTGTAATGATAGAGTCACACCAAGACATTGTTGTACTTTGTTCTGTCTGTAAAGGATCCTGACTGTGGGAAGCTTAGTTTGTAAGCTGACCACAGGTTCTCCATGTGCATGACAACAGCTGTTGATGAGTTTTCTGATCCTTATCCCCACCATGGCCCCCAGGTAACCTGCTTTTAAACACTGCTCAATTAAACTTTTTCCTTTTCACCATTTTCCAAGAAGGTACTATGATTTGTACGTATTTCTGATCTCCTCTCTTCATTTCTTTGCAAAATACTCCACTTCCACAATTATTTTTTTTTCACTAGTGCTTGCACGTTTGTAGTGTTTGTCCACCAGTGGGCTGATAACATCATCGTCTTTGAAGTGAAGGAGATGAGAACCAGAAGGGAATCAATCCTGTGTGTCCTCAAACATACAGCCTGATCACCAAACTGAGTTGCATTTCAAAAGAGGTTAATTAGATGTTAAGCACTAAACGTCCCTTACATTTAGTGAATGACATTAACTTTTCTGTTCATGGTTTGTCAGTAGTCATGTGTCATTTGTCATTATTTGTGTGAATGAGCTGAGGCTCCTTTCCATGACTATGTACTCTCATCCCATGCTTAATAAAACCAGCCTAATGAAAAATCAAATTAAAAAGCACTGAAGAATTTTTAGCAAAGCATCAGACTGTAAAGACAAATATTGTCCTGACTACCTTTGCTCTAAGATGAATCAGATCAGTGCTTGCTGTGCTTTGACTGACTCAGATTTAAACAACACGATGTTATTATAAGTCTCTTGTTGTTGGAAAACACATTTTTAATTTGAATATAAAAGGTAATTAACTCCACCAATGCACTCAGAAAGGAGGAGAAGAGCTACAGGGGCCTAAGTAACCCTGCACTAAAAGTATGGAGTGGCCAACCCTGTCCTGTCTCTTTGAAACAAAACGTTGTATTTGAAAAGAAAAGTTAATGAGTAGTGTGGTTGGCAAGCTGGCTGCCTCCCAAGCTGTCTGGAGGCAAGCAGGGCCTCCAGGTGATGCACAAGGTTCTTGGATGCGTGGATGTGCTCACTGCTCGCTTGTGAGGCTGCAAACACAGTGTAACACAACACTCTGGTCTGGAAGGGTAAATGAAGTGAGAAAATACAGTGGGTAAAGCCTTGTCAATGACAGAGTTGTCACTGATTTAGGCAAAGAGACTTTGGCTTTTATCTTCTTTTTTTGATGTTGTTGGTGCTGTTTCCTTTTTACTTTTATTTTGTTTGTTTGGTTTTGGTTTTTGTTGTTGTTTTGGTTTGTTGGTGGTTTGTTTGGTTTTTTGGTTTGTTTTTTTTTTTTAATGAGTGAGTGTGCTTGACTTGAGTGGTAAGCAGGATCAGAAAAGTCCTCCCGGGGTCTTGCAGGACACAAACCTGCTCCAGCTGCTATTGTGTGCCAGGCACAAAATTACTCTATACATTGCATTTTCTAGAAATCCCTTACGTCCTGCCCTTAACCAGAGGAAAGAAACATGGGCGAGTTGTATTATCTTTGTTAAGCTTTATCTATCCTGACATTGCTCTTACTATGTCCTTTGAACAAGGAGCTGACTTTAGGAAAGGGAGACATTCTCATTGCTGTATGCATGTGGAAATACAGATTTTGAAAGCTGCTCTTTGAAAAACTTGGAATACCTAACTCAAGGCTGGCTGCATTTTTAGTGCTTTTTTTTTTTTCATTTTCTTTCTTTTTTTTCCCCTAAATTCTAAAATTACTGATTTACTCCCTCTGCTCCAGAATGCCAAAAGGTGGATTTGTTTAGTCCTTTACCTGAGTTTCTAAATTACATGTGGGACATGATGCGACATACTTTCTCTTAAACTACTAGTTTGTTTTTGCCCTGTTCTCCCCTTCTGGATGTCTCACCTGCTCTGTGTGTCTGCTGAATACTTTGTTGCTTGGTTTCGGCTAATCACATCTGATGAAGGGCTTTGTCTCTCTTGTGCCAGAAGATTTGGCTCAGACTTCCAAAGCAATTGCACAGGTTATTTGAAGGGTTTATTTTCTTTCCAACAGAGATAATCTTTATTGCATTAGATTTTACCAACTTTGTCCTTTACAACAAGCAGCATAAAATTAAACCAATACAGACTTCTAAAAAACTGGTTTAGATGTTGTGTTTAAATGTGTTAGAATCTTGTGTTGATTCAAGAGCTATTCATTTATAATTTCAAGATAAATGTGAAATATCTAAATTTTTTTGAGCTGAACGTATGATTTAAAGCTTACTATATAAAGCCTGGGAGTCATTACATTATGCTACTGCTGTAAAGCTAAAAATATAATACCAGGGGAAGAGACAGGTGGAATAAATGAGCTGTGTGAATTCTACGGACACCTATTACTCTCTCTTTAGCAAACATGACGATAAAGCTGATCTTAATTGTAACCAAGCCATCTATAAGAACTAATGGCTGGAAGTTAAAGCGATACAAATTCCATTTAGGAGTGTGATGTGCTGAAGGGCATATGGGTGAAGGATCACTTAATAGCCACCTGCATCTTTCCCTGTTTGCCTCAACACTGGCTGCTGGCACATAAGAGGTGTGATACAAGCCTAAACGGAGCTTCTGATCCAACCTAAGGTAGCTGCTTTTATGAATTGAATAAAGTATGACTTTTAAAAAGCTGATGACCACGGATGAGGCAAAAATACTCAGGAATATGATGGGTTTATTCCCAGAGCTTTCCTTTCACATTTATAATGAAATTTGAAACCAGGTCAATTGTATGCTTGCCTCTTTTTTTGCTTATGTGGAAGCAGATATTTTTCACACATCTGCTTTTATTTAATGCGGAGTTCTATATGGCTCAAATCTTAAGTAACTTAGCAGCAGATTAATATTTTACTGGCCGTGTCTACACAGCCTGTTGTGCATCACTCAGTTCCTGTGCTCCTGAGGCTCTGAAGCCCATGGCTAGTTCTATGGGCTGAGCTAGTACAGCTTTGCAAGGCTTGGGCTCAGAGTCTGCCACTGGGGCCACTGGAACCAGGTAGCACTTGTCAGGGCAAGGACAAAAGCTGCTTGCTTGTCCCTGCTATGTGTTGTGTAGATTCACCTACAGACAGACAGGAAAAGCCTTTCTCTGTAAATAAACGTTACAAACAAATCTGGACTTTGTTTGCTAAACTCCTTTTGTTCAGCAGGAAACAGTTTATTTATTGTCTTTTTCACCATAATATTTACCACCACTGGTTAATAAAATATTACCTGTTAAATCTTTTGTAAAAAGAGTGAAATTTTTTTTCTTTCCAGAGAAAGTATTTTTCCAGTATTTGGCCTCATGGTATTTAGTGTTTTTTCCTGCCTAGATGCTGCAATTTCTTTTAAAAAGTCAGGCTGTAAATAGTTCTGTTTCTATGAAATGTTGAGCACAGTGGAATTTCAGAGTTTGAAATTGCATCTAGAGGGATCTAGGCTTCTTTCTCTCCTTCTCTCCATCCCACCTTTCAACATTGTATTCTGATCTCTATTACTCCTTTGCCTGGGATTATGTGGATTGCAAGAAACAATTTGACTGATGGTTTTTAAGCTGTATTACAGCTACCAGTGTCTGGAAACAAGGGTAATGTCCTAGACCAATGAAAGATAACAGCATTTGAAGTATTTTGTCCATTTTCAAGTTCTAGATTGGTCAGTGACAATAAAATAAAAGTTACAGACTTTTATTTGGTGTGAATATTGGATGTTTGTGAAAAGACCATCAGTAAAGCATTTGATTTAATGCAGAACAGATTCATGAGCCTGCAGCATATTTGATGTGAACAATTCTATGACTCTGTGAATTTGTTCAGTGGCAAAGGATTATGAATACAGTACTAGGGATGCTGCAGTGTTCACACAATACAGTAGGAGCTACTTCTTCCTTTCCTTCAAAAAAAAATGCAGTCTCTACAGCAGCATGTATCTTCATCTTACAAAGCAAGAAGCCAGAAAGCTGAAGAGAATGTTTCTCTGAAAAAGTGTTTTTACTACTTTAACTATCTTTTTATGCTTGGTTAAAGAGGTTTGGCTGTCATTGGACTTGCACACACACTCATCCCACTTCAATTTCTCCCATCCTCCACCCTGTCAACAGTCACATTTCTGCAGGGTGAAGATAAAGTGTGGAAAAAAAAAAGATTTGGGCCTTCTCTTTCCCTTTTTTTTTTCTTCTTTCATGTTTATACAAAGGCTGAATGAATTTTTAGTGTTCTTGCATACCAGTTTCCTACTTACTAGTTATTTTCCAATAGCACCTGCAGGCCCGCACTGCCTGCACTGACATCAGATTGGCAAAGGGTACGAGAAGAGATGATGCCATTTGGGGAACTGAGGCAAAGAAAAACAAAGTGGCTTCCCTAACATCAGGCAGAATTGGTGTTGAAAAGCTGAAATTTGAGATAATAAGAAACTCTTAACTTTTTTTTCCTGGGTTTTTCTAAATTGTCTACAGTGCAGACTGTCCTCTCTTGGCGTACATTTGATTTTTTTGTACTCAGGTATTTTTTACTGAACCCTGTCCTCTGCATCTTCTTCCCAGTCACAGGCCGTTAGATATTGAAGCCTATCCTAGAGTCACAGACAGTCACAAACAAGTAAAAAATATGAAGGTGAGAAGACAGAGGCTGTTTTAGTTAAATCATTCAATTGGTCACTGAGGAACTGCTAGTGTCTTGTTCATACTCATGGTACACCTACACTATAGGTACACCAATACTCGCGGGAAAGGCAGCTAGTATAGTAGTCTACTTTCATCTGATGAAGTGAAATAAACTTTACTGGGAATCATCATTTTACAAGTGTTTCTACCTTTATGTTGCTGGACTGTTTCTTCCCTCTGTACTAGGCAAAGTCTATTTGATGTACAGAAATGGCCTGGCAGTAGATGTTCTGTCATGGTAATAAATTGCCTGTGGCTGACCTGATGTCAAAACTAAGCAAGAGTGAAGCTGATTTTAAACAAAACTTGTTTCACATATTGCTACCTTGAAAAATTACAAGAGATTTTAAAAGTATGGGGCTGCTGTTGGTATAGGTTTTCTCTCTTACACCCAGGTCAGATTTATGTCTGCAGCCATTTTCTGTAACCAGTTGTTGCCTTTCTCTTAGCTGGGCCATCTTCACTTTGCTGTGATTGCAGGGGCACTGGCATGTGCTGCCAGCAGGAGGTTGGGGCTTGGCTGCAGGTGTTCATGTTCTTCCTCACGTAGTGTGAGCTCCAGCTGTCTGAAACCCACCTGCTGTGCTGGGAAAAAGTGCTGGAAACCCTTTAGGAAAGAACAGAACTGTCTGATGTCCTGCCTAGATCAAATGTGCAAGAGTCAAATTTGTCACTTGGTCAGTTTATCAGTGGGACAGGCTTGATTATAGCTGTCTTTGCTGTTTGTTGGAGATGAACAACAAGGCAAAAAAACTGGAGTGATATATGACTATGGGAAAAGCTGCTGAGAAGATACTGTCAGTATGGAAGGAGTGGCTATTTGTTCTTAGAAGTCTGCGCAGAGCATCTTGTAATGCTTTTATGCTTGAATGTACATCTGAGTATACAGTTGTATGATTATCTGCATGACTTTTCTTTTTTTTCCTTTCTCACAGTGCATGCCAATTAAAGGCCTTGGATTTGTGCTTGGAGCCTACAAATGTATTTGCAAGGCTGGATTCTATCATCCCAACATCTTCTCAGTAAACAGCTTTCAGAGTAAGTGCCTTTGCTTGAGTTAAAAAAAAACCAACTGAAACAGAGCTAGCATTAATAATGCAGGGCTGCTTTTTATCCTCGTCAGGGTTATACTGTAAAATCCCGGTGGTTTGCAACTCTCGGATTATATAATCACTTAAGGAGTCCTAGCCCTTTTGGTTTGTCATTCACGTACTCTTGAGAATCCTTTAAAACATACCCACTTGAAGAATATTTGATTTGTAAATAAATTAAAAAACATGAAAAGAAGTCTTGCTAAGGGGAAATAGAGATTTCTGGCATCTGTGCTCATGCACAAGTATTCTGAAAATTAATCTACTCATTTTTTGCTTAGCCAGACGAAATGAGGATGCCCTAGCCTCTGGCTTTGTGTGGGCTTTAATTGTTTTTGTTTTACTTCATTTGCAAAGGAGAATTCAGAGGACCATCCAAACTCTGATATGTGCTGATGAGGTAATAGGGATGGTTCAAGCCTGAGAGTCTGTTGGGCTGAATGTATGGATGACATACATCCTGCGCCTGCCCAGGACACACATCGTATGGTTCTTAGACTGAGTTGCCCACAACAGGAGAAAACAGAACTCGGCTGATGCTCAGCAGGGAAAACAGACAAACTGTATGCCCAAAGCTGATGTCTGTTATGGTCATCATAGGACCAAATCTCTGTACGGATTTTGTGCTGAAATTGTTGCAGTTGTACTGGTAGAGCTCATGCTGCAGTCACAGGTGCAAAGCTGCTGCTTGGAGGTGTAACAGGGCATCCTTCTCTGCCTCCTGCTTTCAGTTCATATCATGCCCAGCTTCTTTGCACCATTCTTTAGCCAGAGGTTCATGTCATCACCTCTCACTGTGAGATCAGTTTGTGTGAGATATCCAGGGAATGGCAATGAGTAACTTCCACCGAGCTTGGTCCAGGACTGCGTGTATTATCTCCTGCCTTGTGTGCAAATAGCTGTTTCTGTTCCCCTAGAGAAATACCTCTAGTACTAATTAACACTTAATGTGCACAAATATATATACATATATATAAAAATATATATAGGGGATATAATATTTTCTATATATATTTGTAGAATAAATAGCACAGTTTGTTCAACAGTTTATCTGCTGACTGTTTTCCTTGTCTTTTCGTACTGTAAAGTGTTGCAGAAGGCAGCTTTGTGATAGTGCTATTTCTCTGGGCTGTGTCAATCTTTTGGAAGGAGGATGTTTGGTTCTTCCTGAAGTGCAGTGAGTTCTGGTGGAGTTAGGATTTAATTCCTTGAGAGAGCATATAAAGAAAAACTTCTTAGATTTTTGTCATACCAAATGCCATAGAACACACGCAAAAAATGTGGCTAGAGATCATAACAACATTGATGATTAGGGATGAGATTAATTTTATTTCATATCAGTTGTGCAAAATATATATGCTTGGTATGTATTAGTCACCTGGGTTTCAACTGCAGTCAGCATGAAGAGCATGGCTCCCCTAGAGGGTGATTTGTCTTTAGATGGAAAAAGTAATACTTCCATTTTTTTCTCCATTTGCTATAGAATGAAGAGCCTATGTAGTTACCTTAAAATGGCTATTTAGCTCCTAATAAAGTGAAATTTGTCTCAAGAAAGTTTGTATATGCTGATATTGTAGCATGTAGGGGGCCAGTTTGATTTGAGCCTTTGTTGCTGTGAGGTAACCTGAGTTTTGAAACAGTAATGAAGAACTTTTCAAATTCATCCAGATGCAGCTCCATCTGCCAAGTTATATAGATGATTTCAAAAAGTGAACAGTGAGACTGGAAATTACTAAAGTAATGAGAAAAGCCTGTGGTTCAAAGGAAACTTGGCCTTGTCACACAGCTGCGTTCTGTAAAAAGAAAAGAGGAAAAAATGACGTGGCTAAAAGGTCTGTAGTATGTATCTGGTGGTTCAAAATTATGTTAACATAGGAATTCTAGACACGAATTATGCAAGCAGTTTTAACGGAAGTTGTCTGACCTGGAGATGTCTTTGTGGAGCTAGGTTGGTGAAATCTGATGATAAAAGAGATTAAGCTGAATAGGAATGTTAATCATTTAGAAAGTATTCCTAGTGGAAGAAGTAAAGAGGCAGCAAAGATTTGCAGGTCTCAAGATATAAGAAAGAAGATAAATAGAAAAAAATGACCAGTTTTGTACTCCACTCGATTGAAAAATTGGATTGTATTGTGTCTTGAAATGGGAGCATTTCTCAATGGCACTGGGATTCTGCACCGCAGCAAAAGATGGTTAACTACAGTTGCACATTGTGTCCGAAGTGTCCAGCTTTTGAGTGGGGGAGAAGTTCTGCTTTAGGCCCAGATTAATGTTTTAGTTTGAGTCTGAAAGATAACTGTGTGATATGGCTTTGCAGAGACATTGAACACTCTACACAGTTTACTGGTAGGCTCTTTGGGAACCTGCAGTGTGACATAAACAGTGTCCTGTGTAGGAAAGATTCTGCAAATCAGTTGCTTTTCTATCTTAAAGCAGCATGGTGTTGCTGCTCCCAGGGAGGCTGCACGTGTTGCAGGTTCCCAAAGAGTGTGTGGGACAGAAGCACAGCTGGAATTCAGGCTCTTGTTCTCTTACTGAACAAGAAGCCAGGTAGGAGGGCATTTCCCTCCCAAGTCTGTGTTCGTTCTTCAGAACTGAGAGTGCCAAAATATGTGAAACCTTTCTATTTTTTCTGCATGTGTTAATGAGGACCTTGGGTACTAGAAGGGCACAAAGTTATTACCATACTTCCAGGGTATCTTTTGAGGTTGGAAATTGATTTTAGAAAAAAACACATTTCATGTACACAGGTTGTATTAACCTGTAAGTGATAGAGTACATGATTATGCACTTTCTCCTAATGGCTCATTTTTAGGTAGCACTATTTGTATAGGTAGAATAGACTAACTGAAGACTACTTATATTTTAACATTCCTGTAACACCCTTCTCCAAAGCACTTCTGTTCTCTGCCTCATGGGGTAATCAGGTTTGCATTGGAAAATCCTTAGCAGAACAACGGTGCTTTGTTCAACCTTGAAGTTTGCTCTTTAGCAATGCATCATCCATATATTGCAGAAATTCTCAGCTCTCGCTGTTTGGGTGTGGAACCTGCCCTGCTTGCACCAGCAGTGGCTCTTTTGTCTGAATGTGGGACTTTGCTATCTCTAACACTGCCATGATCACATAAAAATTTCCAAGAGGGGTTTCCAGTTCAACAGGAATTCCCATTTTTTACACCTGCCCTTTGGCTTTGCTTCTTCAACAGAACTCGCATGTGCAGATCTTTGCACATAGGAAGGTTGTCATTGACTTCAGTGATCCTTTTCTGGGTTGAGGCTTATGACCATAGCTGATGACCAGGTTTTGGTGCCGAGAGGTCCAGTTACATTCTCGCCAAGTTACTGCAACATTGCTGATGCAACTAGAGTGTTCCTAATTTACTCTATTATAGAACAGGAGCAGAAACAGTTTTTTGTTCTGCTCAGCGCTCAGCGTGCACTGTGCTCTCTGTGTTCATGTGCTGAGTTCTGACTGAGTGCAGGATGATTTGGTTTGGGACAAAGCAGTCCCTGCCCTGGCTCTCAGCAGTCTGTGGTGCCATTCTTACTTTGCAGGAAGATCTCAGCTGGCAATGTCGCAGCTGCTGAGGCATCCGTTGCATGGCAAAGTGTCCTTAGGAGAACCAGAGCTGATGAAGAGTTACCCTCAGGAGAACATTTCAAAAACAGATGGGCCAATCAGACAGAAAAATAAGGCTGGGATAGAAGAGAGAAGAGTTAGGAAAAAAAATATGGTAGATTGGAAATAAATGAAACATTTAAGCTTTTTTTATTTTATTATACTTCATGTTAGTTTGTGTTCCTATTCCTACTTTACACTTCTTTGCTTTGCTCTTTTCTTCTTCGTTTTTATCCTTTTTATTTTTTGGTTACTGCATTTTTTTCTGTTCTTCTTTCCTTTAGAATGGTATTTTTTTACACGTTCCTCATTTTCAGTTTTAACTACTGCAGCACAGTGTTTACTTCCATCTCATTTGTGAGAGTGCTAAAACTGCTGCTGCCTTACACAAAGCAGAAATGATTTCTTGTCTATCTACCTTACCAGTGTCTAGAATCTTTTGTCATCTTTTGAGGAGGAAAAACTGTTTTTATTCACTGCGGGAGACATGTAATCGCAAAGAACTGCTAAGATAGGAGAAGGCACAATGAAACATCTAGCAGTGCTGTTAGAGGCACTCCAGGCTTGGCTTGGATTGTCTATGTTTTGAATTGATGTTACATTGACTTTAGTGAGAGGACAGGACCAGATAAAAAGGGCAGAAATGTTCCACTATGCATTGGGCAGCTGTGCCCTGAGACATGTAGTCAGGGCAAGGGTGTGGGTAGACAAGATCCCTGTCAGTGGTATGTGCAATGAACAGTTTTTTCCCAAGAATTTATTTTAGAGGATCTGAAAAACATTCTTTCTTTTTGTCAAGGAGAAAAAAAAAAGAAAAATAGGGAAAAAAAGGGAATTATTAATTGTTTCTTATCATATGGTGGAAAATCTCAAGTAGATCCAATTTTTTTGATCTTTCTGTTATTTGCTATAAGGAAGAATCACACAGAAGCACAGAATCCAGTAGGTTGGAAAAGACCTCCGAGATCACCACGTCTACCCTGTGAGCAATCCTCACCTTGTTAACCAGACCAGAGCACTGAGTGCCTCGTCCAGTTGCTCCTCAGACACCTCCACCTCCATTTGATCATCAAAAGATATTCACAGAAAAATCAGTCCTGGCTGGCAGTGCAGACAGTGCAGAAGATGTGCATCAGTGATCTTCTTTTGTATGCAACAGACAATATCACAGAATCAATAGATTGGAAAAGACCTCTGAGATGATTGAGTCCACCCTATGACCAAACACTACCATAGAGTAGACCATGGCACTGAGTGCCATGTCCAGTCTTTCCTTAAACTCCTTCAGGGATGGTGACTCCACCACCTCCCTGGCCAGCCTCTAAGCATGACTCCAGACACATCTAAACAAAAGCTTGCTGTTGTGTTATGAAGTCATATCCATGGGATATTTACTTCAACATGCAGCTGTTTATTGGCTGTTATCCCTGTAGTATGTGATGAGCATCCACATGAAGAAACTCCCACATATGATTCAGATAAGAAACTGCTTGATAAAATGGAATATAATGTATTTGCAATGACTTTTCAAGGTTGAACATTTCAGAAATAACATAAGTGCATCAAGTTTAGGATCATGCAAAATTATCAAGCCATATTCATATAATATTTGTGACAAGTAGTCTCATAACTGTGGGTTTTAAATTATATTTTTTCAGTGTGTAAGTTTTTATACTGCAAATAATTTATTTAGTTGACACAATAAAAATGCATTAACAAATGGCTCATGGGGCTCAGAAATGTGAGGCTTTAAAGAGATGGGCTAATTGAAGGGCAGCTATAGAAATGATAAAGGAACAGACACATGGTGGAAAAGCAGGTTGACATAAGGTTAAATGTTGAGGAAATGAAGTGGAAAACTTGGACAGTAAGGAATGCACTCTTGGTTTGGATATGGAGATGGGAGACTGTGACTTCCGTCTCTGACAGAGGACAGTATGGGTCTGTTGCTCTAGCTGTAATTAAGAAAGCAGGGATTTAATGTTAGATTTGGAGAAGGTGGTTTCTGTTAAACCTCTTGGGGTGATAATGGGCTGAGGTCCATGGATGTGCGCTCTGAAGAGAAATTCCAGTCCTAGGATGTCTTCAAGATTAGTGTTCCTTAGAGGTTCTCCATCTGCTTGGTATGCCCAAGCGTCATTATTTTCCAAGATTTCCATTCCTGCCTCACACAGTCTGGGTCAAAAAAGCGCAAGATCTCTTCTTGCTGACTCCTTGTATCTAAAAATCTGACTTCCAACATGAGTCAGCACTCTACTATATTCAGGTTTCCAACGACTTTGTTTAGAAAAAAGCTCCAAGGAGAAATTGATGATTTTCATGAGAAATACCATCCTGTTCTCTGCTCACTATGGGATGCGGGAGCAAAGCATCCTACACTGAAGACAAGGAGCGTGGGGCTGCTGGAACAACAAGCCAGATAAACAGACCTGAGTATGTGGCCTGTCCCTTTCCCAGGCTTTTCCTGGCAGCAGATGTGTGCTCATGCGCCCTTGAACATAGATTTGAGAAAGCAAGAAGTAATTACCCTTGTAGATAACCCTCTGCTTCAGTTGTTTCAAGCTAAAAGTCTGAAGAGAGTTGCATAAGGCTGTGTGCGTGTGCAGCATAGGTGGAGTAGGCTGTCTCTTGAAGGACTCAGCAATGCATGATTTACTACTTTCACTGACAGAGAAGGAGAATTTTGATCAAAGAAATTGAAGCAATTCTCTAGAATTGTGAAAAGTGAGAGGAGTTATCACACATTTCAACACACCATTGATTTGGCTTTAGCCAAATTCTCTTGTTTCTGTGAGTTCCTAAGGTTGTCTTTCCTATAATAAACATTTTCAACAAATTCATTTTTCCCTTTAATTTAACGATATTCCTTTTTTTGCCCCCTTTCTCTTTTACCTTTTAATTCTATTAATGGCCTGTAGGGTAAGCAGCCTTACAGGGGTTTATGGGCGAGTGTCATGGATCAGAAAATTTAGGAATCCTTCTGTGTGTGCTGTTGATGGGTTCACTTTGATGGATGAGATGTCAGTTCAAGAGTCATTGATTTTCCTAGACAAAATATTAACTTTCCAATAGGTTTTCTTCCTGGTGTGCTTGTGTGAACAATGGAAAAGTATACTTAGTCTAAGTGCACTGGTTTTGCTTTGGGGACAGAGTAGTGCAATCATGCAACAGCCTGTTGAACAAATGTTAATTAAGAGGGGTTTTATCTAATTTGAAGCTCATTAATTCACTAGATAGCATTTTTATAAAATTGAGGAACAATCTGAAATAGGATCAGAGCTTGTACTATGAATTAGGTAGTTAATGGGTCTGCCCTTCATGTGTCTGTGTAAAATCCTTTCCTTATTCTGAAATATTTAATGCAATTTTTTCCCCATTGAAAATTCTTCTTCCTAGAATTTCCCGTGCAGATTTAGCCCCCTTTAAATATAACAGGAAAGCATTTGATGTTTAATAAGCTCACTTTCCCTCATGTCTAGATTGGTCTGAATGGTTTTCTGAATGTTATTAAGGATGGTTCAGTGAGAAAAGCAGCACTGGCCAAGCTATTTTGTAACCTAATGAGAGAGAAGGGGAGGGAAAGGAAGCCCAGCAGAAGGCTGGTGATGAACTCCTCATCCTGTACAACTAAGGGTGTCTCCCCTTGCTTTTCTGATACTTTCAGGAAAGGATGCAGAAAATCGCTTTTCTGGTGGTGAATTGTCAGAGGAAGTCTACACCTGCCTACCCTGCAGAGAGGGATGTTCTTTCTGCACAGATGATACTCCCTGCTATGCACAGGAGGACAAGTATTTACGGCTGGCTATCATCTCCTTCCAAACGCTCTGTATGCTGCTGGATTTCATAAGCATGCTGGTGGTCTACCACTTCCGCAAGGCAAAGGTAAACCCGCGTGTTTTACTTTGGTGTTCCAGCTCGCTGTGTGATACGCGCTCATTTATCTCAGGTGTATCGCTTTCCACTTTGAAAGTCAGTTTCTCAGGCAAGGAGCTCTGCTCAAGGGGAGGATGGGATTTCCAAAACAGGAATGTTTTCCTAAATTGTTTATGTAGTTTTGGGAAAAAAGAACAAAAACAGCTGAGTAACTTGTCTCTTCCAATGAAATACGCTTACATTTATAGATGTTCAGCAAAAATCAAGGAAACTATTATGTTCAAAGTAATTTTGAAAAATCAGACCAATAATGCATGTATCTAAGGGGTCATGAGGATTTTAGAAACTTGAGATTTTGAAAGTCTCTGTTTTCCCACTACTGGAAATGATGTTTGGTTTCAATATATTTGAGGGACTAGCTGGAAAATAATTATGTCAGAGAGAAATCTTTCTGAATAATTCTAGTTCGTAGAGAGTTTAAATGTGATTCTATGGTTAAAGATTATTATTTTTTTTCTCTAAAGCATGAGTATATTAAGGAGTGTCTTTTGATTGCTGATACAGCATTTATGTACTAAGCTAATGAACTTTCTGCTTTAACCTCACTGAAAATCTGGTAACATCTCTTGGAATCTCACTGTTGCCTCAGTAAATGCAGAATATTCTCTGAAACTTCAGATTTACTAAAAAGAAATTAACTGAAGCTGGCATATATTCACTACCTGCATTTGGGAGACGTAGGTGTGCACACAGTATGCTACATTATTGAAATTAATAACTTCATCCACTTTCTATAACTAGATAAGTATTTCCATTTTGGTTTTTGGAACACTTGATCCCCCAGTCTTCCTGATCCTGCAGTGTCTGTGTTACAAATGCGTGGCTCATTTTGAAAGACTTTAATATCCTGCCAGGAAATCACAGAACGAGCAATAACATTCCTTTTTTTTTCCTTCTGTTTCTGACAGTGTCTTTGTATTTAATGATAGTGCATTTAATGATTCAAATTACAGACTTAATTGTATTCATAAAGTTTTTTGTTATGAAAAGTTTGTTGTAGGCATCTGTTTAGTTGCTTGACATTAACTTAGCAGAAGATTTTCTTTCTGATTTTGTGAGGTTTTAATCTGGTAATGTTGCTCACTTTTAATGTCATAGACAACATCATGACAGAAGCATTTCTTGTGAGTGAAAACTATTTCTAGACCTGCAAAGTGATATGCAGCTATTGCAAGCTGGACTTGACTTGCTTTTTACACACTGAAATATTGATTGTTTTATAGGAAATTTTTATGTTTTCTCACAAATAAGTTGAGAACAGACATATGTAAAGCTGTGTGCATGCTTGCACTTACACACTTGCATATGTTCTGGTATAGATATCTGCTGCAGTAAAAAGACATATCTTTATTATATTATTATTATAACATAGAAATCTTGTGTTTCACAAAACCTTCTAGTCATGAAAAGAATATTTTTATGTTTGTGATGATTAGTCATTTCTCCAAAGTAGTCTATGAGTAAACAAACACATGGAATCTGAATCTTTAATACCAAAGCAATACTAAAGAGGTATATACACATATTTCGTTCTTTCTGAAGTGCTATTCAGTCATTAAGAAAAAGTTTGAGCTTATTTTTTTCCAAATTCCCTCTTACCATTAGAAATCATGACACGTGAATGAGTGAGAACCAGACATAAAACAAAGCACTCTTTTTCCTAGAAAGAAAAGTGATGCCTTTGAGACATTGCAGTTCATTCAGTTGACCAGAGATGGATTCAATTACAATTTTGGTACCTTACAAGAAAGCTGACTTTTCTCTAAATGTGTACCTCTCAAGAAAAAGGGAAGGAAAGAGGAGACAAAAAAAATAATACGGTGATTAACAAACCTCTCCATTACGATTGATGTTTTCAAGGAACAGAAACTGATAGACTTTTCATTGCTTTTCGTGTCATTCAGTTGAGTTTTTCTTGGATATTCCTTTAGTGTTTTTTATCTTGTTGGTACAGCATGAAAAAAATCTTGTGTGTTTACCATGAAATGAGAAGTCGTATGGAGGGCAAGCTTGCTGAGAACAATGAGTATTTGCATAAAAAAGCTGCTGGTTACACTGGGAAATGACAGAAATTGGGAGTGAAGGAAGAAAACTAGTAGCTTACTATGTACTCTCTGCCAAGGAGGTAAAATCATGAAAATGAAAGAACATACTGAAGTATATTCAAAATATCTGCCTTTTTGAGAATTTCAAACTGTTAGTGAAGCAAACCACAATTAGGTTGGAATATGTCTGTGATTAAAGTTGCTGTGTTAAACTGCTCATTTCCATTGTGCTGTGTGGGTGTCAGAGAAGAGCATTTCTTTGGATTCTCTCCCACGTGTAGCACTACGATAGTCAAATGGTTGCAAAAAATAGTTTTAAATGCAACATTTTAAAAGAAAGAGCGGTGTACTGATACTATATCAAGAAGCAAACTTCAAAGTGTATAAGGGGGCAAAAGATGGGGGTTGAGAATAAAAGATATTAAATTAAGGCCCTTTGAGTGCTGAAAGGAATGAAGAGTAGATATGTGGCATTTTGATCCGGCTGTTGATCAGTAAAATCAGAAGGCAAATGGGATCAGGTTACCTCTTTAGTAAAAGTGACTGCAGAAGACTTCTCAATGCTTGTACTTCATGGGGGTAATTACTCCTGGTAATTACTGCCTTCAAAAAGCTAAGGTCCTGAAAAGTTAAGGTCTGCCAACAGAAAGCACTTGGGAAGAAACACCCCAGGCACCTTGGCAGTGATACTGTGAGTATAGTAATTCACAAAAAGAATGATAAAGGTCTATAAGCATCCTTTAGCTTATGATGGAAGTGACAAGACATTTTTTTGTCTTAAAAAAATCAAAATATCAGTAAGAACAGATGCAGATCCTAAGTATTTTAGGGAAGTGAAGAAATACCTCAGCTATTCAGATCATACTGGTTGCACTTCTTACGACCAAGCCGTACTTAAAATGGAAAATTGCCACCGGCCTAGTTTTGTCAACAGTGCAGAATATATGTGAGATCCAAGGCAGTTACTAAAAGACCAACCATGGGTAAAAGATTGTGTGCTGCACTGCCACGGAGCATGTCAGAGAATGGAGAATGTATGAGAACAGAGACCTTCTGGACAATTACTGCCAAAGTGTTATTGACGAAACGTGATGATACAACTTTCATTTTGACGTGATCTTTATTACTGACCTAGGCCGTAATAATAAGACTCTACAGAGAACCTGGTAAATAGCAGCTTGGGAGTTCCCACTCAGATCTTGACAAAATGAATGGTAATAAATAGGCAAAGCCTATAGCAAGCCAGATGACTGGCTTTTAAAAGCCAGGCTTCTTTTTGGAGAAACCTTTACAAGTCTCTGAAGTTTTAAGTCTCTTCTTTAGAACTTCTTAAGGTTCTTCTAAAGAATCCTCTTCAGACTTCTGTCTAGAAAACTGCTGAACTATTTACTGTGTAATAAGTATACATTACTAGCAGTAGAGGAGCAAGGGAAGATAGGAAATGTGACATCTGTATTTATGAAGACTCTGCATAATAGTGACAAGAACTAAAGATCAGTAGGTCCAACTTACACACTTGCAAATTCAGAGTAATAGTAATAATAATAGAACTACTGGGTCCATGGGCAAGTGTGGGAAGTGTGCTTTTGTGAGAAAGTGATGCCTTACAGATGTATTTGTAGCTCTGTGAAGGGGGATTATGAGCGTGTGGATATGAGAGTACTTCTTCCAAGGTCTGCCACCAAAAGCTCTTAAAAATTATAGTCTCGAGGGACTAGGTGAGCTGCACTATTTTGAGGTAACCAAGGGATGGCAGAGGAAAAGACAGGGCAGGAAATATGGTATAAAATGATGTACAGCAGGGAGATGTGGATGTGCAAACATATATATATATATATTCATGGTTCCTCTTATGATATCACTAGAGGGATTAAGGATCAAGGTGTCTATCAAATGTTAAAGAGATCTCTCAAATGTTTTAAAAAGATGAAGTAGTTGCATTACACAACTTTTAGTTGCTTTATTTCACTCACTGGCAAAGTATATCATAGATCCCGAAGTATAAAGCAATTCAAACAGGAAGGAATCATGGAGGATATTTCTATATATGTTTCTATATTTCTAGGATGTTGAAACACAGTGATTTTGGTGAAACATCTGGTGCCACAAGGCCATAATTTTATTGCTGGCAACTTGGAGGACAGATCAGGAAGGATCACTCTGCTTCTTTAATAATGTAGAACAGATTGTGAAGTGAGGTAGGAGTCTAAATCAGAAGATCTTTTGTTCTCTTGGCAAAGAGTCATTAAGTTAGATTTCATTTCTCTATTTTAAAACCTTGTAGATACTCTTGTAGACTTGCACATTTGATAGGTGACAAAACAAAATTCAGCTTGTTCATTCAAAACACAGCTGGTCCAAACTACTGGTACCACTGACCAATCTGACCATTGCCAACCTGTGAATGTAACTGCATAGTAGTGACTTCAAGCAGTAGTCGGAATTGGCCAAAAGAACAAAATGGAATGGCGAAAAGATAGTGTGACAAAGCTCAGATCAATGCTGAGGAATTCATTTGAGGCTTTGTCAAACACAGGTGAAAGTGACTCAGCTGCCCTGAGATCAGCTCAGCAGCAATGGCATTAAACTGCAAGAGTCATAACTGGAGAAAGTCACAGGCAGGAAATGTGGCCCTTTGCCAAGAGAAGGAAGAACTCCAAAACAATAAGAACAAAAATTTGGAAGAAGGCACAGGAGTAGCAGAAGCTAAACCACTAGTGAAAAGCTTTGTAGGGAAAGACAGAAAAAGATGAAAAAATATAGCAGATAAAGAGGAGATGCTACTGCCATAATGGGAAAAGACAAAGCATTTCAGTGGGAGAGTAAACAGGGGAAATGTGCCAAACAAAGAGAAAAAAAGGAAAAATTACTCATAGCTAATACAGAAGGGAAATCAGATGTGTGGATCACTTCAAAGAAATCTTTTCTCTGGATAGCCCTCATGTTAATCAGTAGTAAAAGCTGGAAGCCATGAGCCTGGTATTGACACAAGGTGCAAGAGGCTCAAAAACTCAAGGGAGATGAAAATTTGTGAAATCCCATCAGAAAAGCTGACAGCACCTGACAGCACCAGTTTAATGACACTGAGGGAGTTGTGTGATGGAGCCTGGGAAAAAGAGGTTTTTCCTCAATAGTGAAAATACTGGAATTCTATTTGACTGCTCTGACAGAGTGATTTTCCTGAATCTGACCTCAGAAGATGGTGAGGCTTCAGAGAAGTAAAGAGACACTGGATGCAAAACCAGGAACAAGCTCAGTGCTTCTGATGGTCATGATATGTGTCTTAGCAATCACAGAGCAAAACATTCTCTAAGTTGAACAGCTAAGGAACAAAACAGCTCAGGGTGATACTAGCAAACATCTTTATGTGCTGTGGCATTATTATTGATTGAATAATGCAAACAGCACTACAAAAAAACATGTCCAAAAAGTATGAGGCTAAGCTAACGAAAGTAGCTGGTTAGACAGGGACAGAAATCATGGATGTTAAAACAAATATTCTCAAAAATGAGACTCTGAACAGTGATTTTCTAAGAAAAAGCATCAACAAAATAGGAGAATTCACCTGTGCAGGTAGTGCTGTGTGGACCGAGGGAGAGCTCAAACAGGGAATGACCAACTGCGGTATTGATTACATGCAGTGTAAGGGTAGCAAAGCTACTGGAAAGAAACTGAACATTTAAATAACTATGAATAAAAATCACTTTTTTTTTTTTATTAATTTCAGGCTTAACATAGGGCTACAAATCTACCAGAGCCTTAAAGATAAAACCAGCTGCGTTGTAATCATGTTTTTGTAAAAGTACTGGACTGTGGAAGGACATTACCTGCAATGAACCTAAAGGGCTCATCACTTATCAGCAAATTAATCGGAAAGAAGAGCTGAAAATAACTGACCTTTGCATAGCAGCCTACCAACTCAAACAGGGAGCTCTCGGGTAGAGTACAACTGCTGTGAGGAATTGTAAGTGCCCTTAAGAAATGCCAAGAACTTCTACTGGCAAAGAGAACAGAGAAGTTGATCTCAGCCATAGAGTGGGAGAGACTAATTGCTACTTTGTGATGAAGGAGAGATGAGAATGTGCTGCCAGCCTTGACTCATGCTAGACCTTTTCAGAAGGGTCTTGTTTGCTGGGAATTCTCATTCAGATCAATGCTAAAGGCTTCAGAGTAGTTGCACTAAAGCCAAACTACTTTGCCCTCATCTCACCAGGTTCTGAAAATAGGGGAACCAAGGGTGAGCGTGAGGATCTGGTCTTTCCATCTTCCTGATGTACCTGTGGCCAGCATTTCTGGATGTAAATCCAGCGTGTCAAGGTAAAATTGGTAGCAGTGAGCACACTTGGAAAAGGTTGTTTTCAGCTCTGTAAAATAATGGAAAAAATGCTTAGAGTTCAACACGAATGTGGAATGGTGTTGTCATATGGCATTAACAATGATAAAGGTGACAGAAGCCCATTTGAATGAAGGTATTTGCCCTGTTCAAGACCATTTCCAATCCCAAATATTGGAAGTTTTTAGCTAAATGACCTTTCATTGTACTGGTCTTCCTTCCTCCCCGCCATTTATGAACATTCAAGAGCTGTTGGGAATACAGAAATACAAATACTTTTAAAGAGAGGAGGAAAATGTACATCTTGAACACTGATGAAGATAAAAACTCACTGTTAGCAGGACCACATGGCTAATCATCCACAGGAATAAATCATTTTACCTCTCTTGAGGGAACTGGGCGAATAATAGCTACAGATTGTTTTTATATGGGTTTTATTCCGTTGAATACAGATTTTCAGTTTGGAGTTCAGGGTGGCTAGATGCAATCTGCCACCACTATCCCATTTTTCCATTTAGTGTAAATATATTTAAGTGTTCTGCTAAATATGATTTCAAAACTGTGAAGATAGTCCCTAAACTGCAATTTTAACACTGCACAGAACTGCATGTAGATGGAAAAGCAACATGCAAATTTATGCTGTAGTTCCCCTTTCTAATACTGAGAAATCAAGAATGTCTTTTCTCCCTTGCTGCAGCCGTGATAGGATACAGTAATTCACAGTGAGGTAATCACAGGCTATTGATGTGTGATACATGTTTAAATATTAAAGCATGCTGGCTTTGCAAACATACCTCTTTTTCTAATGTAAATCAGCCAATCCTTTTTCCTTTTTTTGACTCCACAGTGGCATCTCGATGTGCTTATGCCTGGATGCCTTTCATCTTTGGTGCACATTCTGCTTTTTTCTCCCTAGACAACAATTTCTGACATTTCAGCTGAAGTGGAAACTTGATAGAGGGGAAGAGATCTTGCACAGATGGAGCAGCTGCCTTTACATGCTGTGCTGGTGGGCATACCTGATAGTTCACTCAGCATATACACATTCTGTGCAGTGCATTATACACCCTTTCTTCATCCTATCCTAGGGTGAGAACCTAGTTTCTTGTGATTTCTTACGAAGTTTATTGTAGCCGTCAGGTGTGCAACTTTAAAGACATTGCCGATGTTGTTTTCGAAACTGTTGTTTTTAGTGGAATTTGCATTTCCTTTATTTGCATGTCCCTTCCCATTTTTCTGTGTAGTTAAGATGTGCCTTTAGGGATGCTGTACTTTCTTAACTCCCACATATATAATTTAAGAGTGCCATGTTGGAAAGATAAGAAGTGGAGGGGCTGTTAGCCTGCAGCAACAGTTGAGTCTCAGGGAGGATGTACTGGCTGCTGGAGTTCCCAAAGACAGCAGGCACTGGTGGGCATGGCTGCAGTGCTGGCATTGCCCTGTGTTTGCAGGGTGTTGTGTGTATTCACTTCATAATGCCAAAGGTTTCACATGAGTATGTATTTGCATTCTAATACACAGCTTAGAGGCATTAAGTACTTGTGAATAGAAAAATAAACGACAGACACTTTAGGCCTAATGAAAACTGAAGTGTGAAGAAAATAAAGATCTAGATATGAAATATGTTCATTGATTTCAGTTCAGCCTCATAAAGAGCTAATGAGAAGAGCAGGGTGGTAGGAAGCAAAAAAAAGTGCTCTAGATAGAGTCTACTCCTAATGGACAAGCAGGTCATAAAAATAACTTTTCATCAATACTCAGCAGGAGCTCTAAGGATTCAAAAGGTACAATCTTCTTTGTATAACTTTATATTAAGCCAATGCTTGTCAGTACAAAGTTGAATTGCACAACACTTTAGGGGGCCCATCTGGAAAACAGTTGTGGTTTTTGAAGGAATGCACTGCCTTCAAAGTGATGTGAATCAGCTGTGGATTGTGACACATTTGCTCCACTTTGACATTGAAACTGATTCCTGGCCTTTGCTTTCTTAATCTTAATGTCTTGTTGCATAAGACCTTGCAGACTGTGAATCGTTGTTACCTTCTGTTCCACCAGTACTCCACAAAACTCTACAACACAGAGCCCCAAAGTTCAAATGAATGGAGCTGGTAGTGGACTTCCAGTGTAGGGTGCTGGCCAAGGATATAGCTGTCACCAAACACAAAGCTGCAGTAGCCTTGAAGGTACATGTTAATTTGATTCTATTACACTATGATTTCACTTACGAAATAAATTATGAAAAATTAAGTAATTGAATTCTTGAATTCCAGCAAATATTTCCCAATGACAACTATTACAGCATAGAAAAGTTTTTCTAAAGTTGTTTCAGAGTCACAAATAAACGGAGCAAACTGCTAAGATTTTTGCTTGTCTGTTATTCTCTGATTCCTGCTGAGTCTTGTACTTATAGCCCTTACAGGATATCTGAGTAGACTGAATGGTCTGTCACATGATAATAAGCTTTCCCTACTGATTCTTTGATGCAGTAACTTCAGGACAGTTGCATTTATCTGAAGTTTCATTTGGGTTCCTGAACGGGCATTTACAGATTTGCTGGGAAGAGACTTCCTATCATGTCAGCAGAATAACAGCAACATTATTTATTTATCCTGCTATTTGTCTTGGAGTTGCATCCTGCTGTGAACCTTTCTTGTACAATCAATAGCAATAGCAAAGTCCCTGGTGGCTTGCATGAGGTCTTTGGCATGCCTCCCTCTCCAAGCGAAAACTTCTGTCTGAAGCAGGCCTTTCTTTTTGTTTTAAGGGTCTAATAGTAGGACCCCATTTTTGATGTTGAAAAACCAATTTAACTAAGGAGAAGCTCTTATGAAGATGAGAAAATAGAGTTTTTTAGAAGTTTTACTCAGAGAGAAGAAAGAAGTAATATAAATTAAGATATGGGGAAAGAAAACACCAGAAAAAAAGTAGCATGAGAACTTTCAAGGAGTAGAAATAAAACTATATTGGAAACCTTATTCTAGGAAAAGTCGTGCATTTTTTACTGAATATTTGTAACTGCAAAACTTTTAATTAATGGTAGAATGTTCAGAGAAACTTGGTGCTGGTTTTAATATTTTGGTTGGTTGGTTGATTGTTTTTGGCTATATCATGTGGTACAAGCTGAACACAGATCATTCAGACTAAAACATATGCCTGTTCTTCATTCTTTTCTTCATTTCTTTGGGTGAAAGTTGAAGGTTTTTAGGAGCAGGCTCATGCTGTCAGCTTCTCATTAGGACTTTGTGCTATGAGCACAGTCAGATTGCTTTCTGCCTTCCTTGTCCCAGCCATGCCTCCCCCTGTTTGGAATAAAATCATGACATTTTTATCTGACATCTTCTCATCAACTTCAATATAGCAGAAAAGAAACCTTGATCTCCTCCTGCTTCCCTCTAGGACATCCCAGCTACTGCTTCCTTAGTTACTGCAGCAACCTGCTTGTTACCAAACGTCGTTCTGGACTCTGGAGCTCACTGTGCCTCTGGCTATGTCTAAGCCTTGCTGGTCTCCTTCTGAGCTCCCTTTTAATACATATTTTCTGCTAGTCTGCTAGACTTTTCTGCTAGACCTAAGTTTATTGTCTCAGCTTGGTGTCTTGTGTGTTGACTATTGCGATGTCCTTTCATCTGGCCTTGGCAAATGCAGCCAGGGCCTGCTCCTGTCTGTTTGAAATGATGCTGCAAATGATTTACTGCTCTGCCACTTTGTGTTGTCCTCGTTGCATCTCCCTCTTGACATCATACATGAGCTGTATATCTCTGTTTTCTTCAACTCCCACATGAGCTTTTTTCTCTCTCCTAATGCCATTTCTTCGATGCAGACGTTTCAACACCAGCCTCATCTTGTTACCTTTTGCAAAAAACACCCCTTGTTCCCTTCATACTTTCCTCATGCTTGGTGGGGGCTTTTTGCGAGCATCCCCTGCTCTTCATATCATGTCTTCAGATTCAAGTGCTGAAAAAGTAGGTGGCTTAGAGTGTTATACTGATAGGCTGGGACTACTAATTGCTAGTTCTGAAATGTGCTATTGCCTTGTTGTTCCATTGTTCTTCTCATCTGCCCTTATCCATATGCTGTCCCTTGTTTTAAACTCTTAACTTTGTGCAGATAGTACAGCCATTTTCACTTTTTCCTTGTGCAGGGTCTGCACTAACTTGAAGCTTCCCTGGGGTTGGGCCTTTCAGCAATACAGTGGTAGGAAGAGTAATTAAGTTATGCATAGCAGTATTTCCTTCAAAGACAAATGTGCTTTTATTTCCAGTGAAACACAATAATAATTGCACAAATGTGCACAATAATAATTGCACAAAAGCACACATGTGCTTTTATTTCCATATATTCCATGATCTATTAATGAGAGATTACTTAGCATAATAAATTCTGAAGAGCTGAAAAATCTCACCATTTTTGGGATCAGGATTTCTCAGATCCAATCATAAGGTATTAGTTTGGAGTGGTTTAGCATTTGGCTCTTGTAAAGTAAAAGTGAATAAAATAAACTGAAGTTGGATTTAAAATCTTCAGAATGATGAGATTTTCACTGATCTGAAATTAATATAATGATTTTCATCTATAGTTCATTTGCCTTCTAAGTAATGAAAATAATGAGACTTTTTTTACCTTAATCAGATTTATTCTAATGCTTCTAACATCATTCTCAGTTTGTTTCCTCTGAGATATTATGAATCTTGAGCTTTGCAGTCAGGTTGGTCTTTTTATCCTGTATTCTACCATAAACTATTTCTGCATGATTGAACTACAATTTATACGGACAATTTTGGTGAGCTGTGGTGTTATCTTCTGTAATGAGTGAAGCCATGTTGAATAAGAAAGCTGAAATTCAGGTATTCTGAAACTATTTGTAAACTAAACAGGGGAACATACTGAGCCCCACCTCCTGCTCCTAAAGTTTGGTTTCCTGTTCCATCAGATCTTTTGTGTATTCTATTTAATCTCTTGGTGATTAAGCAACTATCAATATTAGAATGCATTTTATTCTTGAAAGTAATGTCTTTGGATCTTCATTTAATTTCTGTGTTAATTGAATGCATAACCTAGTGAAACAGGCACTTCCAGTGATCCAGATTTTTGATGATTGTCATTCTACATATTCATCTTTTAAATTATCCATAAAGCTGTGAATAGACTGAAATTGAATTTAGGTGTTATTTGCCTCATTTCATGTATATATTTACCACTATTTGATGAGAAGCAGGTATCTTGATCTAAGCAGTATGTCCCCAAGGAAGGAATTTCTGCCCTTATAAGAAAAGATGTCCCTGGGACATTAACCATTTTTATTGTGAGGGTTCTTCACCAGCAAATACTGTTTTCTCAAATGTCTGTCTCATAGGTGGTGTAGTGCAACTTAGATGCAGCAATGCCCGTGTTTCTACGTGCAGAACACCTTACCTTCATCATGATGTGTCTCGACAGGTTTTGTTACTTGCGTAACAAAAAGGATCAAGGGCCACATGAATTGAAAAATAAAGTGTTTGGGGATTTCTTGGATGCATGACATCTTGTGCACTTTTAATGGAATTGCTTTATGATTGATGGCCTTTGCTTTTTCTGACTTTTTTTAAGTAAAAAGTAAATGTAATAATTAAATTCTGTTTGAGTTCAGCTATAACTAGTTATAGAAAAAAAACCTGACCTTCATGTAAGTATTCTTCAAAGGCTTGAAAGGGAAATGAAAGAAGATGAGGATTACATTTATTTGGTTTACGAATACTGCACAAAACCTGCAAATGACAGGAAATTCTAACAATTTGTCAATACAGTTTAAGTGGCAGCCCATAACTGTAGGCCTGATTTTGGAAAATTTGCCTTTGCTATGAGTATTTCTGTACTTGCAATCTGTATTCTATTAAGAGGCTATGATTCAAATAGATTGAAAGTATTTGTCAGTGTGATGAAAGGTTGAGCAGGACACAAAATTTCCTCTTCATTATTTTACAGAGAAATTTTCAAAAGAGGTACAACTCTTTCTCCCCTGAATTGAAGGATGTTTCCTGCAGTTAGCTGGGAATGAGTTGCTTGAATTTTGTACCTCAACCAACAATAATAAAATTAAAGCAAAGCCTTGTTACAGAATTTGACATTTATGTTTTCCTGAGTAGCAGTCCTAATCAGTCCCTGAATTTATTGTCAAGAAAATGAATAGCTTATGACACTACTGTTACAGGGTACTAACTGAGGATTCAGAGGACTCCTTCCAGTTACTTTTGTGCCCATTCTTTAGTCCCCATAACTCCTCTTCCAGGTGTGAATAATGTTAGGATAACCACCACAATGAAATGTAGTTCCACTCTTTTCTGCAACTCTTAATATCAGTGTCTGGGAGCTGACAAGTCCAACTTCTGTTTCTCAACAGAAGAGCCAAACATCTTGCTCTTGCTCAGCCTCAGGGACAGAAAGAAGAATCTCTGCATTCTATTTCTTAAAAGTAAACTTTAATTGAGATAAAATTCTTGAAAATTAGCACTTTAGTTTTTCCACACAGCTCTTTCGCTAAGAAAGATAACAGTGTCTTTGCGGTTTGGAAAAGGTATATGGGATGAGAAAGAGGAAAAAGGTTCAATGGGCTTTAGAAAAACAGCTCATGGAAATCAAGACAAAAATATAGTCATACTGGAAAAAATTTATTTGTTGGGAAAGTGTATTTTAGTAAGAAAAGCAACTGGTAATAAAACATTTCAACCAGCTCCACTTCAGACTACGTATTTTCAACTTGACAAAAATCTCTTCTCACTTCTGTCATTTAATAGAAGTGAAGAACCACCTGTACCAGGAAAAAAAGAATTTGAACAGGAAGAATTTTCAGAGAAGTAAGAGATAGATTTGGGAATACAGTCCTGTAAGGTCTCATCACATCTCCTGTGTCCTCACGTAAAGAGTGGGCTGGATCTGCCAGACCTTCACCACAAGGGTCCTCCTGGGAGCACTGCAGAGCGATCACATTACCTTCACATGTACCTTTAGCTATGCTTTTTATTATACTTATGTTGAGACAAATTTTCATAGTAATTTTTCTAGTCACTTCAAATACATCAGCTTAGCACAGCAGAGCAAACCTGTGCCTATTCTCTATATTTCCTTGCTTCTCTACCATTCCGTCATGTATCCATATGTGTTTTCCAGCTGTACATGGAGTGGTAGATACACTTTCCAGTTTAATAAATATGAATGTGTTCAAAGTTGAGATCAAAGAAGAAATAAATCTGAATTATTTTTCTCTAATAGTTTTTGATATGCTTCATTTATCTGAAGGGCAAGCTCACATTCTGGTGAAACCACCTTTGTAAAAGGAAATTTTCTGGAAATCACAGCCCTCTTTGGTCATTCTTTATGTTACAGAAGTGGCAGAACTGTTTAACAAAAGTGAAAAAAATCAAAATATGCCAACCTTTTCCCCTCACTAGGTTTCCATGGTACCATGCTCATGTAATACACAGTGACATGTGGCCCTGGAGGAACCTGCAGTCTTGCTGGACTGACACCAAAAGCCTACAGTTCAGTTAATTCAGTATTATACAATGTAACCAATACAGGATGACTTTAATTTTATTTTTGGCTTTTAATTTCTTCTTTTTTCTCCACTATGAAAATACTCTGGCACTCCTATCACTGTTTATGTGATGACATTCAGGAATTCAGTGCTAATTAATGCTGTTGTATTTCCTGGGTTGCTTAGGACTGCAGACAATTGGAATGCAGTATCTGCTGTGCTTGTTTATACATCATTTCAGCTTTTGTTTTGTTACACTTGATGCAACTTGGGCAGCTACACTTTTTAAAATTTTCCTCATGCAAATAATTGTTAAACATTTATTTATGACCCTTTAGCAGTGGCCAAGAGGCATGTATGACTTTCCTTTCTTAATGTAATTTTTCACAGAAATGCTGTTACTTTCTGAGATTCAAGGATAAGGAATGACTGTTTATCTTGAAGGCTACTAATGTGGTCTGAATAGAGTAGATAGATGGAAGACTGTGCAAATCCCAAGGCATAAATGAGTCTTTCACAAACAATACTCTTTGCAGGCCTAGATAAGTAAACAGTATAAGTAGCTAAGTATGAAGGTTAGTATGAAGCTAGAAACAAAATAAATTGCAGTATTACTTAGGTGTCAGCAATGTGTAACCACTGAATGAGAAAAGGAAATCCAGAAAGGACAGTTTTACTGACACAAGTAAACATAGAAATGAAACTCTGAATGGGAAATGAACACACAGACAAAGTGGCAATAAACTGTACACAAGATGAACAGCCAGAGAAATAAAAAACCCCAAGCAGCTGTTAAAAAAGAAAAAAAAAAGACCAAAAAAAAAAAAACTCCAAACACTGCACAAATAGTACATGCAAGTGGAAGAAATTCCCACTGTGTGAAATTTCAGGGCTGTATCCTAAAAGGCTCTGATTTCTGTGAATTCCATCAGAGAATTTTATTTGTGCAGCCTCTGTAGGTGGACACCAGCTGCTGGAGACTTTGGCTTATCATTAGTTTCCTTTCTTTTGTTTATTTTCTTAAAAGAGCAAGGGTTTTTTTTCCTAAGGTGTGTGGGCATATTCACTGCTGTGTATGTTGCAGATGCCCATAGTCAAGCATTTGTGGTTCTGCCCCCAGCCTTAGGGACCCGTATTTGCAGTCTATACAGTGGAAGATTCAGCCTTTGGTGGAAAAACTATTAGTCAGAGACTGCTGGAAATACCTGTATATTATGGGGAAAGAGAAGCACATGGCAGCACGGACCCTGGGGGGAGGAGATGTCAGGCGGCAGACCCCTACAGAGAGGAGCCAGCCGGAAGCTGACAGATGGGTGAACAGTGCATGATCACCCCATAGAAGGTGCATTGCTGATGTGGCAGCATGGGATGGGTACTGTGGTGAGAGTTACCATGAAGGGAGGTGCTGTGTCTTGGGAAAGTGTATAAAACCAGCTTGTTTCTTTAAATAAAGGATCCAGATCGGAGATTCAGATCGGAGATTCAGATCAGAGATTCAGATCAGAGATCCAGGAACCAGAACCAGACTCAGACTCAGTCTGAATTTCAATCGCCGACAGTGTATCTAGTATAAAATGTTTTTAATAAATTAATTTTGAAACATTGTGCTTTAGTTTTGGTTTTCTTCTTTCTTGTTAATCCCTATTCTGTCTAGTTAATCCCTTCAGTGCTGGATAGTTTTTTCTTCCTGGACTTCTTGGACTATAGTGGTCATTATGGAAGAAAAAAAACAAACTTAAAAATCGAATGTTAAAATACCTCTTTTTCTTTGCAGTAGAGACAACCAACAGTTTCAAAAATGTAGTTTGGGAGAATTCTTATACTGCCATTTCCAACCTATTTTTTTTTCTTTTCTCTACACTTATGCAAAAATAGTTCTTTGGTTGTACTGGTTTGTATTTGAAGTTTTGAGCTTTTCCTTGTCTTTGTGGATAGCATTCATCTCTGCTAGAATGTCTATTCCATTTGCCAAGGAATCCTGTTTAGAAGAGCTGTGGCATCTGTAAACATTGGATGAAACCCCCTGTTCTCCTGATATCAAAGACCAAGGTGAAAGTACAGTCTAAACCTAGATTCAAGCTCATTTTGAATTCCAGCATTGCTCTGTAAGCCACACTTCTTTTAGGGCAGGAAGCAGAAGTGCAAAGGTAGAATTCACAGAGAATGGTCCCTACCGGAACACGGGTGAGAAGAAAATCCTGGGATAATTTATTGTTATGGAAGAACTGGAAATGCTGAAGTTCTTTGCCCTGGCAGGTTATTTTATCATCATGCTGCCCAGAAACAAGCTTGATAAGAAAAGACTGATCAGGATGTGAAGGACTTGTTTAGAAAAGGATGTCCACACAGAAGATACATGGAGATCAGATGTTTTAGAGAATTTCCATCTTTTCTGTATGAAGCTCATTTCAGTTGCTTTGTTGGTCATTCTGGTATACAGAGATTCATTGTACATAGTAAGAAAAAAATATTCTTTAGTGATTTGAATATTGCTCAGTCATGAGAGACGAGTTCACTGACCTCTGCCAGTGTCTTATATGATGTTGGAGCCACTTGTGTAAGGGAGGGCGCTCATGATAAAAAGCATTATCCCACCTATCAGGATCTGATTCTTATTGGCCTCATCCCTTATCTGGCTCAAACCCAGCTTCTTGCTAAACAAAGATTGGTTTGTTGTGGTCATCCTCTGGTGCTCACAGCCTCTGCACCCGGGCTGTACCTCGAACATCTCAGCAATCCACCCCTGCTTTCGCAGTGGTTGATTCTCTGAGTCATTCACCCTTAATACTCCAGTTTCTCACAAGTGTTGATGTTTTGTCTTTAAGATAAGGCACAGTTGCACTGTACATAAATCATCAAACTTACTGGAATACACTTTGTATTAGGAAAAATAATTGGTTTTTTTTGTTTAATTTTAAGATGTAGGAAAACCATGTTGGAGAGATTACATTAGAATCAGTGAGGAAATGGCATAATATTTTACAGTCCTGACAAGTTAATGAATCAATGTCTTTGTACAAAAATTTCAGAAAAAGTAAATGCACTTGCAGTCTAAGAGCATACGCTATATTCAGTAAAATTGTAGATTATTCATACTTATTATGGAAGCCAAGTCATTAATATTAAATAAGCAAAAATATTCCAGGGACTTCTTGAAATTTAAACAATGCAGAACAAATTCTGCAGTTAAATTCATGTCTGTAATTCCCATGGTCCCTAATTCTTGACACTTGAGAGCAAATTTAGCAGTTTCAAATCATATTCAGGTAATGTGTGTTGAATAGTATTTAACATAGGAAAAAGATTTTTTAAATTGAATTTTGTAAAACACAACCATTCTAACGGGCCTGTGAATGAAAGAGTGTGGAGCATGCAAGCATGACAGACAGCTTAATACTGTGCTTTAATAAACATTACTGTGGAAGTGTTATACTGATAAAAGTGAAGGTACCTTTATAAAAGTGGCGCACAGAGAGACTTTACTAATATTTTGTGTTGGCTTTTCTCTTCTAGAGTATCAGGGCTTCAGGGCTGGTGCTGTTGGAAACCATTCTTTTTGGATCACTTCTTCTTTACTTCCCAGTAAGTCAAACTATAACTTTTAAAAGAAATTATATCCTTGCTGACATTTTAAAACATTGTATGAACGACTCTGGTGAAAATATAAATGTCAGAACTATTTATTAATTATTAGTTTAATCTGACCACAAAATGTGCTGTGTTCTGTAAATATTCTTAAAAACACTCAAAGGTTTTACTATATTTGTAATAATTCTCCATTTTCAATTTAGTAAAATTGCCAGTGGTTTAATTGGAAGTTTTTGGGTGTTCTGGGTTAAGCTGAGATTTTGCTTTGAAAGACAATAACTCTCTATGCTATGGTGAAAAAAAGCGAGGTATGTAAAAGGAAGACACTGATTATATCAAATATTTCTCTGGAATGTAGTACAAAGGAGATTAATTATTTCAGTGCATTATTGGCATGTATTTTGATGTTTCTGGAGGTATGTGGCATCTTCAATACCATGTCTTTGGGAAAATTAGATGGCATTACCCTTACACTGTAAGTGGAAAAAAAAAAGTAATTTCAGTCACGTGAGAAATAGATCACAAAACTCATAGAAATACGTGTCCATTCTCTTTTCAAAAGTCCCAGAAAAACTGAGTTTGTTAATTGCCGCATAAACCCAAAACAATGACTAGATAAAGCAAGACATCAAAGTGTAAATTGAATGAAGTTGATAGAAAGCATGCAGGTCAGGAGACAATCAGAGATGGAGTTGTGGACTGTTTTAAAATATGTTTATGTTCTCTTTTCCTCAGTAGTCAGAATTTTCTGTGCTTTTACAGACCATCATGTAGTTACTGAAAGATGAGCTGGATAATAAAACTCTTCAGTAGTTGCAGAACAAGTAGGAAATAAGCTGCAGTAGAATGTGTGAAGAATACTACAATAAACACAAATCCTGGTGGAATTTTTATACATTATTTTTTGAATCATGTGGGCCTTTCAAGTTCTAAAGAAAAATTCTATGGATTTCTAGGATAGTTTTATGTATTTTTTCATCTTTCACTTTGCAGAAGTCAGGGAAACAAAAGTTTTGGTTTTTTCATATTGTACAAATGTTTTTTACAACTTGCAATAAATGCATCTCCCATGAGTTTTTAGAGCTTCTTTCACATTTCTTTTCAGTGAACAGAACAGAAAGCCCATGTACTGCTTCCTTAGCTGGTGCTGTGGAACATTTACAGAAATTCATGGCATAAAGCATTATGCAAGCGGTTTCCTTTCCATGGCTGTCTCTTCTTTCCTTTCTCAGAGAACCCTGGAGACAGGTAGTGGCTTCCCCAGGCAGATGCTCGATTAGAACCAGTCAGTGTCTGTACAGCCTCAGCTCCAAAGTGTGAGAAGCCTCATCATAGCTCATCAGAATTGTGTCTGCAGTCTGCTCACCTGTCACCCATTCTTCAGTTCGTTTCCCAGTTTTTGTCCTGGTCCTCCGTTTGTTGTATGTCACAAAGGATGGACGTCCTTTGGTGGCTGTGTGCAGGCTTCGCGTGCTCAGCACCAGGGACACTGAGATACTGCTGTGGAAAAAGACTTTTCTCAACACTTGACTTGAAGGACCATGCTGTTGGATGCAAGACCTGGTCACCATCCACAACCTTTAAATGCAGAGGGAGAAGAAAGGAAATGGTTCTGGGAGGGACTAGTTCGATAACCCGAGCATCCTCTCAGCTCTTCACTGACATTTAAGCATTTCTCCCTTTTTTTTCGCTGACATTAAGGATCTTATATGTATAGCAAGTGCAAAATAACAGTTTGATGTATTATGAGGAAAATAATTTTTGCTGGAAATTCCTGATAGACCTGTGTCCCAGATTAGATGTAGATACTTGACCAGAGTGTATCTTTCTCTGCACATCTCAAGCTCCTACTTTATAAAACTGTCCACTGAGAACACATTCTATTAGAAATGAATAGGCAAAGTACATGACTTGGCACCTCTCTTCTAGCATTTATGTTCCCACACTCTTTGCTGGGGCACTCTTCTTTCTTACATGGGTAATTACTAATCAGGCTGTTACTCCTACAGGCTGGAAAAAAAAAAGAGAGCAATTTTATCATTTCTATTTTGAGGGTTTTAGGGGAGGGATGTAGCAAATGTGATAGTGAGAGATCCTTTGCATGTTCAGACAGAGAAATTAATCCTGATTTCACCAACCAGAAAAATACGGTTTCGTAAAATCAAAGAAGATCAGAAAGATCATCTTTTCAATTATCTTTGTCCCTCAATTCACTGCAAGGAAGTTTTCATCAATTTCTGATTCAGAGCAAAACAGTGAAATGGTAAACGTGTGAAAGCTATAAAGCATACTCTCTTTAAGAAAGAAAAACTGCAAGGTGTGAATGATGAGGGGTGAGTCCTTGGAATGTGAACTCTTGATGTTTTGCTGTACATGGACAGAATCTAAATGTGCTCACCTGCTTATTGTCTGGGAAGGGAGCACAAAGCAGAGCAGAATGACTCAAGAAAGAAAACCCAAGCTTTAAATGGAGTCTTGTTTGCATCAGCGACATTCACACACCTATTCATTCATAGCAGGTGTAGAGCATATATTATCAATATGCATGTTTGTCGTAAGTCAGGTACCTGCAAAGCAGATTTTGCTTTTCCTGGGTCATATCCATTGTTTATTTACCCCTTCATGTTATTTGGTGGTTTTTTTTGTTTCCAAGAAGAATTGGGAATATTCTGTGACTTAGTGTTACGATCCAGTTTAGACCCAGAAGAGCAAAGAAAGCTAAGTTTCTGTGCATAAACCAGAAAGAACTTAGAAGGTTCAAAATATTCCCAGAAATGAGATTAAAACCAAACGAGATTAAATGCTGATGCCAAAAATTTGATGTATTTTATTTATAGTAGAGAGGCAAAGAGAAAGAAAGAGAAAAGAAAGAAAGAAAGAAATAGAAAAAGAGGTGTGAGTGTGGGGGGAGGGGAACAGGGAGAGGTGACAGGGGTTAGGTGGAGGCATATCACCCATCCAAGGGTCCCGACGACGTCTCGTTGCTCCCCTCCATCTGCTCTTCTGGTGGTGAGGGTCCTCTGTCGCCGCCGCCACACGCCCTGCCACGCCATCACACGCCCTGCCATGCCACCACATGCCCTGCCACGCCAGCACACGCCCTGCCATGCCGCCACATGCCCTGCCACGCCGGCACACGCCGGAGAGTAAAGAATCCCGTGGGTTAATACACGCTTTGGGCAGGTGGGAACGCCCGCGGACCTCCCCTGCAGGGGCCAGCTTGGCACTGTCCCTTGCGACACTGAGGGTCTGTTGCATCATCTCTGGTGCTCTGGTGCAGGGTCTGGGGACCCCTTTGGGGGGCCCTTTGCTGGGCCATGACACCCCCTGTGCTGTGGGTGAGCTCCCCCCGGGTGCAGGGCCCCTCAGCTGGGCTCCTCTGCACAGCGGAGGATGGGCGGTCACTGCGCCTCTCACCAGAGGCTTTTCCAACACACACCCAAGGCCTCTCTTCCCCACCCTTTGGTGCGAGGGTCTGTGTGAGCCTGGCCAGCTGATAGCACCGGGGCTGTGGTCTCCACCTCGGAGGTGTTAAGCTTGTCCTTTGTGAATGTCCCCAGCCCTGAGTTGTTACTTTATCTTATCTTCATCAGCCAGCGGGCCCAGGGCCTCTCAGAGCCCCATGCAGGGTGTGGTGGTCTTCTCTGCAGCTTTTGTAAAAAGTCCTTCATGAAAACGTTTAAGTCGTAAACTGTAATATTTCACTCTCTTACACTTAGAGATGTGATTTAAGATGTAGTGATATATGCTCCGAGGTCATTGTTTCAGCTATTTGATTTGGTCCTCATTTTATGCTAGAGGATTACATGAGAGCTCTAAGGCTAGTTAATATAGATCTCACATCTTGTACACCCAAATTAGGGTATGTTTTCCACAGACAGTAGGAAATGCGAGTTAACGTATGGAATGGAGTTCATAAGCATCACTGCAGTAGTGTGTTATCTTTTAACATAAGACTGTTTTCCTTTTGTATCATCTCTTCTTCTGTTGTGATTTGGAATGTAAAACTGAAAAGCTTTACTTTCACGCTCAACCAAGTGTGGAATTACACAGCTTGGCTTAGTGCATGTAACAATGTAAAGACATTAAGTGATGGCATTTCAGTTCTAAATAACTGAAATCTCTATTCATTTGAGGATTCAGTGCAAAATTACGTTCTTATTTAAAAAACAAAATCCCCTTAGATTTTCTCAGCACTGCTTTAAGTCTTTGGCATCTTTGTTCTCCGCTTTTCTACACTTTCCTAATTCTCGCTTTTTCTAGATCTGTTTACTCAGTCTGTCTCAGATTGTTTTGAGAGCCTTCAGCATACAAATTTCACTGTGTCTAGAAGGGGTTTATTGCAGCTCTGACTTTCCCTACCCTCCAATTAAATGGAAACCAAAACCTACTTTGTTACGTTTCTGAATTTCTTTCACTAATTGTTGTTGTTTTCATGCCTACACGCAGTAAACTATTCATAGTGTAACATCATTAATTGAAAAATAATATCACCAGCCAGCTGCTTTTGATGAGAAAAACAGCTGTTACAATGCCCTTCTAACCAAATGGGAAGTGCAAATGATGGTCTCCACCTAAATTTATTATTCAAGTTCTGCTATACTGATAACAACACTGATCTTTCCTGAATTACAAGCAGGCAGATGAGCTTTGTCTATTACGAATGCATAGATTTTATTCAGAAGTTGCTGGGCAGCTCACATTTCTGAAGCTCTCGTTTCTTATATTTTCTGTAGTCTCACAGTCTCTAATTTCCCTTTACTAAGTCTTTCCAATTATCAATGGATCTCCTCCAAATGAACACTAGGCTTTCTAATTGATTTTGTTTATATTTCTTTGTTCTTAGATTTTGAACAGAAAGCCAAAACCCAACCATTTTATGGATGAGTCGCCTAATTTCTGTACTTGGCATCTGAAGGGAGGATTCTCATTACTTTCCTTGTCCAGAAATACTAACTATTTTGAAACCTTTAGACCTTTTTTAACTCCCTGTCTTGCTAATACTTGGAACATGCTACCATAAGTTTAAAGACTCTTTGCTTGCTACAAAGACCTTCAAATAAAGTGAGCAGTGGCACAATGTTGTAAGAGAGTAGCCTGTTAACTGCGTTAGGGGTCAGACCTCAGGTGATTTTAGACATTTGTGATGGGCACAAGTTGAAAAATAGGAGATTCTGATAAGATATCAGGAAACCTTTTTTTAACTGTGAGGATTGTCAATTGCCAAAACTGTTTGTGCAGATTTTGTGAAATATCCATCTTTGAAGGTGTCAGGATTTGACATGGCCCAACTCTGAGCTACCTGACCTAATACACCTGTTTTGGACTAGATGACCTCCAGAGCTCCCTTGCAAATGAAATTCTGTGAGTCTGTGTTTCTTATATATGCATCGATAGCTGAGACAGTCACCCTATGCCCACCAAATCCTGAAGAGAGACTGAGCCTTTTATGACTTGTTTTAGACTTGGAACTTGAAAATGAGGTGCATCATGGCCAACACTTCATGGACTATAAATGAAGTCTGAGGCACTTGCCTCAAATGGTGATGAATTCCACCCTAGGCAGCTGGGATTATCTGATAAATTAAATAGTTCCCATACTTCTAGTCTACGTTAACTGAAACTCCAAAATCCCTGCAATGGATTGCATGATATAATGATATGATACAATTTCTACAGTCAGTGATTAAAGTTAAGTGAGTATGATGATTCAAAGGAAAGGGAATAATTTCTTCTCCATGTTCTTGATATAGCAGATAAGAAGTACTAGGTTTAAATTCCAGCAAGTGAAAGTTGTTAGACAGTGAGGCTGAATCTTACAACAGTGAGTTCAGCTAGATCATAAGATGGACTAGCTTTGGAGGCTGCAGAGTATCATTTTTAAAACTTAGGATTTTTTTCTTTCACTCTTCTCTTCCTTTGGCTAAGAAAATCCAGATTCATTACAGCTTTTCCCTGTTTTTCTGAACTGCAAATTATAACAAGACAATATCAATTTAGAGAAATGCAGCTGTGGGGTGGGGTGCATTGACTCCTACTGCTCATGAAGTAGTTCAGTAGCGAATCCTGGAGTAAACTTTGTGCTCAGAAAACTTGTTGCATGCATTAGGTGTTAAGATCTGTTTCTGGGGTTGTCTTATGCCCTCTTTCACACACAAGCTAAAGTCATCTACTCTTTTGTGTTATGAGAAGGGGTAGAAAGTGGGGAGTTGTGAAGCTTAGATATGGATATGGGGTTTTTTCACCTTAAATGATCTGTATGTGCATTAGCATGGAAGAAATGAGCCATGAGGATTGGGAGCATGAGACTGTGGTAGGTCCATTAGTGATAACAGTCCTGAGCAGAGCAAGGTCACTGGGAAGCTCTGGTTTTGACATAAATGAGTATGAAAGTGGAACACTGCAAAATGCTCTTATGCATTTGTCCCTCAAATAAGGGATGTGTTACAAAAGCACAGTCACTGTTTATTCCATACACATGGATGTGCACTGAGGCCAACTGAAAAAATCGCTTTTTCCAACACAATTAGCACTGCAAGTCTGCTCTGATACCGTACATGTTTTAGGTTGATTCTTTTTCAGGATATAACTACATTGCCTTTACTCGCAATATAGTGTTTAAAGCTTTTAGAATGAGCACTCATCATTTTATTCTTGTTCAGGTAAAGAACATGCCTGTCTTTGGTGTTGGTGTCACTGAAGTCCAAGGACACAGTATAAATATCTGCTTTGAGCTAATCACTACAGATTTCCCTAGTACTCTAGGAAAGGGTCTTTCCATTTTATTTGGATCACAGTGGATTAGACATCCAGCCAATGCAAAAGGCAGATTTTAAATACCACGTCGCAAGGATTTCATATGTATATTGTAATGCTTGGACATAGAGGTGAGGGAACCAGGCAGAAGATGATGCAGTAGTTAGTCTCTCTTGGTCAGTGTCCTTGTCAGATGAACATACTTTTTGAAGTTAACATGCAGGCAGTAAACCAATAGCTTTTTCTTGAGCGCCAGCTTGCTTTGAATGCAAAAGCCAGAAGTCAGCTGGTGTAGCCTCTGCATTACAGGCTACGAAGTACAGAAGCCTCATAGGTACTGGAAACACTTGTGTCCTTACCGTGAACCATGCTAAGGAAAATGTTTATGACTGTTTTTACTGATAGGAAGCAAGCACTGAATCTTTTCTGCTTTTGAATAAGTTTATTTGGAATGTCAGAAAAACAAGATACACAGTGTGATAGTTCTTCACGGTTTTGTTGTCACTAATCTACATAGCTATCCTAAAAAATTCTGTCAGCTACTCTCAAGGCTCTAGTTATCTCAAGGAGATATCTCAAGGAGATAACTAGAGGCTGTTATATGTATGATTATCCACATTAAGAACTGTGATTAGGCAGAGCTGTATGTTTCCGTATCTTAATTACATATTGGTGTATATATATATATTGATGTATATCACAAAAGTTTGGGGCATTGGAAACTCAGTAGAGCTATGACATCATAAATTCTAAGAGATTATACAGGTGGAATTTGGTGAGGAGTATTTGTATATGTTCTCTGTGTTTGTGTGTGGTGTTCCCAGGATACCTTAAGCTGTAAGGGACCTCAGGAGGCCTCTAGTCCAACTTCCTGCTCAAAGGACAGTCAGCTATAAGGCTTTATACAAGACAAGGTTACTAAGGGCTTTACCCAATAGGTCTTAAAAACCTTCAAGGATAGAGACTACCCAGCCAGGCAGTGTGCAGGTGTGTGGTAAAGTCACATGGTTGTAGTTTTTTTGGATAGTGATGCTGCTGGAACATATAGTGGGATTTATACATGGCAGGCTGAAGATAGGTCAGTGAAGGTGCAGGTACTGATTTTACTATTCTTTCACATTGTACTAGCTTGAAGAGCAAACTAGTGAGAGACTCCAAGTCAGAAATACAATTTAATAGGAAAAATAAAATAAATGCAATAGTACAAACAAACAACCCACTGACAGAGCACAACCTGACCCCCTGACAGTCAGGGGGGTTGGTACCAGTCCGATTAAATGGTGGCTGCAGTCCTCCTGGAGTGATGGTCCTGTTGAAGCAGTGATTCTGTATAAAAGGTCTGGTCTTCCCCTGAAGGTCCAGTGGTGGTGTAGAAGGGTCTGGTCTTCCTCTGGGAATCCAGTGGAAAAGGCTACTTGTGCTGTTCCAAACCCCAGACTATATCCAGGTGGGAATGCTTGGCTCCTTCCCCCTGAGCGGACGATGGGATGGTGAGTCACGAGGTAAGGCATTGTTGGGCCCATTAACAGGAGATAGTCCGGAGGGAGGAGGCAGGGAACATTGCTACACCTGGTTTCAACAGCTCATGAAGATGGTAATAGAATACAGTGTAACCCAGGACACACATATTGAACTCCCATGGTCATGGGAGCAGAGCAAGATCTTGTGGTCTTTCCTCTTTACTCATAATTCCACTGAAGTAACTTGAATGAATAAACTTACATATATAAGAATTCATAGATAAAACTCTACATTACTACATTCTTTTCAAAGAAGTGATATAAAGCCAGACCACAGTCCTAAAAAACAGTGCACAATTTTTAGCCAGGGGATTTAAAATTTTTTTGATATAGCATGAGCAGTAACACATGCACAAGTTAAAAATGTGCTACATTTGAAAAGTAAAAGCGTGGGGAAGTCTTTTCTGATCATAGAAAGCTTTGAAACACAAAAATTATCAGAGGGTAAAAAGTGGGTGCATTCATATGGAGGAAAATAGTGCTGGACATATTCGTGGTATGTTCCTTACTAAAGCCTGGATCATGCTATAATAATCCATTCTCATTGCTCTGCTCTCTAAAGCTGAACCATTCGGTGATTGGCGAGCACTTGAGCAGGAGACCACAGCAGGGCCACTTCCATGCCAAAGAATTACTGAAGAACACCTGATTGAAAAAATTTCATCACTGAAAGTCTTCATTTGGCGCACTGTTTCCAGTGAATTAGACTTAGAAAACAGGAAGAAAGTATTTTTTGTAACTCTTTTATGTTTAGTCTTTTATATATATTTTACATAATTCTTGTTGGGTCTCAGTGCATATGAGCTAGAAAGGATTGGAATAATTTTTTCAGGCAAGTGTTTTGATGACCACATTGGTCACTTGGCAAGTGAACTGAGTCAATAAGCCTGATGCATAGAATACGTTTGAATTTTACTCTAGTGACTTAAATTTATGAAAAAATTGATACTCTCATGTATTAGTTCAAAATACGTGATAGAACTTTTACAGGAAAGATAATTGAAAGACAATATATTACATTTTTATTAAATTGTAAAACTAAAGAGGCAAGAGGTTTTGATAGTATAGATGAGCCAGGATTGAACTGTGCCAGAAAGGAAAATATTAAAAATTGTAGTCATTACGTACATATTCTCAGTAGGGCATAGTCCTTGCATCAGTGATTTACCTTCTCTCATTAGTTTAGCACCTGAGAGACTGCATATTGGTGGGAGATAAATTTCAGTCATTCTTTTTCACTTATCCAGGTGTCTTTCAGTGAAAGTTGCGGACGTGTTCCCTTTTTCCATCAAAGGGTTTTTCTCTTTGTTTATTCATGCTTTCATACCTAAGACCCAAGGAACAACAGCTGTAGTCAAGTGAAAAGCCTGTAGGTTGTCTTTCATCTTGCTGAAGTTGTTAGATTCAGCCGTTGCCTGCTTTATGGTTGTTGTGATCTGCATCAACAAAAATCTGAAGCAAAATGAAAGCAGAAGCACTTCATGCCTAAGGAAGACTTGAGTTAGATAAGCTGTTACTACCATGCCGTTTCTGATATGAAATTGGGTGCAGTTGGAAACCAGTGCTGTCAGAGGGAATCTGGCAGTGTCATAACTCACCATGCCTTGGAATATGAGGTTGAGATAAGACATTGACCAGTATAATATGTACAGGTGAGTGCTAAAACATGATACCCTACCTATCAGCTTCCATGTCACTTGACAGAGTACTCTGCATCAGCACAGAGGAAAAGGAAAAGACAGAGTCTCCATCTCAAAGCCTGTTCCCTGTGAATAATACAGGAGCTGAATTCAGGGGTTTTTCTCGTTTGGTTTTTCTTCTCCATCTCTCTTCTTTTATGTATGAATGCATTAGGTATTTCCTAACCATCTACTCAGATTTTAAGTGTTGCACCATGAAGGGTGATTAATGGTTAATGATTAGGAGAGGTAAGAAATTCAATACATGACAATGGAGAAAGAGAAGAGTTTATGTTTTTGGAAGAGATCTTTAAGAAAAGAGATCTCATCCATCAGAGATGAGGCTGCCTGTAGTCGTTCTACAAGCTGAGAACTGAGAAGATGCAGGCAGTAGTATCTTTATGGTTTTTAATATCAACTGCTAGAAGTTAAGCACTTTGCAGTTTGCAGGCAAAATTATATGACAACTAGTGAAATCTTTGCACTGGAAAAATTCTACAGAATTATAATACTGATAGTGCTAAGTTTTCATTACTGTGTAGCACTTCTAAACATCTCGTTTCTAAACTCTGAGATAAGAGATCAGTGGAATTTAAATCAGTGCTTTTAACCCAAGGCCACGTATCATGTGATGTAAATAGGAAATTAGCTTTTTACTTGCAGAGAGGAACTGGAAAAAGTAATATAAACACTTATGAGAGTAGAGACAAGTTTACAATATAACCTGTAAGTTGCAACATGAAATTATCAAAGACATCAACAAATAACAGTGTACAAGATATTCTGTATTTATTCTAGTATTGATAATAGTAGAGTCCTCTGACAAAAATACCAAAATTTTGGTTTGCCAGGGTTAAAAAAATGAAGAGTTAGGGGCCAGCAGGTAAAAAATTTGCCATGTAACTAAGCCAGATGGATTTCTGAAAAGGAGACATTCAAGCAACTCGTGCCTGGGTCTAAATCTACGTCACATCAAGTAGAGAGAGATGAGATTTCTGTTCTTAGAAGTAACAACAGTACTGCAGATGCAACAAAAGATGTTCTTTAGAGCAAGCAATTAGTCTTTACAAAAAGATGCTTTTTCCTACATGATACAAATTTTCTGATTTCTTGGATATTACTCTGTTTATTAGGATCACACACAAATAGCACTATTTTCACTGTTTAATTTCTAGATCTTCTGCTTTTGTGGGACTAAGCACAGATCTGCAAATATATGCAAGTTTTGAGGAAGCTATTAGGAAATATCATGTCCTTCATAACCAATATACAGTATCCATGTGCTGATCTCTCTGAAATCTGAATCCAAAGTAGATTTCTTGTAGTAGCATGATGCCATGCAGTAAATTCTGCACATTTTTGGGAAAAAAACAAAACCCCAACAAACAGCAAAGAGAAATATGTCAATTCAATCAAAGCTCAGAAATGGATGGGAGGATTTCCAAGCTAAAAAGATGATGCATATGAACAAAAGAGATAATACATATGAACAAAATACCTATAGAAAATAAGAGGATGAAATGAGACTTTCATTGCACAAAAGACTGTAAGTGGAAGAAAACAACATTTTACACAGTTCTCTTATGTATCATTACGTGATAATTTATCAAACTTAAATTATTTCAATAATCCATGATTTTTTTACTATTTGATGTTAATATTTTAAATAAGCCAGAGCCTTATTGCATATGGTTTAGTTAGTAAAAGCAATGTAAAGAAAAAAGGAGAAGAATAATAGTGAGAAAACAGAATAGAGAACTTTCCCCTGAGAATTAAAACGCAGCAAAAAGTCTAATATAGCAACTGGAAATTAATCCAAAATTGAGCAACTAAACAGTATAGAAATGAAAACAAGACACAAGTGACATCTTGTACGTTAGTACCATGAGGACTCTTAACTGTCACGACTACCTATTATAGGAGATATTTATAAAACCACAGATTGTACATTCGGTTCTTGTTCTTTGCTTGCATACAGTTATTTCTCACTACTCCTTGCAAACTTTCTTCTCCTTTCCTGAAACACCACTTACGTAATTGTAGAAGATAAATCTTTTATTCTTTCCTTTTGCTTCCTCTTTATTGATGTGTGGTTTCTCTTCTCATATTTAAATTATGAACCCTTTGGTACAGGGATGTTTGGCATTGCTGTGCCATGCACAGCGGGGTCCTGATCAATAAGGAAGAATCACATTACAAATGGCTGTTCCTAATAATAGCAATAGTGAAAGTGTTTAAAAATATTTTATTAAAGGTGTGAGCAAGGACACATATAATGGTGAATTTCTCATCTCCTCAAAGGACCGGTAGCATGCAGCTGTTTTTATGCTGCTAGAGAGTATAGGTACTTTATGAGAATTATCTGAGAATATTTGAGTTATACTTGAAAACATTAAGCCATAAAAATACTAACAGAAAAAAGCCGAATACTGGTCCCACATGAAACTGCTCTACTAATTTCTATGGAGCTGCACCTAACTTGTATGAGAAGACATGCATTAGATGATAAACAAAGCAGTTGGAAATAGTAGAAGAAAGTTCATTGCTCGCAGTAGAAAGGATCAATCTGTGGGATTTAAGATAACAGGAAACAGTGGAAAAGCTGGCAGTGTGAAGGGGCAACAGCAAGAAGAGGTCCAGGTTCTACTCAAATGAATATTTGTGTCTTCTTCTGAACAGACACGGAATGATGATTTAGTCCGTTTTTACGGGGCTGACCTGAGCTCATGAGGTACAGACTGTCCCACTGAATGCGTTCAAGCACTCCTTGTAAACTGGAGCAGCTCTGTTGGCATGGGTTGAAAACAGGCCAGCTTCAGATCCCTGAGCTGCCTCACGGTGGGCATGCCTTTACACATAAGGGACTTTGGACTCTCTCAAACTAACCAGGGATTTAAAACTGCTTTCCACAGCCTGAGTAGGGTTATCAGTCGCTTGGTTTGGCCTTGGCAGCAAGACTGGATCCTACACATTAACAACTGAAGAGGGCTCAGAAGGGAGTTAGATACTACATAGTTCAGCACCGGCATGAGTTGGGTGGGTTCAGATACTCGCTAGATTAGAGAAGGGTTTTGTGACTTTGAGCAGCAAATCAGTCTTGAAGCTAGTCCTTTAGATGCCTTAGACCCCTTAGCAAGTAATGGTTGCTGGGTTACTTGTCTAGTTTTCTCTTACATATCGCAGACAGTAGAGGGCCCTTGCTTTGTATATCCAGTGTGAGATTGACTCAAGGCTGGTGAGAAAGGCAGTAAGCCAAAAAGCAGGCAGAAGTAAACCTAAGCAGTTATTTGGAATACCTGGAAACTTTATGTGTGTCAGAATCATTGGTTTTAAAAGTAATCTGAAGGGCCAAATGCATGGGGGAATGCAACGCACAGTCAGAGCATCTACACACATAAATTCTGACGTATTCTGAGTGTGTTGCACTGCTGCACATGGGCAGATCCACCACAAAGGCAGAGTGTGTTCCTTGGGTGTGCTGTGATCTTGGTGCTTTGTGGTGGCGTAAAGTTGTGTTAGGAATTTCTGACAGAAGAGCATTTCCTATGCTGCTGCCATGGCTGGCTGCCATTCCAGCAGCAGTGCTTCATCTCTGACAGCATTTGCAGACTCAGAGGTTGTTGCAAAGAGGTTTGGGTCTGCTTCATGGTGTGTGTACAAAGTTTGGGGAAGAAACAGTTTTTGATAAAGGGAAATCTTAATAGTTCTTTGTTTAACTTCTTTTTTCTAATAAATTTATATTGACGCAGCTTTTCCTGTATAAACAAAACGTTTTTCATCACTTTCACTGAAAGAAATATTTAAACCTGTTACATGTATATCACACAGGTATATTTTGTATAGCATATGCTGGTACTTACACAGACTATGATGAAATTAATACACGAAATATAAAAAAGATAAGATAAATATAAGGAAGATATTAAACTATTAGAGAGTGTCCAAAGGAGGGCAATGAGGATGATGAAGGGCCTTGAGGGAAGCCATGTAAGGAGCAGCAGTCACTCAGTCTGTTCAGCCTGGAGGAGGCTGAGGAAGACCTCACTGCAGTTCCAATTTCCTCGTGAGGGGAAGATCAGGCACTGATCTCTTCTCTGTGGTCACCAGAGACAGGACCCAAGGGAATGGCCTGAAGTTGTGTCAGGGGAGGTTTAGGTTGGATATTAAAAAAAGCGTCCTTCACCCAGAGGGTGGCTGGGCACTGGAGCAGCTCCCCAGGGAAGTGGTCACAGCACCAAGCCTGATAGAGTTCAAGAAGATTTTGGACAATGCTCTCAGGCACATGGTGTGACTCTTGGTGCTGTCCTGTGCAGGGCCAGGAGTTGGACTTGATGATCCTTGAGGGTTCCTCCCAATTCAGCTTATTCTGTGATTCTGTGACATTTAGGAAGAAAAATAAAGGAAGTTAAGTTGGCATAAGGAAGTCCTTTCCACTTTTCCTTCAAGTATTGTATCTTGTTCAGACTTTATTTTTCCTTTTAATTTTTGGAATTTTCTATAGGAAATAGTTAAATAACCACTCTTTTTAAAACATGGAGCTATGATTTAATCTTAAGATCTCTTCTTCTATGTCAGTCCAAGTGTATAAGTTGTCACATTAGTCAGAGTCAAAAAAAATTGCATATATTCCAGCAGTATGTTGTTGAATGTATTAATCTTGCTCAATATGTTAACTACCTAATCCTCAGCACATGCTGGAGTGCTATACACAGAGCAAGTATTCTCAGTGTTCAACTCTCTCTCTTAAATTCTTAATCTGGCATCACCAGCATGCTGAACCCTTGAAATGTGAGGGTTTTTTTAAAATCTGACAGAGCTTGCTGGCCCATAGAGTCAGCTCACCCTTTTTTCTGTCTTTATTGATGGCATTGCCTTGAAATCTGTACAGAACTGATCTATAGAAGTCTATGTACTTGGTAATTTAGTCAGCTATTTATATCCATATTTATTAAACTTGTATCTACTTTCCAAGCCTTAAGGCATATTTACATCTTTGAAATCACAATCAAAATAAGTTACTGCCGTAGTGGCAGGCACTCTCTGTTCAAGTAATCAGCAATTGTTGCCTACAAGAAGGCAAAATGCTGTCATAACAAGTACTTTAAAACCGTAAGGAACATGTTTATTAACCACTAATTCAGTGTAAGGCTCTATTAGAATATCATATGCTCAGTTGTTTGAAGACCCAGGAATTTTGAAAGATAGCTGCATCAGAAAAATACTCTAAATGCTTACCATGTAAGTCTTAAGCAAGGTTAATAAGTTTATTATTGGCAACACTAAGGTATCTGCTAATTTCAGATGTCACCAAGAATACATTAAAAAATCAAAATTTCTCTTATAGCTGCTCTTCATGTAACTTTTCTGGAACCAAAACACATTCCAAGTTACTAGATTTGCAGGACAAGAAACTTGATCTATTTTGATCCTGAGCTGAGATGACTTGATATGCGCTGTAGTTACTGCTGTTGGTTGTGGGATTAACAAGTAATAAGGAGCACTTCTTTTCTCAGGCAGGATATCTTGTCTGTTTAGGATAAGGGACATCAGTGCTTACTACATTTGAAAAGGAAACCTCTAGTATATTAGATTTTTCACGAGTGTCTATGAACTGGGCTAACCTGATAACGTCAGAAGCCTTTCATATCAAATGATGTAGTCGTGCAAGGCACTCACTTCTGGTTTGACTCTCCAGTGTGTATAGCAGACATCAGATGTGATCAAGAACTTATAGATGTGAAATTGATAGATAACTAATTATATTCGAGACCATAAGTATTATGTGTTACTGTTTATAGTTATAATAATGGATCAGATTAAACAAGGAAGTTGACAGAATGAATTCTTGAGAAGACAGTAAAGAGGAGAAATATTCTGGTTACTTTCAACAAATTCAAGAAAAAGTTTGGAACCTTGATCTAATTTCAAGTAATGTTTAGTCTTAAATTGGTAAGAAATAGGTTAAAGAACAGGAAAAGGTTGAAAAAAGTTGAAAGCGTTCAGAGTGAAAGAGAGAAAATTGTATAGAGCACAGAGAAGTCCCTGTTGCTAAACACGGATTGCTCTATTGGTCTAGAGAGCACAGCAGACATTCTTGAGATTTTGAGTTCTCTTGAGTTATCTGAGCAAGTTCAAAGAAATGTGGGGTTTTTTACCCTCATGTATGTCTTTCATAAAGTAGACGAAATTTTGTGGCATGATATACTGAATCTGCTAGGTTCATTTCCTCAGACTGTTTAAAGTAATGCATTTTTCTCAGACATGTCACAAGCAATCCTGTCAAAATCTGCCTGAATGGATTTGGTTTAGATCATAAATACTTGTTATATATATAGTAAATGTTCAAGAACCTTGAAGAAAAAGAAGGTCAAGGCCTTCTAGTACTCACAGCTCCTCAACTAAATATGAGTCTTGAAGTACTTGTTTTAGGCAGTCTCACATATGGGGTTTCATCACTTGGTTGTTTATCTCATTGCTATCCCTCCATCTATCTTAGCAGCCTGACTTCTCTTTTAAAAAATTGCTGTGCTTCTCCCTGGCCCCCCACCGGAGTTCAGTTATTTTGGTTTTTGTTTGCCATCTTATTCTTAGCTCTGGTGACAGCTGTTAATTTTGCTCTTAAATATTTTGCCCTTCTGCTTTTATGCTGTTTTTATTGTACAGTTGTTTATTCAACACCACAAGCATCTTGGTAGGGATGGAGAAGGAAGTTCATATAAATAAATAATTGCAGTTAAATGCAGACGACTGCCGAGCAAAAAAATGCAGTAGAATATGTCTCTCCTGCTAGAAGGTGGGCCTTTTTGTTGATAAATCAGTGAAATGTTTGGAGGACTCCCCCTGTGCTCAGGAAGGAGTGGAACATTTGAAGAAAGCCTCCTTCTGCTGTTTTGTTACCTGTCAATGAACGCGTTTTGTGGACCGTGCAAGTGAGCTATGCCAGGAATGCAAATAAGCAATCTTGCCTGGGAAGGCTGCTATTTCTAATGCTTTATTTTTGCAGCTGCAGCAACAGGAGGGAGCCAGCAGGTACTGATTATAGGTATTTTGGGTGGTGTCTCTCAAAGGAGGAGGCCAAAGATGCTTGAATAGTTTAGCCATTAGTAGGGAACACGTTTCCTAATGCAGCTTCAGTTTTTATCATGCCAAGTCTTTCAAGGACTCAACTTACCATTGGGTAAGCATTGCAACCACAGATTGCAGTGCTCAATTTTGGTGCCTTGAGGTCAAGTGAGGTACTCTTTGCATGAGATAGCTGTGTGCTCAGTCAGGGACACAGACACCACCACGCCTGCTTTGCTTGCTTAGGGAGCTGGATGTCCTGGAGAGAGAAGGATTTGTGCTTATCACCTGCCTAGTTTTTCTGCATGGGAAAGTGCCTTCCTTCACCAGGGCTACAGACTCGAACCCTCTCTTCAGGTACACCATACAATCCTGACATTCTTACCAAGTATAGGTGTTAAAAAACCCAGCCTATAGACAGCACTTTTATTCAATATCCCACTTATATTCAATATATATATCCCACTTTTATTCGATATCCCACAATATCCTTCTGGATGTGACACTTGAGTTCTGTTCCGCTCTCTGGCTCAGAAGATACAAACTTGTGCCACCTTGAAGAAAGTTTTACTGATTTGTCTCTAGGATGCCATAGCATGAGAGGTGTTCAGCCTCTTGTGCTGATAGTGTTCCATTTCACATTGCTCCATTAAGCAGTAGTAAATGGCTATAAACACAGATACAGAGCAGTAGAAAGGTATTGTATCCATAGGTTAGATTACGTATTGGTTAAAATGGAGTGACCTGGCTTTATAACTGCTTCAGTGAATGGTTAGGTTATTTTTAGGTATGAGCAGAAAGTAGCATATGGGCCTCAACTGTTGCCACTGAGAAAACATGGCTTGAATTTGGTTGTTTTCCAGGTTAAATCATTCACTGTCAAGAGCTTTCCTCAGAAACCTGCTAATTGCTGCACTGTGGACAGGTGTGTTGTTTTGTCTAATCCCACTAAATTTTCAAAATAATAAAAAATCGGCTCCTCTGAGTTTTTTTTCCTTATTAATTTCTCTATAGTTAATGTACATGTTTGAAATAAATGGCCGTTATAATCGCATGAAAAAAACCCTAAGTTACAGGGGAAACATAGTTCAGCAAAACAAACTACAAATCCTAGGGTTGTTCTGAGTGTCTGAGTTCAAATCTTTAGGACCTGAAAAGACTTCATATCATGTGAGGAAAAGGATCCAAGTTTTTAATGATAACTGAAAAAGACATTAAATATCAAAGATATGCCTGTCTAATGCAACCTTACATCTCAAGTGGTTTTTTGGTGTCTCTGTTTCTTTTTGAAGAAGAAATTGCCCATGTCAAACAATTAAGAATTCATTAGTAAGTTTACTTGTGCATTTGGCAATGCAGTTTTCTGGAAAACCTGAATGTATGCAAAGGTTAGACAATGCAATATTTGGAAGATGAGACATGCCTGTTATCCCTTAGGGATTGTACTGTTGCTGATTGTACAGGTGATGAGCAGCTGCACAGATCGTTGAGGTGTCATGAAACTTTGTTTTCCAGAGGAGGAGAATTTACTACCCTTAGTTTCTCCCAGTCAATAATTCCGTATTGTGCAAACTGATTCCTCTCTTTCCTGCATCATTGTACTTCAGACTTCTCATCAACTGCTCAGTGACCTCAACTGACTCTTTAAAAGTTTGTCAAATCCACACTCAATTTCCTGAAAATCTGCTTCAAGATTCATCTCCTACTTTCCACTTCCATGCAGTATTTCCAAAGGGAGATTTCTGTTCTGAGTTATTCTGTTTAGTTGGTTGCCACCTACATGTGTTGAAGCTTTTCAAGACTGCTCTTTCAGAGTTGAGTATGTTGTTCTCAAACTCTTAAAGAAATATTCTTCCTGAGGTCTTCCTGAGGTGATGAAGAGTTCTTCTCAGGCTCCTCTCAGTCCATCCTGTTACATTGCTGATACATTGTGTAAGATTGCTTCCTGACAGTTTGTATGCCTAATCTTGAGATCAATGCTTTCCATTTTAGGGCTTTTTAATTTTTCTTCTGTAATGGAAATGTCACCTGTCCATTAAGAACATGGCCCTCAACATGCTAATGTCTCTCCTTACTTTCTATACTGTCTTATTTCTGTGTTACTGCATTTTTCAAGAGTTGCCTTAAATCCATGAAACATAACTTTTGTTCTAGGCCCGTTTCTTTTCAAATCAGTTCAGTGTTCTAAAGTTCTTTGCTTCCTTTGAGACACCCAGTTTGAAATAGCAATAAATATTAAATTAGGCTAAATAGTTCTGAAGCTTTTTCCAGCTTGTTCTCCTCTATAGTATTTCAGAGTTGAAGGATGGGCTTTACATGGTCTGACAGGTTATTAGCTGCTGCCTGCACTTGAAAAAGAGGGAGTACTGAAAACTCAGAGTAAAACTTTGGAGTGGCTATTTGCAGTGCAGGGATTTATTTTTTTTTTAATTAATTTTTACTCTGAACATCACATTGAACCCTAGGCTCCCTTTAGCCTGGGGAGGGAAGTGGGTACCTCTGGAGGACAGTACTCATAACCCGCCTTAGGTGCGTGTAGAAGGATGATGTGATTTGCCTTCTGCCTACAGTGCTCCCCATTGAATACAGAGGGAGCTTGGGCTGACTGTCTTGGAATTTAATGATTCATCTGTCTTCCTTAGCTCAGATGTGTAGAACGTCTACTCCAGATTCCTAGTCCCAGTAGAAATAGGATTATAATATCAAACCACCCTAGTTGAATGTGGTGAAGAGAGTGAATATAGAGAATAAGGCTTTCTCACATCATGTGTGAAGGAGTGTTTTATGGCTCATGGAGATGCCCTGTGAATGGTTCTGCAATAAAGTGAATTTCAGGGCTGCTTAGGATTGCAGGAGACTGATGCTGATCAAGTTCTGTGTTGCTTTTCACAAAGCAGAAAACATTGGCATGGATACACTCAAATTATGCTGTTATTTTGGAATCAATGTGCTTTAGAATCTGCATGAAAAGTAACTAACTTTTAAAAGAGAATCATGATTTTACAGGCAAAAAATCACGACAAATACACCAAATCTATTTCTGTATTTACGTGTATATGTATTCAAATATTTATACAAATGTGATTAATTTTATGCTGTTCTTTAAAAATCATCTGTGTGGCATATGTGACTGAAAGAAATGACAGAAGAATCTCGAATATAGAAATTTATTTTTCTAAATCTGTTTTAATTTCTCAGTCATAATAATTTTTCAGTATCTGCTCAACACTGTATAAATATTTTTCTTGCATAAATTTATATGCAAGATTAAACATAGATTAAACAATTTTTTTTTCCTTTTTACTAGAGCAAAAAAGTATGAGCACTCTGGCCCTCTTAGCCAAGCAAACTGTCCAAATAATTTTTTTGGAAGGTAAAAATGTTCGTATCCATGTGATATAAGAACTATAAGAATGTCTTCCTACTAGGAAGAAAAATAGTGTTTCACTCCTATTTCCATAGTTTCTACTGTGGAGTGTATTTTGAGTTTGTGGGTGTGGCTGGTTTCTTCAGGACTTCATTAATTACCTGTAATGAGTTAATTATGTTAATATCATAATTTGCTTGATATGGTTAGTGTAGATTGAAAATTAATGTAGATCATGCCAGCAGAGTATGTCACTAATTTTTACAATTTGTCCAATTACCAATAGCTTCAGTTTACCTAAAGCAGATTTATCAGACAGACATCCATTCTTCATTAGGGAGTATTAGGAGATGGAGTGTTCCCAGCACTTCTTCTGGAGGCTGGTCACGCCATGGTCACTGGCTTGTCCCCACTGCTGTTATTGCTACAGGTGCATAAGCTGAAAATGAAAAGTCAATAGTTCCAGCAGAGATGTCTGCAGTAAACTAATCAGCACTGGCTGGATTGAGATGTCCGGCTGGTATTTTGTGGAGAGAGTTTTTCTAAATTGCTTGTTGTCAAAATAAATACCAACAAAAATTGTCCTGAGGAGGATAGCAGACAGTTCTGTCCTGCTCTTTGCTGTGGTTTATCAGGGTATTTCAAAGTCCTGGTCTGTCCCCATTATCTTTTCCAAATAACCATCTTAATAGTTGATGTCAATAAAATTCCTACCTTGACTCATGAACCCGCCAACATGTTGTTCAGAGAGGATGCAGCCAGAAAGGAGGCATTTCTGAAGAACCTAAACCATCAAATAGCTTTTTTCTCACAAAGTTTGTGTTAAATACTTCTCTGGCTTTGTTAGGTTAAGACGAGGAGATAAGTATTTTTGAAACTCTAAATGCTGCTTGTTTTCTTTTCGCCAGGTAGGAATCACTATCTGGAAATACTCAAATAACACTCCTCCCCCCCCACACGCCTTATGCTGTATATTTGTAGGGATTTCAGCTATAGTGTAACAAGATAAAAAAAGTCTGTGTGAGTCTCTTTTATGACCTGTGTCTTGCATTAAGTATACTTGACAAATTGCTCTGAATAATTTAATCTATTATGTCTTGATTTAGCTGCAGCTCTTGCAAGATTTATTTTAATATAGACTACTTTACCATTAAGTTTTTAAACGATTGCTTTTCCCTAAAATCACAGATGTGGTCTTAAAATGAATTGTTAGATTTTCCGTGGTTTTAATAAAATAATGAAAATACATATCCTCAAAACTATTATTAAAATGTGTCAGTGGTTTGGCAAATGAGGAGGCTGAAGAGATGTCAAGGTTTTTTCGTTAGAGATGGTTCAGCTCGTTAAAATGTTTCTCTTTCTGCTTCTTTGGTTACCACATCCTTTTTAAGAAAAAATGATAGTACTGCCTCCAATAAGTAAGTTTAGGAGTTTTTTCACAAAAACCTAAAACTAGGTTTAAAAGCTGACTGTTGTCATTTAACCAAGTGGCATGTCACATGGAAGAAAATGTATCTGAACAGATGAAAGAAGCAGTTGGATTATAAAGGTTAACTGGTGGAAGAAGCAAATATTTTAGAAGATATTTTGACTTTGCAGCTTCCTTTGATTTTCCACTTTTATAATTTTGCATCAGCATGAACAATTTTTGGTGTGCCTGTACACTGCCTAGATAAAACATTCTGATGAAATTATTTCTATTATATTTAAATTACCTTTTTTGTATGTAATGCAAGCTATGAAAAATAGAAGCTTTGAATGATTAAGGACCTCAGTTTCTCCTCTGTATTTCACTTGTGTTTCTCTTCTCAGCCTTAGCGTGCATGAGGCTGGAGCCCTGGAAGCCCCATCTGCTCATCTTTGCTTTTAGTGTTACTGCTGGCAGATCATGTCTAATAATCTTCACTCAAAACCTGACCATTTGCTTGATCTGGAAACCCACATTTTCATGTATCTTTTAGTATTTAACTGGAAAGTAATTGAAGACCTTTTCACATAAGTTTAAAAAACATCAAATGAAAGAGTGCAGAGCATCAGTGCTATCTACACTACTCTTAGCACGCTTTTTGAAGACAAGAAGCCAGATATTTTTAAAATATTTGGGTAGTTGCCTTTCATTGAATTTGATGGCTCCTGACTCCCTTGCTAGGCCCTAAGTATCTTTAAAATCAGATCAATGACTATGCATTAATTTTGTGCTTCAAGGCTGTGGTTGGTGACCTGCGTGAGTCAGGGAAGGCATTTTGCTCTGTACACAGCTACATGGCTTCTGGTAGGCTTTAAATTTTCAAACACAACAGTTACTGTTGTTTTTAAAGAATCTTGTTTAAACACATTTTAAGCTTTCTGAGGCAGTGTCTTGATTTCAGTGGAAACTTCAGACGTCCAGCCAAGTCCACATCTGGCCGATTTGAAGTGTCTGAATTGCTGAGATGAACCAACTCTCAAGTCCTCAGGGACTGACTTCTGAGGCTGTTCAGGCTGCTTTTAGGGTAACTGTATTAAAGACAGTGAGGTTGTCAGGAGGGAGCCAACATACGTGTGAGGCATAGACATCTACCGAAGACAGAGAAGTAAGTGGCACATCAAAGCAGATGGGTAGAAAGGTCACTTGGGCCAACCAAGCTCATTACTTTTTGGACTCCCTGAAAAGTATTTATTTGCTTCTTTTGCTTTATGGTAATGGTGAAGCATAAGTACATTTGAGTGAAAACAGGGAAAGCATAGTGTGCAATTCTGACTTTATTTTCTCTTCTGCCTCACATGGGACACGATTAAAGCTAACAGATTTTTTTTCTCAGCCTGGATTTTTCAGTGTTATGTAATTTGTTCATTGTGCTACACTTTGGCATGGTCTCAGTGGAACTTCTGAGCCTCAGTCCTTCTCCCTATCTTGTACTGCTTCTACAGAAGCATCCAATAACCAGCAGTGGTCAGGAAGACACCTTTCTTGGACAAACATTTGCCCCTAAGGAGCTAGACTTGCCACCTCCAGCACCTCAGTGCCTACAGCTCCTTATACGGGAAGACCTCATACTTCCTGATTAATCATGTTTTACCTGTTTAGTATCACCACTCCCTGGGCCAGTACCGTTGAAATCTCTCTTTGTATTTGAGAATTTTGCAGCTGAAGTTAAATAGTTCATTCTATTACAGTGAAAAGCTAAGCATGATCTCTGTGTTTGGAAAAATATGCAGAGAACATACGTTATAATCCAGTGTTTCAAGGTGATTTCTGTTTCTCCTCAATTCCTCGGGGGGTTCCCACAGCAGCCTGGGGTAGAGGTCTAGTCCTTTTGGTAAAACTAGTTTTTATGTTGTTTTTTTTTTCCCCCAAAGAGGGTGCAGACTTGGTGTGATGTCTTTCTTTGTATCTCTTTTCTCTTGTCGGTTGTGAATTGACACTTGGAGTACCCTTCAACCCATAGCATTTATAACCAGTTCGTCCAGGGCATCAGTTGATGTCTATCATAAGCTAATGAACTGTTTTGTGGCAAAGTTTTATCCTTTATTAGGAAAAAGTCCTGGATTGCTCTTCTCTACTGTGTGGACCTTGTTGGACATAAAAATTCATTTGTTGTGATCAAATCTATCTACAGGAGTGCAAGCATGTCTCTTTTTAAAGCTATTGTGGATCACATGTTGATTTTTTATTACATGGCTTTAGAATGCTATTCATTAGGCCAAAGCAAATAGGAACAGTGAAGCTGGATCATTAGTAAGGCTTAAGCAAAGGCTAGAATTTATGGTGAATAAATGCATTTTCAGGCCATGTGTTCAAGTCATTTATAAATAAATACTTCCAGAGCTGGTAGGATCTGTGGCATATCACTTTTTCTCTTTGAATTGGAGGAAATACATGACAGCGTCTTGGAAACCACATGGATGTTTATTTTCCTCAAAATAACCTATTCAGGGGTGTCTTGTCAATAGTTAGTCGAGATCTCCCTTATGAACAGAGGAAGGAAAAAAAAGAGGGAAAGTAATTGAAGATATATCCGTAAAAAGGCATTCTAAGTATGCAGTCTTTTGTCAAACCGGAATGATCTTGACGGTTCTGTTTGCTTCATCTCCAGTGAAATCTCTCAGGAGGCTAAATGAGCACCACTGTAAAATACGTGTTCCATAAAGAACTTTAGAGTTCTGTAGTTACTGCCTGGTGGGGATGAATCCAAGGGATAGCAAAGCATTCTGATGAATCAAGATCTAGAAGTCTGCCCTTTTATTCTATACTGGTGCTGGCAGTTATGTGCTTATACTGGGTCTTGGTCTTCCAAAAGACTTTACAGACAAGACATGTCTTTGCTGAAACACAGACAGAGGTTTAATAGATACTTTATTAATAGATATTTTAAGATAGGCAATGAAGAAAACAGCAATATCTACAGTTGAAAGTATAGTGGGAGGGAAAAAAGGATTTCAGGAGGTACAATTTCAAGATGGACTTTGTGTGGGTGATGAGGAAAAAGTTGTCTTCTTTTCTGAAGAAACACAGAAGATCTTACTTAAATGGCTGCAAGGATTTTGCCTGTGACATTCATCATACCTGAAATGCATTGCCCCCAGCAGCAGAGTGCTTCCAATGCTGTATACTGGCAAGTTGATTCAATTCCAATTCAGAGGCAAGAATAAAACCTACTGAGTAGTTACTGTGGTTTTGTGCAGCGAATGTGTGCTTTACAGAGGCATTGAGCTAATGGTCCGGCACAGCTTTAAAATTGTGAGATTTGCAAGGATAGCAGGGTTTGATGGTACTGTGTGCTCACAGGCCTGTTATTGTAAGATGTAATGTCTTAAAAAGCACATGTGGTTTAAAAGAATGGGATGGAAATGGAAGGAAGTGTTCTTATATTCAGCTGTTATCATACCTCTAAAATGCTGTGTGTAGCTGCACCGGAAATGTTTGTGGATAGTACAGGGCTGCATACGGAGCCGTGCATTCGCTAATATTTAAGCAGATGAGCTGAGCTGTGACTCATATTTCGAGCAGTGGTATGTGGTGCCCGTAGTGTGCACAGGCTCATGAATGCCTTCATTCATCCCATCTGTTGAGATGGCAGTGTGCCCACATACAAGTGGATTGGTCCCTTTCCTAGGAAGTGTAGTGCCAGACTGTTATGAGTTTGGATGGCAAGCTTATCTAACATTGCAAACAACATCTCTGCTGCAGGAAATCCCTTCTCAGTGTTAGAACTGAAGCATTAATAGGTGATTTGAGGTACCCTGGAGGATATTTGACGTGTTGGAAGAAACTGCTGAAACACAGCAGAAGGAGGAAGACTGCCCATCCCTCAGCACAGCAGGATATTGAGAGGAAGTATCTGATGGCTCGTTGCATAGCAGAATTGCCCAGAGACAGCCCTAGACAGCTGTTGCAGTCAGGCAAGGGCAGATGGTGCTGGGCAGTGGAACAGATCAGATGGATCTCTTCACAATATCTCCTAGATGCTTGTTAATGGAATTAGCCCAGAAGGCATTATCTTGAATAGCTGTGTCATGTCCTGCATTGAACTGTGCAGAGTACTTGCAGAAAATTCTGAAGTTCAATTAAAAAGTAGATAGGTTTCCTGTAAAGTTTTTTGGGTTAAGTAAGCACAATTTTAACATGAATTTGATTATTTGCAAATGAGAAAAAAACGCATTACTTTTGCATCACTTTTGTCTAAAGTGGGTGACTTGCACCTCAGATCCATAAGCAGATGATGCTTATGCTCAAATTCTAAGCTCTGAATTTCATTTCCATCTGTAGAACATGGATAACATCCCTCTCCACAGCACTAGGAACTAGATGATCTCCAAAGGTCCATTCCAACCTAAACCTTAGTGTGATTCTACAACAGAGCAAAAATAAGAAGAGTTAAAAAATTTTGAACACTTTGGGGCTTTTGGAGTTAAGGTCTTGCTCAAAATTTTTCATGTTTAGCTTTAGGATTTTTAGCACTGACAAGACATGTATTTTTTAAAGCTCTTTGACTTCTGATCTTTTGAGCCGTTATAGTGTTGCCCATTCCCTCTCAACATGAAGTATAGCAATTTGATGATTGTAGAGGAAAATGAGTTTTTGATCTATTCATGTGACTTCTATGGCTCAAGAACTGAGGTAAGAAGTACTTGTCTTAAATACATGACAAAATTCTTACAGCTGGCTATGAAGTGCTTGGCTTAGTCCTCCTAATGCAGATTATTAATTGACATATAGTGAAGCAAATTCCCTAAAATAAATGCTGTAGTGCCTTTCTAGTCGATGGAGATACGTATTTTAAACCTTTAGGCCAAGCTTCTGTCCAAGTAGCTGAAGCTGAACTTCTTCAAGGTACTGGGTTATCTATGAAACTTGCGTTAGTAGGCCTGATTTACTAGACCCCCTAAAACAGTGTAGGAAGAAATTGTATGTTTGATTCAGCCAGACTGAATCCCAGTCAGTGCACCTTGGGGAAGTACACAGTATAAAAATATTTTTGCCTGCATCTGATGCCAAGGTGAAGGGCAGAATTAACCATCTTTTAATGTGCACAGTAAAGTTAATCTGAAAGACAAAAGACCATTTTGTGATGCAGTTTTGCTCACTCTTAACATTATAGGGCTCTAATAAGGTGTATTTTTTTTTTTTAAAGAATCTTTCTAAAATGCTGTTTATCTTTTAAGAAACTATGGCACTGAGCCTATAAAACTCATTAATTCCTAATTTTTTGTGTGGACAAACTCCGTTATGTTTTTGAATGTTCAATTATTCAGTGTTAGTTCTCTTCACACTTTTACTTTTCTACCTGTCCCAATAAGGAAAATTTGCTGTAATGTGTGAGGTGCTTTTATTGACTTCAGCTGTTGTCTTTAGAGAGCATGTCTGTCTGTTCATCATGTCAGATGAATAACTGAGCTGGCTGATCGCTCTGTCAGCAAGCTAAGTCCCTCTTCCGTGTCCGTAATTCTCTAGCTCTAAACACACTTGACAGTTAGCTGGTGACCTTAGGAAGTCTTTTCATCTCTGACTCCACAAGTGGTAGCGTGACTACTGGAACAATGTTTTGGCAAGGATAATAATAGCTTAAACCACGTTGAGTTTAAAAGCAAACATCTAAATGCGTTTGTCCAAATGACAGAGATGAGCCACAGTTCATGAAATCTCACGCACAGCCACAGTAACCAGGACACGAACAGCCACTGCTTGACTTATTTTCTTCTGGTTTCCAAATAGTTTTCCCCAGATCTTTTTGTTTAAGTAGCAGAAACTGATGTTCCGGTATTTAAGTGGATGCCAGGAGCTGGCAAAACTGATGTTAACACGTTTCTTTATGTACAGTAAAGAGGTTTTGTTACCTCCATCAGCAAAACCTCCCAGCATTTTTAAGGAGATCATGGTCTAATGCATGACAAATGCAAAAAGGGAAAATGAAATATTGTCATATTTTTGGTGGGCAGAGTAGTCTTTTAGAACTGAGGGATTCCCTTGTTCTGCTGAGAGCAGCCTGGATATGTGGGTGAATCTGGTGCTCATCCTATGCTCCTCACTTGGAACTCAGCAACCCTTTGCTGCACATTTGTTGTCACTTGAAGAAGGCTTGGCTCTGGGGGTAGCAGTAGGGAATGGGGGTTTTGATAAGGTAGAAGAGGCTGATACGAAACAAACTGGAAACTTCTCTGTGTTATGTTCCTCTTTTTTTTGGTTTGGGTTTTTTGGGGTTTTTTTTAACTAGGGAGAGTGAGGATGGAGTGCAGCAGCCATATTTTGGACCAGATTCTTTGCAAGAATTGTATTCCACCTAGGTTAAAAAATTGAGCAAGGCTTCCGGGGCAGTGTTGCTATAGCCTCTTGGCTCCAATCCATTAAAGATTGTTCAATTTAAAAATTGTTCCTCTAAAATTCATGATGCTTATAAGAGATGTAATGCTGATGAGCTTAGAGAAGGCAGTCTGAACATCTTAGAGCTCCCGGTGAGCCCTGATGCGAATGGGAATGACATATTCTTAGAACAGCCTTCTGCGATGCCTAAGAAGAAAGCAAAATGTACATATAGCAATTCTTGCTCTTCAAAGCCTGGGTCCATGACAGACCACGTGCAAGAATAGGTAGAAATGGACACTGGTCCTAGTGAAGGCACTGTTACAATTCTTCATCGTATAAACACAGAAAGATCCAAAAGGGACTCAAACTTGGATGATGTCTTACTTCTGCAATATCCGTCACCACTGGGTGAAGGAGCAGTTAAAATGTGTCTATTTCAAATGGGAGCCTTGCCTCTGCAGCCTTCACGGTGAGCTGTCACATGCCAGCTCACACCAGGCTGCATTTGAAGTGGTGGTTTCTTGGTTGATATCTAGCCAAATGCCTCAGCTGCTCATACAAATGATTCAATGCAAATCAATGAAATTTTCTAGACACAAGCAGTTAATGTTTCAACAAGCAGCGGCAGATGAAATTGCTGTGTCAGATTGCATGGCAAAGAGAGCTGTTGCCCTTGTTCAGAAAATTCTATGCCTGGAGAGTTTTCAGATCTTCCCATTTCAATTATCTGAAAAGCTCTGCTTTCAAACCAGCTTTGAAATGTTCAGAGTCTCTGTATGCCAGTCTTTTTTTGACATTGTTTTTCTTCTTTGGAAGAATCAAAGATGAAACATGGTGTTTTCTACCCCCTGGCAAGCCTCAGGAGACAAGTTACTGCTACAGACTTTGCCCAGGTTCTGCAACTGTCCTAATGTATATAACTGTATGTTAGGATAAGAGGTCATTGCTGCCATTCAGGTCTTTCTAAGAAACGTTTTGCTGGATGCTCTGTTTGCCCACGCATGGTCATGCATGTGTGGATGCATTTTGGTTTTCCAGCTGATTTTCCAGGGAGAAAAGCTGCACACTGCTGCCTTTCCTACATGCACAATTTGTCAGAATCCCAGAAAATGTCTACATTGAAGCGTGTCAAATCAGGACAAAGTTTTTCACCCAGAGGATGGTTGGCACTGGAACAGGCTCCACAGGGAAGTGGTCACAGCACCAAGCCTGACAAAGTTCAAGAAGCATTTGGAGAGTACTCTCAGGCACATGGTGTGACTCTTGGGGTGTCCTATGCAGTGCCAGGAGTTGGACTTGATGATCCTTGTGCGTCCCTTCCAACTCAGTATATTCTGTGATTCTAGGTCAGTCCAACAACAGTGGAAAAAAGTGCAGATTAAATTTTGCAGCACAATTTGATTCAGCAAATCATATTTTTAAAAGAAATAGTTTGATTCTGCTGTATAAAAAAGCATGCCAGTGAAGCACAGCAGCTTCCATCTCTCTCAGCCCACATCTGCCATTTTTGCCCCCACTCTTCTAAAGAAGTCTATGTCACCCAGAGGATGTAGTCCTGGGCTTTTGGCCAATATCCTGAACTTGAATTCCCACATAGAAGAGCATTTACTTAGGAAAATAATATGTGGCAGCCAGTAGGCACAATACTACCTCTGCTGCCAGAATGTACTGACTGTAAATGAAGCTGTGACAGATGGCCTGAAATGTTTCAGTGCTTGCTTTCTCTAGACTAGGATTACCTAATTAATTTGTACTATGGTGCATTGGGTTGTTTTACCAGGTTCTGGTCAGACACACTGAAAGCATGGGATCTAGGTTGGCTGGAGCAAGCAGGGTCTACAGGTGGGGTAAGGGTAGCTTACCAACAAATCCCTGGGACAGCAGGCTCCCGGTGGGACCAGATGAGGGGAAGGAATACGGGATCAACCCTCAGGACAGCAGGACAATGTTGGAATGAGAAGAAATGGACTCCTGGTTCAAATTGTGACTGAGTTCACTGAGCAACCCTGTTTTAGAGAAGAGTGCTCTTTTACTTGATAGTGAAGCTTCTATATGCACTGTACCTACAGAAGTAGCTTTCTGTTACTGCTTATGGAGTGTTGTCCTTGTGCATGGTCCTTGGCAGACAGGGCAAAAGGCTGGTAGGACCTCTTTTGTTGTGATTAGAGAAATACGTAGGTGAACAAAAAGGTTATTTTCCTTAAGAAAGTGGTGGTGCATAGGGAGATTTAGTATAGCTTAGGCAAAACATATGGGGAAGAAAGAGTTAAGTGTGTCATAAATATTTAGTATTTTGGATAGAAAGAGGCTAGTGCAATCATTTTTAGTTTGGCAGAGAAAAATGAGCAGCTATAATTTTGCTAGGTTTATTAGGAGTGACTTTGAAGTGTAACCTAGTAAATATAGCCTATCAAACCAGAATTAAGCCAGCTGCATATTACTTGAATAGCTCAAGGAAAATGTCCTTGTCTGTTCTATCCTCTTCTCTGGGTACATATTTTCAGTCAGTTAAGAAAAGTCAGTGGAATTGCATTTAAAAGTGTTGTCACTTCACAGTCTGTCACAGGGCTCTTGCCAGCTCCCTTCAAAAAGGAGTTGGTGCCTAGAACTGTGCCAGCTGGTTGATCTGATCATCCCGATGCTTTACTAGAAAATCTGAATCTACAGCAGTACGAGCTGCAACGTGTCTGCTGTCCTGTTTTGCAACTATTCTGCATTTGAATGAAGAACTACTTTCTCATGAAAGCAGTACTGAAGCTCTCTCTATCTTTCTGTTCTATAGGTTGTCATTTTGTATTTTGAGCCAAGTATATTTCGCTGTGTTCTCCTAAGATGGGTTCGTCTTCTGGGCTTTGCTACTGTTTATGGAACTGTGACGCTCAAGCTGCACAGGTATTTCACATATTAATTTCCATCTCTGTGGGAGTATGTGCAATCTGCGTGGGTACTTAGATGGAAGAGCTGCAAATATCATAAACAAGTGCCATTTCTGATTTTAAACCCACTGTGTATTTCTCCTCAATTTTCCTGCTCAAATTATATACAACTAATCTGAGTTGAGAGCTATGAATGCTGACAGGATTTGATGAAAAATATATATACATCAACTGTAAAATTGTGCAAGAACCCCTTTTCACAGGAGGTGAATGAATTTTCCTTGAATATAAAAAATACAGAAGTGTTCATAGAGTGTTCAAAAGTTTCTCTCTGAAGTGTTCATAGATGCTTTTGAAGTGTTTAGACACAGCAATGGTGGGTAAAACAGTAGACTATGATGTATGTTTTTTGTTTTTCTTATGGCTCTTAAGTCAAGGGCTGTTTCCTTCAGGCAATCATAGAAGACAGGCTACACACTCACAAGCATCAGTACCTGCCAGCAAAAATGTGAGGTGTATTCTGGGTTCCATGGGGTTGGCAGTGCATTCACGTGTGACTCAGAGATTTAAGATTTAGAAGCCCAACTTCAATTCCCACTCCTACAGTCCCCTTAAAAATTGAAGCCTTTTCTGTGTATGCTGGATAAAATCCTAATACTTTTCCTTCTTTAAACTTTAATGAAAAAAACTACTGATACATTCTGTAAGTATTTTTATTCAAGCAAAGAGATAAGCAGTATATTGATACTTGGACATATTGAATGAAGTACACTCACTCATCTTTTTATCTTAGTTTCATTACTGTGTTGGCATGTTAGAGGAGGTTTGATATTATGCTCATGAACTGACTGAGAACTAAAAATACCTTGTGTTTCATGATGCATTATTGACTTGTCACATTTCACATGGAAACCCCTGTTTTCCCATTAAAACAGAGCTCCTTCCTGTAGCTCCCTTTTATTTGTGTCCCTGGTTACAAGTGTACACTTAGGCTAGTAAATTCTAATTATAAAATGCTATGTCTGGCCACATCTTTGCATTGAAATTGATCAAGAAAATATCACACCCCCATGGTATTTCCTGAGATGAATGATTTCCGATGCAAAAAGTAAAACAACTAGAGCAGTAGAGAAGAGAGGGAGCTGGTGACTTTGCTTGGCTGCTTTGTTATCTATAGCTTAAATAGATAAAAAGCCTAAGACTGTGGATGGCTCATGTTGTCACTGCAGTTTTGCTGTCCTAACAGGTTGTTTGTATGATTTTACATGATGTGAGGAAGCAGCTATCCTGACAGGACAGTTAATCTTCCATTCATATTAAGTGAGGATAGGCTGCAAAATTAGGCATAAAGTCTTCTGCTTTGCGCATTCAGTTGTTTGGTGTTACTTGGCACCTGTGCTGACAGGGTCAGCAAACAGGACAAAATTGAATAAGAAACCAAGAATACACTACATCCTCGTCCTTGATCATCACAAAGCAATGAAAGATAGCAGCAGACTGGACTGTATCAGTGGGACAGTAGCCTGAAGGCTGAGGGAAGTAATTATTCTCCTTTACTCAGACCATATCTGCAAGGATGTGTCCAGACATCAGTGAACTTGAATGAGTTCAGTGAAAGGCCATCAAAATGGTCAGGGCTTGGAGCACTTGTCCTGCAAGGAGAGGCTGAGGTAACAGGGTTTGTTCAGCATGAAGAAAATACAGCATTGGAGGGACCTAACATGAGCTATCCAACACCTACGGGGAGGTGGAGCCATGTTCTTTACAGCAGTGTATAGTGGGAGAACAAAAGACAATGACAAATTGAAATAGGAGATTTCAGCTTTATACAGTATGAATTAATATTGGAGTCAGTGTTATACAAGGAAAGAATTTTCAGTGTCAGGTTGCTGGTTGCTCATGAGGTTATGAATTTCCATACTGGAGGTTTTCAAGACCCAACCAGATAAAGCGCTGAGCAACCTGGTCTGGATTCACTGTTAAGCCTGCTCTGAGCATTGGATGGCATTCTGAATAATTCTGTATTTCTTTGTGCAACACAAAGAGGGAAAAAACCTATTTAGTATGTTAATCTAGAATTACTCTAAGAATTACTCTAAGAATCTATCTTTTGTTTTCCACTCAGATATCTTGGCCATTCCTTTCCTACATTGGTGATATTGTGGTCTTTTTTGGTACTGAATATCTCAGTCCCAGAGTGTGCCTTGCGAAAGACTGAGTCAAGTTTGATATATATTTTATTATACACATTCACAGCAATTATGCTGTTAGGAAAAATGTGATGCTAATAGAAATTTGGTAGAAAATTTTGGCAGATCTAATTCAATCCACAATTCTTACAGAGTTGAGGAATGGCTTACTGCAGACATCACAAATACTCATGACGAGCACTGGTTCCCTCCTGCAGCTAGCCTGTGTCCTGCCTGGGGGAAGAACCAATTGCCAGCAAGGAACTTGTGATTTTTCTGAGTTAAATGGGAAAACCAATATTGTGTAAAGGTAGCTATTAATGATAATGAGAAAATCTAATACTGTAGTTCTCAACAAATGAGGTGCTTTGAGTAGCACTGGAGCATGAAGGTTAACCAAAGCCAGGTAGGAGTCACTGGAAACACTTGGGGTTTTTGTAGCTTTTTAAATTTTCCTGTAGCTCCTCACTTCCTAAGGAGGTCTCAGAGGTTTTGTTAGGGTCAAGCATCAAGGGGAAATCATAAAAGAAGTCAAAAGCAGAAGCTTAAGGAAGAGTAAAAGAACAGGGAAGTCATGCACTGATTCATTCTTTGAACACCTGTCACAGTCAATTTCTCCAGTGCCTCATCCTTAATTGCCTCTTTCTTATTCACTGTGCATTTTTAAAGTAACGAGCTGATGTTTGTGGGGGTGGAAGGACGGGGGCATGGAAATGAGCTTAATTTAAGAAATCTAGCTGAAGAGCTGTGAACATAAAATAAAATACTTTCTTTAACAATGAATTTTTCAAAATAACTCAAGAAATAATGATGTTTCAAATTTAACCTTTTAGGTTTAAAGGGGTTGCTGATGCTGCACCTTTCAGCATACTTCTGTAACTGAAGACTCTCTATGTCCTTTATCAAGCCCTGTATTTTATGAACAGGTTATCTCATTATTTTTAATATTGTGTGAACTTCTGTCATCTTCATGTCAGGATTAATACAGAATCCTTAATTCTGGACTAAAGCATAAGAATTAAACAAAGTTACATACATACAGACGAATGTATGCATGTATGTGCGTATACATAGGAGAGCTTTCAGATATTTTAGGAAAAGGAAACCGAGGAATGGGGTCTCTAGTTTGTGGGAATCTCCATTTCTTGTATTACTAAGAGAAACAGAGGAGAGTGGGAAAGTGAGGAGAATGAGAAGGTAGGGGAAAGGTAATGTTTCAGGTATGGGAAACTTGTCAATGACACAATCCACACTTTTTTGTAAGCAGTGATGGTGGGATGGGAGTGTTAGTGGGAGAACAAGATGTTAACACTATGATGCAATTCTGCATTTCATCTAAATGCTGTGCTAAGATTATATTATTATGTATGCTGTGCTTAGCCATCTGGTACAGTTGGAGCAAGTAGTGGACCTTCCTACAGGTTTTGGAGGTGGTAAAGAACGGAGGAGAAAAGCAGTGTGGGTAGTGTGCAGGTGTTCAGAGGCATGTTTTAGTGGGGGACATGGTTTAGTGGCTCTTTTGGCAGTGTTAGGTTTATGGTTGGACTTGATGATCTTAAGGGTCTTTTCCACCCTAAACAGTTCAACGACTGATTCTCTGAGTTGTGGTTCAGTATCTAACCGAAGGAGACTCATGCTAGCAGAGAACCCAAAGAAGATGTCAGTTTGCTTCTTGAAGCATCAGTGGTGAGGACATGGTGTCCTGTTCCAGCCAGGACAGGGTTAAAGTTATCATCAGCCAGGAGGGGCACAGCCAGGACCCCGGGGTTATTGGATATCGCCTCACACCCTGTGGAGGGTGGGTGTGCGGGTGGGGAGCACTTGCGTGTGAATCGTTTGCCTAGCTTGTACATTCTGTTATTAGTATTGTTTGTTGTTACTGTTTCTTTTCTTATTTCATTGCTGTTTCTGCTAAATTGTTCTTATCCTGTGATCTTTACCTTTTTGTGCTTTCAGTTCTTCTCTTCATCCTGCCACAGGGGAAGGTGGGGAGAAGTCAGCAAGCAGCATGTGGTCTAGGGTGTTTCGGTGGGAACACTAAATTTGGGAATACCATTCCTAACCACAACACATGGCATATATGACCTCCCCTAGGTCAGCTAGGGCTGGGAAAGAGGATACAGATGATCTTGTCTAAAAGCGTCTGGTGGGAATGTGGTGCAGAAAGAGGCAAAAGGTACCTTGGCAGTTGGAACCTGTACAGCTGGATAATCCCATGGCCAGTGTTTCACAGGCCATAGAGCCAATAGGTAACAGCTCCATGGTGCCAATACGCCACTACCCAGTGGTTCCATGAAATGGGCCACTAGTGATGAAGCACTGCAGAGAGACGTTTTGTCTTGGAGAAGTGATTACTGTGTAACTCATCTTAAATTGGCAAGCAAAGTGAGATGAGCACGAGCTGTAGTGGTGAACCAGCCTGTTTTTTGAAATGAGTCAGGCCCTCGTGGTTATGTTGGTTGAACACTCAAAAAAAAGTGGAGGATTTACTTCCTAGTGAATTATTCTTTTTTCTTGTGGAAGGTAAGAGTGAAATAGCTTCCGACAGATGCATTCACTGTTGTGTTTTGCCACTGGATGTGGTCCATAGTGATTTCTGTAGTTGTTGTTATCTCACATGAAACAAAAGGAGGAAAAACTGTTTTCAAGGCAGATGTTACTATTGCAGAACTGCAGTGTCCAGAGTGTTGGTCTGATACTGCTTTGTTGAATTGTTTGGGTTTTTACTGCTTTAACTTGACTGACAGGATTTCAGTCTGTTTGCAATACAGGAAAAGGAGTGGTTTGCTCAAGCTGTAGAGATTTTTACACTGTAGGGGCTTTCTATAACTATTCCAACCATTTGCCTATCTCTTCCCTAGAAGTGACATATTTTAGCACCTGAGGTTGTATGCACTGAGTCTAACAAAGCTTTGTGAAAAAAAGTTTTGGGGCAGAAAACAGATCTTATGCGTGTTCCCACAGAGCAAAGGCTGAAACCCGCAGCACCAGCAGGTCCTTCTTTGCCTGGTGTGCCCTGGGTGGTCAGTAGGCACACAGTGCTGGTGGCTCCCACACTGTGCCTTGAGCCTGGCTGCTGGAGAAAGTGGCAGAGAAATGAGGGTTTTAAGGGCTGGGGACAGAGTGAAAGGCTGGCGGATGCAGGTTAGGGAGGGAAGAAGCTGGGCTTGCTGAAAAAAGTGTCTGCACATACAGTAGGAGTTCATAAGGAATGAAGTTTCACTAATTAGACCAGTCATGGAAAAATCTGTTTTCTTGTTAGCATGCCTTAACCTAATTAATTCATTTCATGAGTATAATTCATAGCTCTTGTCTGCCGCTAACCTTTGCTAATTTGTTTACTTATTTTTATGGTATACAACAAAACAGGGCTTCAGACAGTAAACTCCAAATAGCATTCTTGCATGATGCACCTTCAAGATGAAATTCTCATTTTTGCAGTTCTTCTAGATTAAATAGGTCACATTCTGTTATGCTGTGGCTTTTTTCTCAATAAACCCTGCATTATTAAAATCCTATTTAGCTCTTTTGTATCCCTGCCATTCTCAAGCAATAACTAGCCTTAACTAGACAGTAAAATGGTTCAGTTTCATATTTCTGAATAAAATATCTACTTTCTTATGTATGAGCTAGTAAAATGTAGCACAACTGTTAAAAAACACGGTGCAGAATTAATCTTGGTGGAGCACCATGTAGAAGTGGGACTAATAAACATTGTCTTAGAGCAAAAGAATCAGCAGCATATAATGTATTTAAGATTATTAGAGCACTGAGATTCTGGAAAATATTCTCATCCATATTCCTATTAATATTTAATTTATATAAAAATGTTGTAGATACAGCTGTACAGTTCCATGGGCTGGGTTTTTAATCACCTTAAGTAGCAAACGTCCTGCTTTATCATAGCAGACTGGGTTTGGCTAGGAAAGTTCAAAGAGAAGATAAAGAAATTAGCTGGTGTTTTAATGTTCAATTACTTTGTTATCATGATTAGAAAAAAAACAGCAGTGGGTTGGAAGGCACTTTGTAATGATCCACAGGTATCACAAGACCTCTCAGATGTCTTTTGATGGCATGCAAGAGCACCCTGGCAGATATTGTGAAAAGGGGCTGGTTTTGCACATTGGGTAAACACGATAGCAGAAGGGCTTCAGAGCTGGAACTGGAACCTGTCCTTTCCAAGACCTTATCCAAGTCCAGGACCTCCCTCGGGTAGCAAAACTTTGTGCTGTGATGCAATACCTTCCAGGCAGGTGTGCATTTGTGCATGCATTTGCAGTTCAAGTAATAATAGCTCTGCAGACTGGTTTTTTCTCATTGCGTGGGAAGGATGGAACTGGTCAGTGGAACAAGGTATCTCTGCTGGGTGGGATTACGGTGTAAAAGAGATACCAGGCATTACACTGCAATTGAGTTATTGCTGTTTGTGGAGGAGCGTGATGAGGGAGTGAAGTATGTGACTCACAGACGGGCTGATCACAGTGGAAGAAGAGATTTGGAGATCACTTACGCTGATTGTCAGTGAAGAATAATGACTAGAGAGGAGGCTTCTGGTGGGCTACTGTGAAGGATGAGGAGTAAGCCTGATACTATTCAGCATTTTCAGTTGCAATGAACAACCAAGCACAAAATGATTACTCACAAAATTTGTGGATAACAAAGCTTGGCGAAATAGTAAATTCTGTTTCAGAAAGTATAGTAGAGCAAAGTATTCTTTACTAGAATCATAGAATATCTTGGCATGGAAGGGATCCACAAGGATTATCCAAGTCCAACTCCTGCGCCACACAGGACAGCATCAGGAATCCCACCATGAGCCTGACACCATTGTCCAAACACTTCTTGAACTCAGACAGGCTTGGTGCCATGACTACTGGTCTGGGGAGCCTGTTTCAGTGCCCAGCCACCCTCTGGGTGAAGAAAGTTTTCCTGATATCCAGCCTAAACCTCCCTGACACAAACTCAGGCCATTCCCTCGGGTCCTGTCACTGGTCACCACAGAGAAGAGATCAGTGCCTGCCCCTCCTCTTCCCCCCCCCGAGGACGTTGCAACTGTAATGAGGTCTCCTCCAGGCTGAACAGCCCAAGTGATCTCAGCTGCTCCTCATATGGCTTCCCCTGAAGGCCCTTCACCATCCTCATGGCCCTCCTCTGGAGACTCTCTAATACTTTAATGTCTTTCCTATATTGTGGTGGCCAAAATTGCATGCAGGACTCGAGGTGAGGCGGCCCCAGTGGAGAGCAGAGTGGGACAATCCCCTCCCTTGCCCGGCTGGCGATGCTGTGCCTGATGCCCCCCAGGACACAGGTGGCCGTCCTGGTTGCCAGGGCACTGCTGGCTCATGTTCAATTTGCCATGGACCAGGACCCCCAGGTCCCTTTCCACAGCATTGCTCCCCAGCCTCTCATTCCTCAGTCAGTCTGTACGTCCAGGGTTGCTCCATCCCAGGTGCAGGATTGGGCAGTTGTCTTTCTTAAATATCATATTGTTGGTGATTTCCCAGCCCTCTGATTTGTCAAGGTCTCTCTGCAGAGCCTCTCTACCTTCAAGGGAGTCAACAGCTCCTCACAATTTGGTATCACTGGCAAACTTACTTAGTATTACTTAGAGTCCTTTGTCCAAGTCATTATGAAGATCTTGAAGAGAACTGGGCTGAGGGTGGAGCCCTACAAAACCCCTCTATTGACCAGTCAGCTGAGGCAATGCATTTACTGTAAACCTTTGCACCTGACCCATGAGCCAGCTGCTCACCCATCCCATGATGTGTTTAGCCAGCTTTGAGCTGGACACCTTGTGCAGAAGGACACTGTGAGAGACAGTATCAAACACTTTGCTGAAATCCAGAAAGATTATATCAACTGGCTTTCCTTGACCAACTAGGTGGGTTACCTTGTCATAAAAGGAAATTAAGTTTGACAAGCAGGATTTTCCCCTCATGAAGTCATGTTGGCTGTGACTGATAACTGTGTTGTCCTTTAGGTGTCTTTCAGTAACTCCCAGAATAATCTTCTGAATTTTACCAGTCACTGAAGAGATACTGATAGGCCTGTAGTTCCTAGGGTCCTCCTTTTTGGGACACTGGGACAACATTAGCCATCTTCCAATCAACTGGGACCTCTCCAGATTCCCAAGACTGTTCAAAAAGCATTACAAGAGGCCTTGCGATGAATCATCCAGCTGAGCGTTCTTGGATGAATCCCATCAGGCCCCATAGACTTAGAGGGATCCAGCTGGAACAGCAGATCCTGTAGAAGTTCAGGTCAACTGGGAGTTGTTCATTGTCACAGCCACGGTTCTCCAGCTCAGGGCACTGGGACCCTCTTAGCCCATCATCAGTGTTGCAGACAGAGGCAATGAAAGCATTAAACATCTCTGCCTTGTCCATGTCCCTGTTGTTATTGTTTGGTAACTTGGGCTTTGTCAAAGAGATGCATTTGAATGCAGGCAAAAGGCAAATTATAACTAGGGACTATTTAAAGACAAAAAGTTATAGAGAATAGGAGGTTAATCAGTAGGGAATTGATTTTACAACAGGAGACAACATCTTCGAAACTCGTATAAATGCATTATGTCCTGTTCTTGAGATGCATTTTTAAAGGAGGTGTACAGTAGATGGTTGTGGTTCAGAAACTATTTGAGGGCTGGGAAAATGCTTGATACTGTGAAAGCTAATCTGGTTTTTAGATCCACAAGAAGATTGAGAGATGACTTCTTCTGTGTTGTATAAACAAGCAGGGAGAGGAAAAGTAGTCACAAAAGACTCTTTAATCTATTGGACTGAGGTTTAATCAGATCTGGTAGCTGGAAGCCAAAGCCAGAGAAATTCAAATGAGCAATTTGGCATACGTTTTTCTCAGAAGGGTGCTTAGCTATTGAAAAATCCAAATAGATTGGAGCAGAAATGAGAAATTTTTTGTGCTGCTTTCAGTTCAGGACTGATTCCTCTCTTGGTAGATTCTGTAGTTACGTACTACTACAAATGGCAGAAGTTTCAATAGAAAAATGTAGTGGTCTGTGTTGTACAACTGATTAAGCTGTGAAATTTAGTGGTTAGTCCAATATTTGGCCTTTATTTTACAAACATGCAATAAAAATTAAATTAAGCATTCTTTTTAGTATAGATCTATTAAGATATTAAGCATATTTGTAAACTGAAATGACATAGAGTGGTACTGTTTGTTGGAGTGTACCAGCTGCTTTGACATTCATTGTTCCTGATCACTTACTCTAATGTAGATCTTAAGTACTGGGGAAACTAGGCCCTGGACCAAATATTCTCACATATTAGTTGCTCTTTTCTGGATTTCTATGAAGGCAAAAAATTGCCATTATGTTCTTGAAAAATTGAGTATCTGATCAGTGGTAACCAACCACTAGTGACATAAAATGCTGTGTTGCTCTGCTGTAACATGCGCAGGGATAAAGCTCATTCAGCATTGAACCGGTCTGCACATTGGTGAGTTATCCTCATAGATGCTTTTCTGAAAGAGGCCTGAGTTGCCCTAAGAATTTTATATGCAGTATATTGGATCCATGATCTGAGCTGGAAAGCCAAGACAATGCTGACTTGACTGCTTGAAGCTCGGAAGTGCATACACAGTAGGTCCTGTGGAAAGTTTCAGTATTAATTCAGTTGTAAGTATTAAGCTATTCCTTTTAGAACTAATCTGTAATGTTTTCAATTAATATTCACTACCAAAAAAATTGTATTAAAAATTAAAATTGTTTTTCTGCTGTAGAGTATTACAGTACAGGACAGGTTTTGGGTGTTCTTGAGTCCTAACTCCTTTGTGTGCACACTGAGAGCCTCTGTTCATACTTGCAGTTACTGTACATGGTTCAAGCTGGAGCCTCTGTTTCTGGCAAATCCAAAAATACTAGATGTTAATAATCAGTGTAAAATTTTGAGTGCCTATTTGCAACGTGTGAATTAAGTTAGCTGAGACTGCTGAATTACTCGGGAGTCTCTGAGTCTCTTGCCAGCCATCAGCAGTGCTATGCACTGGCAGTTCAGGGTAACACAGCTGTGCTGGTGGAGCCATGTTCTGCTCTTGGCCTCTGCTACAGCAACATCTCTTCTTCTTCTGAGACCTCCTTGACCAAAAAAATCCTTTTTCCCCCCTTGCTGGGCTTTTGGGGAGATGCCACCTGTTCCTCCCAGGTGTGCCGAGGGGAGGTTACAATTTCGTGTGAGTGCGGGGCTGCTGGTGGGGAGACTCCTGCTGTTGGCAGCCTGCGCCTCAAGCGCTGGCCTGCACAGAGCTGTTGGGAAGTGGCAGCCACTCTTGTGACCACAAATCTTACTATGCTTTTTTTTCTCCTTGCCTATCTTTCTATACAACCATTAAGCCTTTCTGGTATCAGTCCTCACCAGTGCAGGTATTCTTGTTTTAACCATTCTAGTCTAAAAAACGTCAGGCATTGGCAACTGGGGATTCACTGGTTCTGCCTTGTTGCTGTATGTGGATCAGGGTCTTTTTCATAGATGTTTTTCAGCATTTGTTTGATAATATTTTCTACTGTTCACTTGTGAATAATGCAAATAGGCATTACATGTCTGAAATCGTACTTCAGTTCAAAGTACATAGATTCATGGCCTCTAAACAAGGAGGAATGTCAGAAGATACCGTGGCAATTTCACCAGGGCTACTAACAAGAAAGCTGATATGTATAAGCAAGTATGGTACCATTGTCTTACTGTAACGAGGCTAAAAATCTATGAACTGTTTAGTTACAGATGTTGCAATCAAATTTGTGAGCACATTTTTGCAGATCTTCTATTCTTCTCCTTGACTTGCTTTTCTAGTTTTTGCGTGTGACAAGCTTTTAGAACTTTTTTCATGCTACTGTTTGTAAAGTTATGTATTAAACTTAATACTTTAAATTATTTTTTCTAAAACTATGTATTTTCTAACTCCCCTATGATTTCCTTCAGTCTGTAAATGACCATCATATATTCCTGAGATATTTCTCTAGCACCTCAGAAATCACTTTCTTGTTGGCTTTGAACAAAACTCTGTAAAGTGCTGATAGGCTTGAAACTGGTAAAAGAGCTGAAATTACACTGTCCCAGCCATCCCTTAGTAAAAGCCTTAATTGCTTTATGCAGGATCTTGCCTCAGCAATAAGTCTGCCTTCTATCTTAGACTGGACAGGCTTTTTTTTTCCTTTTAAATCGGATTAACATAATCCAGCTCTAGACTTGGCTCCACTGCACTTTTTCAAATGCTTTGGAGAATGTGGCTACAATGACCAAATTTCAGTTCTAAGTTTCTATTTAATTTGCAAATGATACTTTGCTAGCTGAGAAAATGGCCTGTGTGTTGCTTTGGGATCCTTGTAGGGCATGACGGTCAAACTTGTGTTAAAGTAGCAGCTGATGGCTTCTGGTGAGTTTCAGCTGCCACTGGCCTGTGAGGAGCAAAAGCCTATTTGTGTTGGTTGGTAAACCATGACACTGTTGTACCCGGGAAAAAGAGACTATTTTACCATTTGAATTTATGAAAATGTAGAGGTTTGCAAGAACATATGCTATGTAACATTCGGTTTTGTCCCTGGCTCAGTCTCTTGTAAGGAAATTTTGTCAGTGGGTATCCTCAGAAATATTGGCTGGTGCTCAGTTTGCTTCCTAAGATGTTGCCTCAGGTCTGGGAGCTCAGTGAACAAACTCCTACTGTTTTTTGCATTCTTTATTGGGATTTGCACTCACGTGTGCTGCACAGCTGCACCATCAGGGCCACGGATGTGAGCAAGGCACAAAATCCTTGTTGACCATTCTGTGTGTTTTCATACTCATTTTAATTTGAGTAGCAAACATGATGGTGATTATTTCTACTCGTCTTTGAACTTTGTGCTTGCTGTTTCTCTCATGTAGCATTCTGGTATTTGTTTATCTTTGCTCAGAGCTCTCAGGTCTCATCAGAGATTCTCAGGGTCTTGGACAGCTATTAGAACTGTTCTAGTGTTCTTCCTGAATGGTTTTTGTGCAAACAAATGGCTTTTGTGTTTCTGGCTGAAAATTTAGGCATGCCAAAGATAAACTATCTTGCCCAAAGGAGAATGCGAGTTATGTGCCGTGAATAGAAGCATGGGGCAGGACTACCAAACAAATGCTATTACTGGATTTTTTTCCCACAAGATACAAGATCATGTGGATACCTAAAAGCCATAGTGCCCTGCAGCAGTGTGCCAAACACTGAATCATAGAATCATTTAGGTTGAAAAAGACCTTTAAGATCATTGAGACCAACCATAAATGTAACACTGACAGGCTCACCACTAAACTCTGTCCCTGTGTGCCACTCTTACACATCTTTTAACCCTCCAGGGTTAAATACCTCCAGGCTGCCACTTCCCTGGGCAGGCTGTTCCAATGCCTAACAATCCTTTCCAGGAAGAAATTTTTCCTAATATCCAATCTAAACCTGCCTTGGCACAGCTTGAGGCCGAACTGAACAAAAAACCTGACTTTTAACAAATAGCTGAGGTGTGCATCTCACTAACACAGGGATGGTGCTTCCAGTCCTGGTACTGGTGTGCTTTTTTACTAATACAGCATTTCTGTGCCGTATCCATAATGTCTCTTGAAGATGAGAGTATTGCACAGTTGCCTTAGCATTTGGCCTAGTTCGTGTCCTCCAGGTTTTCCCTGGTTAGGACACCCAAATATTTCTTTCAAATTCCTACTTGTATTTAGCCTTACAGAGGCAAGGTTGCATATTTAGCTGTCTTTATTTTCCTTCTGGAGAACCAGAGCTACCTACTTCCTTGCTCGTTTGTCAGAGCACTGAGTGACACTCTCCATTTAAGCTGTTGTCCTGTGGTAAGCAGCATAAATCACCATAAAACTATAGGTCATTTGGACTCTTATGAATGTGCTGTGTTCTGCCAGGATGTTCCTCAGTTGCCTGTTCCTTGCCTCTCCAAAGCTGAGCAAGACCAAGAATGAGGCATGCTATTATCCTCTTAATTCATACATGTTTTTGTTGGTAAAAACTGAGTAATTTCCAATTATCTATTTATCTGTATGTATATTTAACTAGTCAGCTTACAGGATGTTGGATCACTAATTAGCTCTGAAACTACACTTATTTTACATTAGCTGTGCATTTACTTTGAGCACTAGGCATTATTTCAGCTGCCATTTTGGCTTGTGAGCCCTAGATCACCTTAAGCTTGATCATATGGTACTTGGTTGGTTCATTCATCACTCCTGTGGAGCCAGCAGCGTTGATGGTTTAGTCCTGTGCAGGGTGTAAGAGCAGGCAGGTTTGTGTCACTCTTCAGCCTTTCTTCAAACAGGCATAGCTCTAGGTAAGGCATCTTTTTCTTCAAACACTGTGACTGGTGTTTGAAGAATATAAATGTCTTGTCTAGCACCATCAGGTGCAGTGCAGTGTTTATTGTAGATTTTTTCACATGCCTTTTTGTCCCACAGGTCTTCTGATCCCAAGTTCTGTTTAGGTAATTTAACTGCTAGACAAATTCTAGTGGCTTTTTAAAAGGCTAATTCTGGGATCCCAGTAATTCCCTTCTGAGTTTTTTCGATCACATCAGCCGCAAGGAGGTCTGTTGCTTGGTTTCTCCACCTCAAATGACAAGACCAATTCTTTGTCACAGGTACGTTACAAACTCTCTTGTTCCCACCTTCTTTGGGGTGTCTATTTGAAATACCACTTCTGTGAAGGAAGTCCTGCACTTTGAAGTGTGAGTGCAGCAGTTCCGTAGCTCCCTGCCACTGTCTGCGCCTGCTGCCCACGCCTCAGTGCTCCTGGTGGCACGTGCACAGCTTACCTGGGTTTAACTCCAGGCACCATGAAACACTTAACCTTCTGCTTGAGCTGAGAAAGATAGATTGACCATAGAGACCTGAGAGTTGTCTCTGTTTTGTTTGTTTTCCTTCTGTAGTGTTCAGAAATCATGCAGAGCCAAAGTTTGCTTTACCCAGTAGGCACAATCCAGTGTTGTGTGACAGGAAGGGCACGGCCACCAGCTGCAGTAGCTCTCTGCCACACCTTCCTAAAGATGCAGTTCCCCTCAGCTGACCAACACCTTCTTGTACAGAGTCACAGAGTGGACAGAATGTCCTGTCTGTGACATCTGCAGTCCAGCCAGAGTGCACAGGCCTTCTGAAAAAAAAACAAACAAAAAACCCAACCCAAAGCCCTTGAGACTTCAGCTGTGAATCTTTTTTGTAAGAAAAAAGGTAGAATTTATAAATGAAGTCAGTGAACTTTGTAGTTGTTTTCTGCACCTATTTACTAGAAGCATAGTGACTGTAGTAAAGCCACTGACAAAGAGTATCCTGCAAACCCAAACAATGCTATTTATCCCAAATCCCAAAAGGGTTTCCTGGGTGTGCTCCTCAGTTTCTGGAATAAACACAAGACTGTCAAGAACAGCAAAACTGAGTACCCTGAAAAATATTGGAAATCAAAAATAGCGAGACAGGTTTTGTAGCTGTCTTCTCAGAATGCAGTGAGCATTGAAGCTTAGTTGTTTCCTAGGCTTGCAGCCTGGATGCAGCCCTAGCAGGCTCAGATGTAAGAAGAGCTGGCAGCACACCCTGCCCTGGACAGCCTCAGGTCTGTCATCATGCATCATTAGCATGAAAAGTCAGAGTCATCAATGTCATTTGCAAGACTTATCAGATAGAATACAGAAACCAAATTATGTATCAAGACTATTTTCAGTGAAAACAAAGTGTGTGTTCTGCTCCTTTTTGTCTCCATGCTCAGTTAGACCAGGCTTATTTGTTTTATTTTCGTCTTCATGCTACATGAAACACTGCGTTTAAGCTGTTTGTTATATTCAAGAGTACAAATCTGTTTCTTGTGATTTACTCTTGTTGCATGGATGTCACCAAGTCTGAACTTGAGTCAATGTCTGACTATTAATTAAAGAGGAGTCTTATTAATTCCACCTAGCCACCCCCCCCCACCC